>JAQQAC010004068.1:16933859-16947867 GCA_029783875.1 Phataginus tricuspis
CTCTCTCTCTCTCTCTCTCTCTCTCTCTCTCTCTCTCTCTCTCTCTCACACACACACACACACAGATGCCTTTAAATTTCTAAGAACAATCACTCCAGGGAAGTGTTCTAGACTGAATTTTCTCAACAATGACTTTTCTCATTTTAGTATGATCACTGGCACCCACACACGTGAACGCAACCCATGTTTAAGGTGGGCAGATGCCAAATATGCACAGGTTGGTTATTGTGAAGTTGTTCTATTCCTATCACATGATTATAGAGGATGCAATTTTTTTCAAAAGCCCTCAGAAACTAAGATTGGGCCACCCTTGATGGTTCTCCTTTGAAAGTGAGGAGATCCATTTCAGTGGACGGCCAGTAGTCCTAGTTGCTCATCTGAAGTCTGAAAGCACCTGCAGTGGCAGCCTTTACTTTTGAAGAAGGCCATTTCTGGTCTGTACAAATGCTTCACTGTTTTCAAAATGCCTTCACCATTTTTAACTAGTGTGTTGGAAGGGGATACTCTATTTCTCACTTATAAGAGGACATTTAAATGTAGAAAAGATAAATATCAGACCCAAGATCAAAACTGGCTGAAATTCAGGTCTTTGTATTATAAGTTCAGCTCTTCGTCGTCGAGGCAGGTCTATTTTCTTTAGATAAGAAATCTCCCCTTTTCTCCACATGAAGTGCTACAACTTCCAGCTGGTGTAGTAGTTTAAACTGCCACTGGGAAAGGCAATAACTGTGAAGCAGGATGTATGAGAATGTGATGACTCTGACCTCAACATTAATTATGCATCAAATAGTAAGAAGTGGGTCAGTGGGGGAGCTGAAAGTACTTATACGTGATGGACCACTTTCTATAATAGCTGACTTTGGGTCCTGGTAGAAACATCCTAACTTAGAAATTATTTTCATGGGAATTTGGTTTTCAGTTTGACCCCTCGTCCAGGAAGATGGAAGTCTGTGTGGTTCCCAGAAGGCTGACGTAGGACGTTGTGTGTTCCATGATTCTTACTTATTTCTGGTAGTAGAAGCTCAGCGGTCCCAAGGACTCAGGGACTCAGGTGTTATTTAGTAATAGAAACAAACTGGGGACAAGTCTGCTGACAATTCCTAGGTAATGCCGTTGAGGCAGCTATCATTCAAGTAAACTTACCCGATGTAGTTTGATAAGCCTTTCTAGCTGTATTTCAATGTGCTTTTCCATTTGGGGATAAATAAGGGCAAAGATGTTTCAAGTTGGGCTGTGTAAGCAAACAGTTATGAGAGGTACTGAACTATATCGATCCTAACATTTTTCATCACTGTGTTATTTGTCTACACAGAACCAAAGAATATATTTCAAAAAAGCAAAATCATTGATTCAGGAAGAGTTGTTTCAGCTTAGAAGACCTCCTCGATACAGAAGAAACACACATTTGAGCCAGAGGAAACCAAGGTAAAGGAACAAAGTGATTCCCTGCTACCCATTATGAAAACACATGCTTAGTCTTTTAGACTAAACTTAAGGAGGGACTTTTATGTATTTTTTTCCACTTGCCAAGATACTCTAAACACATTAAACATCAAAAAGTATGAAACTCTGTGTCATTTTTAGGTATCCACACACAGCTAACATATCTGTTTGAACTGAAAATTTGTTTCTTGTAATTTCTTTTTCTTCATGTATTTTCTTCTGAGCCAACATGCCAGTTTTGTATTATAAGTGTACTGTGTCTATACCATAGGGAGTACATATGGCAGATGAAGAAAAAGTTGATAGACTTATGTTTATCTGAACACTTGATAAAATAAGACACAAAGCCTTCATGATTATCCTTTAAGGATTTTCCACATTGATTGGAACTAAACCTCATTAATATATTTTCTTAATATGAGAGTTATGTGATTTATATATTTTTGCCATTTAAAAATGTATATTTCAATATCTGGTGTTCTGGACTATGAGGGTCCTAATACCCTACATCTAATCAGCAGACTCTCAACTTTTCTCTCAGGAGTGACTTTTTAATCTGTTCCCCAGTTCTTACTGGCATAGTTCAAGATTTCCTTTCTCTTCTTTGGGATATTCCTAATAGCTTCTTTCTCTGGGGTCTCTGCACCCCTAAAATACCTCAGTCCAGTCCCCTTCACTTTTTAAAAGACAATTACAGTCATGTTACATTTCAGCCCAAACCTCTACTGGATCTCTCTTGTCTTCAGAAGAAGTCCAAGAATAATAAAAATAATAATAGGGGCTAAAATTTCACACACTTCTGTGTATAGATTTTGTAAGATTCATATTCGCCATTCTAGTGAGTACACAGAGGTATCTTATTTTGAATCGATTTATATTTCCTTGATGACCGGTGATGTTAATGATTTCTTCAGCTCAAGTAATGTGCTTATTTTCCATTTGCATATCTTCTTTGGTGAAATATTTATTCAAATCTCCTCACCACTTTAAAAAATTTTATTGGCAGACTTCATTTTTGATAGCACAATACTAAAAGCATTTCCTTTACTTATTTGTTTATTTATTGAAGTGCAGTTGAAATACAATATTATGTTGGCTTCGGGTATATAACTCAGTGCTTCAACAGTTATCTACATTATTAAATGCTCACCTCAACTAGGATAGTTACTGTATCTGTCAACATAGAAAGATGCTGCAGAATTATTGACTACATTCTCTATGCTGTACTTTCATCCCCAGGACTAATTTATATTATGATTAAGATTTTGTGCCTCTTTATCCCCTTGATCTATTTCACTCACCTAAACTTCACCCCCATGGTAACGCCCAGTCACTTACCAGTGTCTATAAGTCTATGCTGTTTTGTTCATTTTGTTTTGTTTGGTTTTTAGGTTCCACAAATAAGTGCAATGATAAGGTAGTTGTCTTTCTTTGCCTGGCTTATTCCACTTAACATGATACACTCTAGGTCCGTCCATTTTGTTACAAAGGGTGGTATCACCTTTCACTACTCAGGATGGCCATTACTCAAAAGAAAAGAAATAAGTGCTGGTGAGGATGTGGAGAAAAGGGAACGCTCCTGCACTGTTGGTTGGAATGTAAATTGGTGCAGCCACTATGGAAAGTACTATGGAGGTTCCTCAAAGAACTAAAAATGGAAATACCATATGACCCAATAATTCTATTAGGAATTTACCTGAAGAAAATAAAATCTCTGATTCAGAAAGGTATATGCACCCCTATGTTTATTGCCACATTATTTACAATAACCAAGATATGGAAGCAACTAAGTGTCCATCAGTAGATGAATGGATAAAGAAGATGTGTTACATATATACAATGGAATATTAATCGGCCATAAAAAAGAAAGAAATCTTGCCATTGATCAAACATTTCCTTTAAAATCAAGAATAAGGCAAAGATGCCCACTGTCACTGGTGCTATTCAGTGTATTGTACTGGATGAGCTAGTCGGTGCTAGGTACATACGTGGGTCCTAGACATGTGACAAGCGTAAATAGGGAAAAGGTAGACCATTTAATAATGGTGTGACGTGATTTGTTATCCATTTGGAGAAAGAAAACTTGCATCACATTCCACACTCTGCACTAAAATCAACTCTAGGTGGATTAAAAATTTATATGAAGAAAGTTTAAAACTTTTAGGAGAAAATATTGAAGAGTATTTTTATATCTTGGGGCAGAGATATATTTCAGAAGCAGACAGAAATAGTATTAACCTCAACAGAAAAAAATTGGTAAATTAATTACATTAAAATATAAAACTGTTCATTAAAAGATATCATAAGAATGATCTATTTGGCAAAAAATATGGCAGAAATAGATAAATAAAGGAAAATATGCCAATATTACTTATAAATATTGAGATAAAAGTCTAATTCAAAATATTAGTATGTGGAATCCAGCAGTATATTAAGAGGTTAATGTTCGCTAATACTGCTTTCATTTAACATTTTTCACAAAGTACCAACAAAATTTGAAGAGGTGAAAGATTTAAAGGTACAAAAATTGCAAATCAAGATGAGAAATTATAATTATCTACAGATGATGTTATTGTATTTCTGGGTAGCCTGTGTTCATCATCTAAAATTCAATTAGAAAAATGAGGGAAATTATTAATGTGACTAGAAAGCTACCCCTTCAACATAAAAATCAATAGCTTTCCAGAATCCAGCCACCAAGTGAGACAATATAAAGAAAACATTGCACTTAAAATATCACGCACAAAATACCTCGTCATAACCTTAATGAGGAATATCAGGGACCTATATAGTTTTTTAAACTCTACTTAAGCATATAAATGAAAACTTGAATGAACAAAAGGCTGTAACCTTTTCTTGAATAAGAAAACTTTCTTGAACTCAGTATTATAAAGGTGTAAATTTTTCTGAGATTATTTGACAAAATTGGTAAAACACATAAATTTTTGGATTATTTTTAAAACTAGTAAAGCTGGTTCAAAAATTCATTAAATAACAAAAAAGAAAATAGGATTTTAAAATGGAAAATGAAAAGTTACGGGGCTACAATAAATCTGCTAAATGTAAGAATGCATTAATATAACATTTTTTTGTACTGGCATACGGAATAGTCAGGCCCAGAGAGCAATATTAAAGTGCAGAATAGATAAAAATATACAAGGTAATTTAGATTCTAATACAACTGGAATTTCAATCAGTTGACCTTAAGGGGAAAAAATCTGGATGTTTACTTCAATCTTATTATTAAAAGGAATTCCAGATTTGTCAACAATTCAAATGTAAAATTAAGCCTGTTTTCCACCCTGCACTCCCAAAACCAATTTTGTAAGAATACTAGAAGAAAATGGAAGAATGTTTTCATGATAATGAGATGGGAAAGGTTTTTCTTTTTAAATAAAATTAAAAACTTAAAAGTCATCATATAAAAACTAAAATAGCAATTACATTAAAATTAAAGGCAAATTTATTGTAAACAAATTCAGACCAAGAAATCTATTTGTGATACGTATGATGTAGTACTTTCAAACTTAACTTTCTTGCTATGTAAATTCCTCCAATCTATAATGAAACCCCTAATTTTAAAATGGATGGAAAACAGTTCATTGAGAATGATACGGGTATCTTTATAAGCATATAAAAGCTGCTCTACCTCACTCATAATAACATAAAACTGGGACATGCTTTTTACATAAAATTTCCCAGTATCAAAAATTCTAATACTACACTGTTAAAAAAAAGGGTGGCCAATACTTACTGTCATAAACTTTAAGTGGAACTGCAAAATGATATGAGGTTTTTTGAGGGCAACGTGGTACTATCCAAATTCTAGATGATCCTGTTTTTGACAAGAAAATTCCATATCAAAGAGTTTATTTTACAGACAGTTTCATATGTTCCTAATAATATATGTGGAAGTCAGTAGCAGCTTTGCAGCAACAAAGGAATGGGTGCAATACAATTGTTGACCAATAGGCGACTGGTTAAACAAATACGGTAATCACAATGGAATACTGCGAGCTGTTCAGGGAATTCAGATTTGAAGATGAAGAAAAATTCTTCATGAGCTATTATTAAATGAGCAAAATAAGATGCAAAATAATACATAAAATATTCCTATTAGGTAAACAGTAATAAATGCATTCATAGTTTCCTGAAAGGATGCACAAGAATCTTTCACTAGTTACTGAATCTTCAGCAGAAATTGAATTGGAGATGGGAAAATGATTTATCTTTCATAATATTGTTAGTACTTCTTTTTTTTAAATTTATTTTGGTATCATTAACCTACAATTACAGGTGCAATATTATGGTTATTAAACTACCCCCTTCATCAGGTCCCGCCCACCAACCCCATTACAGTCAGTGTCCATCAGCGTAGTGAGATGCTACAGAATCACTACTTGTCTTTTCTGAGTTGTACAGCCCTCCCAGTGCCCCCCCAACATTACATCTGCTAATCGCAATGCCCCTTTTCCCCCCTTATCCTTCCCTTCCCACCCTTCTTCCCCAGTCCCTTTCCCTTTGGTAACTATTAGTCCGTTCTTGGGTTCTGTGAGTCTGCTGCTGTTTTCTTCCTTCAGTTTTTTTTTCTTTGTTCTTATACTCCACATATGAGTGAAATCATTTGATACTTGTCTTTTTCGGCTTGGCTTATTTCACTGAGCATAATACCCTCTAACTCCATCCATGTTGTTGCAAATGGTAGGGTTTTTGTTTTCTTCTTATGGCTGAATAATATTCCATTGTATATATGTACCACATCTTCTTAATGCATTCATCTACTGATGGACACTTAGGTTGCTTCTATTTCTTGGCTATTGTAAATAGTGCTGCAATAAACATAGGGGTGCATATGTCTTTTTCAAATTGGGCTGCTGCACTCTTAGGGTAAATTCCTAGGAGTGGGATTCCTGGGTCAAATGGTATTTGTATTTTGAGTTTTTTGAGGAACCTCCATACTACTTTCCACAATGGTTGAACTAATTTGCATTCCCACCAGCAGTGTAGGAGGGTTCCCTTTTCTCCACATCCTCGCCAACATTTGTTGTTGTTTGTGTTTTGGATGTTGGCCATCCTCACTGGTGTGAGATGATATCTCATTGTGGTTTCAATCTGCATTTCTCTGATGATTAGTGATGTGGAGCATCTTTTCATGTGCCTGTTGGCCATCTGAATTTCTTCTTTGGAGAAGTGTCTATTCATGTCCTCTTCCCATTTCTTAATTGGATTATTTGCTTTTTGTTTGTTGAGGTGCGTGAGTTCTTTATATATTTTGGATGTCAACCCCTTATAGGATGTGTCATTTATGAATATATTCTCCCATACTGTATGATGTCTTTTCGTTCTACTGATGGTGTCCTTTGTTTTACAGAAGCTTT
Source organism: Phataginus tricuspis (assembly GCA_029783875.1). Lineage (NCBI taxonomy): Eukaryota > Metazoa > Chordata > Mammalia > Pholidota > Manidae > Phataginus > Phataginus tricuspis. The sequence goes on from JAQQAC010004068.1 coordinate 16,940,681, forward strand.
TCAGCTTGATATAGTCCCACTTGTTCATTTTTGCTTTTGTTTCCCTTGCCCGAGGAGATATGTTCATGAAGAAGTTGTTCATGTTTATGTTCAAGAGTTTTTTGCCTATGTTTTTTTCTAAGAGTTTTATGGTTTCATGATTTACATTCAGATCTTTGATCCACCTTGAGTTTACCTTTGTGTATGGGGTTAGACAGTAGTCCAGTTTCATTCTCTTACATGTAGCTGTCCAGTTTTTCCAACACCAGCTGCTGAAGAGGCTGTCATCTCCCCATTGTATATCCAAGGCTCCTTTATCAAATATTAATTGACTGTATATGTTTGGGGTAATGTTTGGATTTTCTATTCTGTTCCACTGGTCTGTGGGTCTGTTTTTGTGCCAGTACCAAATTGTCTTGATTACCGTGGCTTTGTAGTAGAGCTTGAAGTCAGGGAGCGTAATTCCCCCTGTTTGATTCCTCCTTCTCAGGATTGCTTTGGCTATTCGCGGTCTTTTGTCGTTCCATATGAATTTTAGAATTATTTGTTCCAGTTTATTGAAGAAAGCTGTTGGTAGTTTGATAGGGATTGCATTGAATCTGTAGATTGCTTTAGGTAGTATAGCCATTTTGACAATGTTTATTCTTCCCAGCCAAGAGCATTGGATGAATTTCCATTTGTTAGTGTCCTCTTTAATTTCTCCTAGGAGTGTCTTGTAGTTTTCAGAATACAGGTCTTTCACTTCATTTCGTTAGGTTTATTCCTAGGTATTTTATTCTTTTTGATGCAATTGTGAATGGAATTTTTTTTCTGATTTCTCTTTCTGTTAGTTCATTGTTAGTGTATAGAAAAGCAATAGATTTCTGTGTGTTAATTTTGTATCCTGCAACTTTGCTGAATTCAGATATTAGTTCCAGTAGTTTTGGAGTCGAGTCTTTAGGGTTTTTTATGTTCAATATCATGTCATCTGCAAATAGTGACAATTTGACTTCTTCTTTACCAATCTGGATGCCTTGTATTTCTTTGTTTTGTCTGATTGTCGTGGCTAGGACCTCCAGTACTATGTTGAATAACAGTGGAGAGAGTGGGCATCCCTGTCTTGTTCCCAATCTTAGATGAAAAGCTTTCAGCTTTTCGCTGTTAAGTATGATGTTAGCTGTGGGTTTGTCATATATAGCCTTTATTATGTTGAGGTACTTGCCCTCTATACCCATTTTGTTGAGAGTTTTAATCATGAATGGATGCTGAATTTTGTCAAATGCTTTTTCAGCATCTATGGAGATGATCATGTGGTTTTTGTTCTTCTTTTTATTGATGTGATGGATGATGTTGATGGATTTTCGAATGTTGTACCATCCTTGCATCCCTGGGAGGAATCCCACTTGATCATGATGGATGATCTTTTTGATGTATTTTTCAATTCGGTTTGCTAATATTTTGTTGAGTATTTTTGCATCTATGTTCAACAGGGATATGGGTCTGTAATTTTCTTTTTTGGTGAGGTCTTTGCCAGGTTTTGGTATCAGAGTGATGCTGACTTCATAGAATGAGTTTGGAAGATTCCCTCCTCTTGTATTTTTTGGAAACTTTAAGGAGAATGGGTGTTATTTCTTCTCTATATGTCTGGTAGAATTCAGAGGTGAATCCTTCAGGTCCGGGGGTTTTGTTCTTGGGTAGTTTTTTGATTACCGATTCAATTTCGTTGCTGGTGATTGGTCTGCTTAGTTTTTATGTTTCTTGTTTGGTCAGTCTTGGAAGGTTGTATTTTTCTAAGAAGTTGTCCATTTCTTCTAGGTTTTCCAGCTTGTTAACATATTATCATAATATTCTCTTATAATTCTTTGTATTTCTGTGGGGTCCGTCATTATTTTTCTTCTCATTTCTGATTCTGTTTATGTGTGTAGATTCTCTTTTTCTCTTAATGAATCTGGCTATGGGCTTATCTATTTTGTTTATTTTTTCAAAGAACCAACTCTTAGTTACATTGATTTTATATATTGTTTTATTCTTCTCAATTTTATTTATTTCTTCTCTGATCTTTATTATGTCCCTCCTTCTGGTGACTTTGGGCCTCATTTGTTCTTCTTTTTCCAATTTCAGTAATTGTGTCTTTAGACTATTCATTTGGGAATGTTCTTCCTTCTTTAAATAGGCCTGGATTTCAGTATACTTTCCTCTTAGAACTGCCTTTGCTGTGTCCCACAGAAGTTGTGGCTTTATGTTGTTGTCATTAGTCTCCATATATTCTTTGATTTCTGTTTTTATTTGGTCATTAACCCCTTGATTAATTAGGAGAATGTTGTTAAGTCTCCATGTATTTGTGAGCCTTTTTGTTTTCTTTCTAAAATTTATCTCTAGTTTTATACCTTTGTGATCTGAGAAGTTGGTTGGTAGAATTTCAATATTTTTGAATTTACTGATGTTTTGTGGCCTAGCATGTGGTCTGTTCTGGAAAATGTTCCATGTGCACTTGAGAAGAATGTGTATCCTGTTGCTTTTGGGTGTAGAGTTCTGTAGATGTCTGTTAAGTCCATCTGTTCTATTGTGTTGTTCAGTGCCTCTGTGTCTTTACTTATTTTCTGTCTGGTTGATCTGTCCTTTGGAGTGAGTGGTGTGTTGAAGTCTCCTAAAATGAATGCATTGCTGCCTAGTTCCTCCTTTAATTCTGTTAGTATTTGTTTCACATATGTCGGCGCTCCTGTGTCGCGTGCATATATATATATAATGGTTATATCTTCTTGTTGGACTGACCCCTTTATCATTATGTAATGTCCTTCTTTATCTCTTGCTACTTTCTTCGTTTTGAAGTCTATTTTGTCTGATACGAGTACTGCATCACCTGCTTTTTTCTCCTTGTTTTTTGCATGAAATATCTTTTTCGATCCCTTCACTTTTACTCTGTGTTTATCTTTGGGTTTGAGGTAAGTGTCTTGTAAGCAGCATATAGATGGGTCTTGCCTTTTTATCCATTCTATTACTCTGTGTCTTTTGATTGGTGCATTGAGTCCATTTACATTTAGGGTGATTATCTAAAGATATGTGCTTATTTCCATTGCTGGCTTTAGATTCGTGGTTACCAAAGGTTCAAGGGTAGCTTCTTTACTATCTGCCTGTCTAACTTAACTTTCTTGTTAAGTTATTGTAAACACAGTCTGATGTTTCTTTATTTCTCTCCCTTCTTATTCTTCTTCCTCCATTCTTTATATATTAGGTGTTTTATTCTTTGCCTTTAGTTAGTATTTGGATGGTCTGCTTTCTTTGCTATGATTTTATTTTCTCTGGTGACATCTTTTTAGCCTTAGGAGTGCTTCCCTCTAGAGCAGTCCGTTTAAGATATCCTGTAGTGGTGGTTTATGGGAGGCAAACTGTTTCAGCTTTTGCTTGTCTGGAAATTGTTTAATCTCTCTGTCATATTTAAATGATAATCGTGCTGGATACAATATTCTTGGTTTGAGGCCCTTCTGTTTCATTACGTTAAATATATTATGCCATTCTCTTCTGGCCTGTAAGGTTTCTGTTGAGAAGTCTGATGGGTTTTCCTTTGTAGGTGATATTTTTTCTCTCTCTAGCTTCCTTTAATACTCTGTCCTTATCTTTGATCTTTGCCATTTTAATTATTATATGTCTTGGTGTTGTCTTCCTTGGGTTCCTTGTGTTGGGAGATCTGTGGGCTTCCATGGACTGTAAGACTATTTCCTTTCCCAGCATGGGGAAGTTTTCAGCAATTATTTCTTCAAAGACACTTTCTATCCCTTTTTCTCTCTCTTCTTCCTCTGGTACTCCTATAATGCGAATATTGTTCCGTTTAGATTGGTCACACAGTTCTCTCAATGTTCTTTCATTCCTAGAGATCCTTTTATCTCTCTCTGCCTCAGCTTCCCTGTATTCCTGTTCTCTGATTTCTATTGCATAATGTCTCTTGCATCTTGTCCAGTCTGCTGCTAAGCCCGTCGTTGGCTTGTCTCATTTCTGCATTGTCTTTCCTGGCTTCCCTCCCTTCCTCCCTCAGCTCTTGCATATTTCTCTGTAGATCCATCAGTATGGTTATGACTTTTATTCTGAATTCTTTTTCAGGAAGGTTGTGCATTTCCATCCCTTCAGACTCCCTCTCTGGTGTCTGGATCTGGATAAGCTTTGTACCATATTCCTCTGTCTTTTCATGGTGATAGAAGTGGTCACTGGTAGGTGCCATGTATGTCAGCTGGACTCTTTAAGACTTAAAAAAAAAAGAAAGACAAGAAAGAGAAGAGAAAGAAAAGAGAGAAAGAAAAGAGAAAAAAAAAACCACACCAAAAAAAAAAAATCAAACAAACAAAAAGACGTCTGCTGGGAGTAGATTCGGTGAGTATGCTGTGGGTGGCGCTGTTGCTCCACTATTCTGCAGCCGCGGCCGTGCCACCCCACAGGGCCCTTTGTAGCTCTGGCTGGGGTGGGAACAAATGGGAGGCTGCTGATCTCTGTGGGAAGTCTCAGTAGGGCTACTTTTTCCCAGTTGCCATTCAAGGGGTCCGAAATTCCCCAGGACTCCCAGTCTGCTGAGCCGAGCGTGCTGGGACGATCCTGCTCCTCCATTGGGCCCCTGTCTCTTTAAGACCGCTAAAAAAAAGCACGCGCTTTTCTTTTGTCCTGGGGAGCCAGCTGCAAGGACCCAGTGCGTTCCCAGGCTCAGATCCTGCTCCTCTGTCTCTCCAATCTCTGATACATTGCGTGATTTTTGTCAGCGCTCCCAGTGAGAATCACCAGGGCTGGTTATTTCACGGGGTGTACTTCCACTCCCTCCTGGCTCTGAATCCTCTCCTCCCACCAGTGGCTAGGGTGGGTGAGCGCTCAGTTCCCGCCAGGACGCGGCTCCGTATCTCACCTGCCTCGCAGGGTGCCGAGTCCTCTCAGGTGTAGATGCAGGCTGTGCGCCATCCTGTATATTCTGGTCTCTCTTTTAGGAATAGTTGTATTTGTTGTATTTTCATAAATATATATGGTTTTGGGAGGAGATTTCTGCCACCCTGCTCATGCCACCATCTTCCCAGAACTCTTTGTTAGTACTTCTTAATCTTTTAAAAAGTCATATTTATGTATTACTAAAATTTCTATATGAAAAATTAAATATTTTGAAAGATATTACAGAAAAATAAGAAGGAAAGGATTTGGGCATCTCTTTGATGATGGAACTCAAGAGATGCGTACACATCTCCCTAAGGGTCTCTGCGTCTCTGCTTCAAACATGAACTGGCTGGGTTTGAGAGCCTCTCCTTTGGTTTACCCGCCTTGCTCCTGCCCACAGGGCACCTGCCTTCCTTTGCTCTCCAGTCGCAGCTTCTGGGGTTCCTGCCTAGATCTCCTCTTCCTCGTGACTTCCTGTTTTAGCCTGGGCCTCGCTCTCCTTGCCCACCTGGTTCTTTTCTGGTTTGTTGCTGAATCGTGCAAATCACGTGTGTTCCTAGACTCCTGTCCACTTGCTCCGTTCTTGATCACATGTGTTTTCTTTCTCTCAAGTGGATTTGAATTGGAATGCTTGCTAGTACTTTCTTTCTCTCTCTTTGGCTCTCTCACTCTTACAGGTCTCTCAGCTTCTTCCTGGGCATATGCATTCCTTCTCTGGACATTGAGGGCAGATGGAATTTGAATAATGCAAGGAAGCTTTTTGGAGATAAAGCCAAAGCAAGAAAAGAAAAGACTTTTAGCCTGTATTAGAAGGAATTTGTGAAAGTGGCAGGGGAGGGAGTCATCCTCTGAGTGTAAAAGTCTGATTGTCTTCCCTGACTTCAGGGCCCACTGGTGAAGGTGGCTTTTCTTCATTCCTCCTGCACTTGCCTGAGAGGGTAGGAAGTACTAAAGCTCTGCGGATGTGGGTAGGATAGAAGCACATGGGACATTATGATTAAAAACCTGGGAAGAAGAGAAAAGGGGTGGAGTCTGGGGTGGGGGGACTGGGAGAGGAAGGCAAGACAGACTCCCTGGAGAAGAGAGGCTTTCTGAAGAGGATAAGCTGTGGTTGACCCAGGGACAGTACAGAGTTGAGGAAGAAAGGCTACTTCTCCTCAGGAGGAGCCAGAAGGGAGAAGACCCCTGGGTGCTGTCCTCTGCTTGGATTGCAGCAGGGGCCTGAGCTGCATATCAGGGGATTCCTCCTGCAGGTTCTTCTGGATTCTTCATGTGGACTGTCACTCTGCGTTTGAACATTAAGGGTACAGTAAGGGGCTGCAGATTCTCTGCTGTATCTTTCCCATTATGGTGATAACAGTTAAAAATAAGCATTAATCTTGACATTGTTGAACTTCACCTTAATCCCTTGCTCCCAGAAAGCAGTGAGAATTAAGAAATCACCCATGCCTTATGACATAAAAAGCACTGGAAACAAAAGTAAAAATAGGTTAAGTTGGAATATCATAATTAAACATTTCTGTTTATCAAAGGATATAATCAAGAGATTGAAAAGATAGTCTATAAAATGTGAGAAAATAGTAACAAATTGTATGTCTGATATGGGGTTGGTATCCAGAATATATAGAGCTACACTCAACAACAATTAGAACAAAAAAAGTGATTAAAGAATGTAGATATTTCTCCAAAGAAGATACACCAATAGTCAAAAAGAACATGAAAAGATGCTCAACTTTACTAAGCATTGGGAAATTGAAATACCACTTCAAACCATTAGGAATGCTACTATCAAAAAACAGAAAATAAGTGTTGGTGAGGATGGAAAGAAATCATAACTGGCAAAGATTCTTTCCTTGACTAAACTTTAGTTAAGCTCCTCTGAATCCTTTATTCAACTAAGCTTCAACCTTTGAACTTCTGTGTTTGGCTTTGCATTGCCCAGTTTTTATAAGAATCCTGTTAAATCAGTTTAGCTAGAATTCCCCCATCTTTAATATCTGATCACCCTTAATATCTGATCAAATTTCTCATCCCCCATGGTTCCCCAGGTGATAGGTGATCACCCTGGCTTCCTTCCAGCAAGAATCTTGTCTGTTCAGTTTAGCCAGAATTTCCCAATCCCCTGATATTTCCTCTAAGTACTTTTCTATTCACTGTCCCCAGTCCTGCTCCTGGGCTATGAATCCCTACCTGTCCATGCTGTATTTGGAAGTGAGCCCATTTCTATTCTTAGATCTCTTCTTCCTCTATTTTAATAATTCTCAAATAAAATTTATGTCTACCACTTTACTATCAGGCTCTGGCTTTCTTTTTCTTTTTTTTTTTTT
>JAQQAC010004068.1:16947967-16966346 GCA_029783875.1 Phataginus tricuspis
CTTCATCAGGTCCCCCCCCACCCCCATTACAGTCACTGCCCATCAGCGTAGTGAGATGCTGTAGAGTCACTACTTGTCTTCTCTGAGTTGAACAGCCCTCCCTGTGGCCCCCAACATTACATCTGCTAATCGTAATGCCCCATTTTCCCCCTTGTCCCTCCCTTCCCACCCATCTTCCCCAGTCCCTTTCCCTTTGGTAACTGTTAGTCCAAACCCGTTCTTGGGTTCTGTGAGTCTGCTGCTGTTTTGTTCCTTCAGTTTTTTTCTTTGTTCTTATACTCCACATATGAGTGAGATCATTTGATACTTGTCTTTTTCGGCTTGGCTTATTTCACTGCAGGCTCTGGCTTTCTTTAACAGAACCCTTACATGCTGTTGGTGGGAATGTAAAATGGTGCAGCCCTTGTGGAAAACATATAGCAGTTCCTCAAAGAAATAAAAATAGAATAACTATATGATCCAGGAAGTTCACGTCTGTGTATATATCCAAAAGAAATGAAAGCAGGGTCTCAAAGAGATACTTGTACAGCCATGTTTATAGTAGCAGTATTCACACTAGTCAAAAGCAGATGCAACCCAAATGCTTACACATAAAGTGGTGTACACATGTGTTGGGCTATTATTCAGACTTACATCGGAAGGGGTTTCTGACACAGGCTACAACGTGGATGAGCCTTGGGGACATTATGCCAAGTGAAACAGCCAGTAACAAAAAACAACAACACAAAAAACAAGCACTATATGATCCCACTTATTAAGTACCTAGAATAGTCAAATTCATGGAGAGAGAAAGCAGAATGACGGCCTCCAGGGGCTGGAGTTAGAGGTATTGTGAGCTGCTTTTTAATGAGTATAAAGTTCCACTTGTGCCAGATGAAGAGTTGTGGAGGTTGGTTGCCAAATAATGGAATTGTACTTGACATTACTGAACGGTACACAAAAAATTGGCGTAGATGGCGAATTTTATGTTATGTGTATTTTATTACGATGAAAAATTTAAGAAAAGGAACAGAGAAAGAAATGCCCCCATCCTTTTGTGTTCCTGGGATTTCTACAGAGAACTCCCGTTCCCATACGATCTAGATAAGCTAAGGCATGGCCCCCTGTTTATTAGTGACAAGGTCAGGCATGATTCTTCCAGATTCCCATTCTTTGCCTCATAAGAAATTAGCTAAGTGTTTGTCCCTGTTGGAACAATCTGCACAAAATACCTGCCAACGTGACCAAACTTTACCCAGGCTTCTTCCCTCTCCACAGGACCCTGGACTTTGACCTGCCTTTGAGCTTAAGCAAGTATTGGATGGAGAAGTCCCTCCTTAATGATCCCTCCCCCAAGCTGGCTCACCACAAAGACATTTCCTGCTCAACTCTCCAGTCTTGCCACCTGTTTATTCCACTTCCTCACACCCACATCTTTCTAGCTTTGTTTACTCCTCCTTATAAGAGAAAAATCCTTTCTGCCTTAGCTTTGAGAAGCTTGTAGGACCTAAGGTTGGACCATGTTCTCCCTGTTGCAGAGTCTCCCAGCCTCTCCCCAACTCCACACCTACTGCAATGGATTTTTGAATAGTTTCCTTACCTAAATCAGGTCTGATTTTTTTTGGCATTCTCAAAGTATGAGAATAATATTTGTCCCATTTAGCATATGGAATATAGTGAAAAGATACTTAATGTATGAACTGTTTATATATCATAAGTAACACACATAATTGGAATATGTGAGTCTAACTGTGGTAGTATGTGGACATAGTTAAGTGTGCTTGCTAGACTTCACTGTAATGTTGGCCTAGGGTATTATAACTTTTCTTTATAAGTACGTTATTTGGAAAATTATTATTACTCTGTTTTATGGGCTGTCAGTAACTTTTTAAAATTGGCTGTTTAGTTCAGGAAAACATTAAATCACAGACACCTAAACACCTATAGAAAGGATAAAAAGTTATGCTCAACTGGTTTGATTTTCTATATGAGATCTTATCCTGGTCCATTCTGAAGTTGTCACTTTTTTGTCTTGACTCTGTAAAATTATGAATTAAGAGTAAAAACAAGAGTTCTTTGTAGTAAAAATGAACACTTTTAACTATAACCAGTACATCTTAGAAGTGTTCTGATTTTAATTTCACAGTTTTTTTTTTCCAAATTCTTTCCTTTTGATGTTTAAATTGCAGTTGTGTGTTGGGATTCTACACAGGGAAATTGTGATAAATCAGTAACCATGATAATTTGCTGAGTCAAAGTTCTTACCAAGACATTACCACCAACCTAGTTTAAGGGGATTATTAACATAGCAGCGGACTTTCAAGGTCAGATCTAAATATTTCTCTCTTCTTGAAGTAAAGACTGGCCCATTCTGGATTTTTCATTTCTCTTGCCTTTTTTCAAACATCTTTCTACCTGAACAAGTACTTCAGGTCATTTCTGAAGGAGAGATGATGTTCTGCTAACATTCAGGTTGGTATCTAGAAAAACAGAGCGCTTGTGTTTTTTACGGTCTTTGTATTGTTTATACTAAAATATCCACGAATGCACTCACTCATTTACTGAGCCCTACGAGGCAGACAGAGCAGGGGTGGCTCCCACAGGAATACAGTCTCCATCGGCGCTGCCCCGTCTCTTCCTCATGACCCCACTGCAGCCCTGCCTCAGACAGACGCACCTGTTTATCCTCCCACAGTGCATATGTTTGACCAACTTGGCCTGTTTCTGGATTTTCTGGATCTTTTATGCTTTTATGTGAGATGTACATGAATCTCAGGGGTGTGGGACATCTTTCATTCATTTCATTTTCTTTTGTTCCTAGGTCCCAGATCACCTAAACTCATTCATCGATTGAGTCCCTTATATTCAGGAAGAGCTGATATAAAAACTCTTTCTGGAAAAATCAACAAAACCTTTTCTCTGCTGTGGAATTGGAAGATTTTTGCCGAAACTGAACTAGTGACCCTTGACAGTATCAGATCTAATCTTCACACTCCACAGCTGAGAAAATTAGGCCAAGAGAAATATAGCCCTTTTCCAGTATCCCATGATATTTGAGTGACAGAGCAAAAAGGCCCACCTGATCGCATTGCTTCAGGTTTGAGCAAGACAAAAGTCAGGTCCCTTGCATAAAATTTAAATCATTAGTCTTTCTACTTTGCACATGTGACAGAAGGGAAAGATTGAATTTTAAGCCAAAATAGCTAGATATTTGGACTCTTTCGATAGTCACAGACTCTGAGATTGTCATAGGTTGGTGTCATTTAGATACTCCTGAGCCCAGAGTGATATGGGCTGTAAAGACCTTTTATCCAAAGTGGATCTTTCTATTTCCTACTAAATTTTCTTCTTCAAGGCTTGGGCCATCCCTAGTTATAGTCTCTTAACTTAAAATAAACTATTCTGATTGGCTATCATCTCTTTAGTGGCCCCATGAAATCAGGCAGGTAGAGTACATAAGGAGGATTGCTTTGGGTGGCCACCTTGCACAGAACCAGCTTTCAAAATTATGAAGGAGCGCTCTCATGAATAGTAGCATTGCAAACGACACGTGTGCAGGCACATTCTCAGAGCAATGCCACGTTTAAACAGTTAAGTGACAAAAATGAATTTCCCTTTTGATAATGGAAGTTGGATGCTGAAAATATGGCTGGGAGGAAGCGTGGTTCTGGAAACTGGGACAGCCGAGATGGCTGGGTAGCCATTCACCTCTTCAGCCCTGGGCATGTCTGACCTTCTCATGATTTTGGCTGTCCCTTCTGTAAAATAAAGCAAAAGCATGGGTGCTCTTTTGCATATTCCCAACAATGAGATCCATGAAATTAGATTCCCAAATAGTGTTTCATTGTCAAGACTATTAACTTTTTCCTTCCTTGGTTGGTCCATGACCTGATAAAGGTGTGGTAAGCATATATTCATATTCCTAAACAATCTTATCCCTTTAAATCTGATAAAAGTCCAGCAGAAAATACCAAGCAATGCCATACTTAGGTAAGTTACCTTAACTCTCACAGAGTTCAGAAGCCACGTTTCAGGCCTTTGCTGGGGTTCGTGAAATCTGTCGGTTTGTTCATTTCTCCAGGAAACCCTTTCTGCTTTAGCATCTCGCTCGGTGTGTTGTGATAAATAATGCAGTGCGTTCCCAACAGTTGTCTTAGCCATACGAGGGGTACGTTTTAAAAAGAGAACAAGCAGGCACAGAAATAGAAATTAACCCCAGGCCTGCCAGCCTCCATCAGGAATAATGGCGGCACATAATTCCAGGGTTAAATGAGAAGTAGGTGCCTTTTCACTGAGTTCGGCTCTTTGTCCTTGCTTTAGTGTGTCACTGTAGCAACTGTCATGTAAGGTTAATGACAGCCCCTCATTATCCTTGTCAAATATGTAATAATGTGGCCCAACAACAGGTCTGAATGGCTTCTGCTTGTCAGACCCCCATGTTTTGCCTAGCAGATGGCCACTGTGCTTGGAGGGGCCTCGCTCAGATCCATCACACTGATACCCTGAACACGTGTGTGTGCGGGAAGCATTTTCCCCTGATGGGACAGTGTGCGGCTGGAATACTAATTGAGCGCAGCAAGATGATGTGGGCTCCACCCTCCCTCCTCCTCCAAATCCCTGTTAGTTGTCCGTGGGGCTGGCGGGGGGTGGAGGGGGAGAAGGAAGATAGGGCTTTTCTTGCCTCTCTCCTTCTATTATTTCTGGCGCCCCACACTTTTCAGCCGTGATATGCACTCGTTTTCAAACCCTTCATTTGGATCACTTAGGATGCAGCACCCATGAAATTTAGACACATTCTATTCTCGGAGACATGGAAACAAAGGGGGAAAAAGCCTCAGTGAGGAAAATGGCAGGGGCAGGGTTTACAGGAAAAGAGCTATGGTCCAGGTGGCAGGGAACGAGAGCTCCAGCCTGTGACCTTGTGCAAAGTCACTCCTCCGGCCTCGTCTTACTTCCCCAGAAGGGTTGCCTGGCTGCAGAGCTGAGAGCCATCCATGAGGCCAGGCGCAGAGGTTCTCTGTCCAACCCCAGGACGTCTGCAGTGCACCCTTGCTTTTCTCCTCCTCAGTGGCTTCTTATACGATGTCCCTTCCTTTCTTGGAAGTCAACAGTGGCTCCCAATTGCATCAAAAATCAACTTAACCTCTACATCACATCTGCAGAATTAGTTACCAGGCAAGCCACTTTTCCCCCTTACTAATCTGCTTTTCACAGGTTTTCAGGCTGCATGTACCTCTTCAGACACAAACCTCTCTACTTTTTTCTGTGAATGAGTTTTCTTGGCTTCACCATTTTTGCTCATGTCTTACTCTCATATGAAACTCTGATGCGGCCTCTGAATCAGTTCTTATTCTTCAAAAACATTAAAGACCTCCACTACGACCTCCACATAACTGAAAACCCTGGCTTCTTTAAGTAGTCCTATGACATCAGGAATTTCTTTGTAAATATACATTCAGAAGAAAAGAATTTTAGAGGTGCAAGGGAATTTGGAAATCATTCCATGCCACTACTTCATTTTGAAGCTGAAATAGTCAAGTCTGCATTGGTCAAGACCAAGTTCTAAGAGCTGATATGGTAGCAAAACCAGCCCCACATCTTTTGATGCTGAGCTATCTTTTTTTGCACTCTAGCAGATAGCTCGCTCCCTTGGCTTCATGATTTCAGAGCTTGTTGTTACTGTTTGTTCTCTCCCACAGTGGAGCGCCACCTCCTTGTGGGGAGATGCAGAGTGAGTGTCTCCCTTTGCAGGCAGAACCCTGCCGGTCTGTGGGCACAGTTTCATGGCTGCAGGTTACACTGTTGATGTCAGTTCCTGTTGTCATCTCTACCTTTAACACTTTGCCAAATTATCTGTTGGTACGAATTATCCTCTTAGTACTGATCTAACAAGTGACCTTTTCTTTTTTTTTAATCTTTTGCATGATCCATCCCTGAGGCCAGCGAGTCACTGGGAAGCAAGGGTCAGGAGCAAATGGTTCTGTTGGGTCTTATGGAGCGGAGCAGCCTACAGCCTAGGAGAGAGGGGCCTTGACTGAGTCGTACTCCATGGGGGGGGGGGGGGGAGGTGGAACAAACCTACTTCCACACAAACCTTCCTGCCCTGAGAAGCACCTCTGAAATAAACCAGACAGAGTTGCATCCAGCCTTTCCAGGATGGAAAAGAAAATAAATCCTCAGGTCTTTCTCACTCAGGGTCCTCAGAGGAAGAAACTATTGCAAATGATTTTAGATTTGGCATTTGCTGAGTGTCTTTTTTTTTTGCCTTTCATCAAATATGTGGAAATTTTGGTGTAAGTGTTGAATAACTTTGCTTCTTAAATCAGGTCTAGATGATCAGAGAATACTTCTGTTACTGCAGATACTCCTCTCTCAGAAGTTTTCCTCATATTGTTTCATTTAGTTGCATTCTTGCTCAAAATCATACAGTACTTATGCACCACTTCCATAGCCTTTCTAAGCCATAGGATCATTGCCTCTGAGTATCACTGAAGTTACACTCTCTTATTGTCATTTAGCAATTATTCCTTACTCTCTTAATAAACATTTACTGCGTACCTGTTGTTTCAAGTATGACTCTAAAATACAGAAAGATATAAGACAAAATTCTTGGTGTATAAACACTCCATATCTAGTGGTAGAGGAGGTAGATACATTACGGATAAACTTTATCCTTCAGACATATCCTCCTTCTACTCTGTGCTTCTTCTGATCCGATCCAGTCCTCTTTCCTTCTCGTCCTCACGTCTTGCCTTAGGCGTTCTCATCCACACTCAGCAGTGTTCCCCATATTCCCAAACTCTTCTCTGAGCGCAGCTTCGCCTCCTGAACCGCAGCTGGTGCCCAGCTGGTCCGTAGGGATACGGTTTTCTTATGAAGAGTTCATTGCTTCTTTTCTCAAGTCACAGTGACGGGGCCTGAGTTTTACAGTCAGTGTCCTTGGTTTCCCGTTGCCAATCTAGTTATTAATTCTGCTCCACCTTATAAGAAATCCAACTCCATCCTATGCCTTTGATCCTTATGCCGTCTGGTAAAACCACCTGTCTCTCCTCATTGTGTGGTCTGTCAGTGATCTCTCGGTAACCGGGTCCTGGTTGGTCTTCTGGGTCACAGTCGGCCAGAGACGCCCTGTCTGCTCACTGATCTCCCAGCCCCCTGGTCGCTCGCCTTCAATGGCTCAGCCCCGCTCTCCACCTCAGCCGTCTTCTCGGGCGCTCATAGTCTGGCTGTCATCACCCGGAACTGTACTACATTTACAATAACAAAACAACACGGCTTATTTTTTTCCCCCATCCATCTCTTAATTCCCTTACTGAAATACGCCCTGGCAGCATCATTCCATAGATTTCTACCACTTATTTCCTCCCATTTTCTCCTGGCCCCACTTGCCTTCTTCCCCAGCGAGGATCTGGTGATAAATCATTATAATCACTTCCTCTCAAAAGCCCTCAATTGCCTTGTCCTTGTTTGCATCCACCATATTTTCCATGCACAATATTTCTTGGCAAAATCCCAAACCGGGATAAATCCAACCATCTGTCTCCCCTGTGGCTACATCTGAGCGAGTTGATTGTCACTGGTAAAAATTATAAATTGGGTAGACAGGTTTTCCTTCAAAGGTATCGATACCATTTAAAATGGGTACTTAACATGGCCCAGACAGCTCTGCTTCTCTAGTGAGCTTGCCCTAAGTGATGGCCCATATCTCCTCCTCTCTTTTCAATCTCATCTCTCTCTCTCCTTGCCCTGAGCACTTCTTGCCAGGTATTCCTGTCCAGAACGGTCCAATTCATTGTTCGCACAACATCCAGAGTGAGTTTTAGAAATGCAAAATGGGTTGCGTGTGTCCCCTCCTGAACCACGAAGTTGAGGTTCCATTGTACCGGGACGAAGCGAACTCTCACCTCTGGCTCCCGCTTACCCGTCCCGCTGGGTTTCTCACTCAGACGCCTTCTGGCCGCCCCACTGCTGCTGTCTGTCCCGTGATCACCCGACCGCTCTCCCCTCTGGCTGCCGCATGCGCTGCTTTCCTTCCGCTTGGCCAACGATCCTTTCAGTTTCAGGGTTGATGTCACTTTCTCAGCTGGGTTTTCCCTGAACCCTCCTCCGCTCCAGAGGGTTGCCTCGGCTTCTCGGAGAACACACCGTTCTTCCTGCTCCTCAGCGCGTCCTTGCAACCTACAGTCTACATTTAGCTGTGTGATTCATTATTTAATTTCCGCGAAAGAAGAGATCGTGTTCGTTTTGCTCGGTATTGTCTCCTCAACCAAGAATAGAGTTATTACTGCATAGCAGGAGAACAATGAATATTTTTTAACTGGATGAAAAGTAGTAGGAATGGATTACTGTACAAAGAGGCTTTTGCCTGACAAAATGGGGAGAAATTTGCACTGAGAAATATCAGTCGAAGGGAAATTATGAGAAAAAAGGACATGACATTCCAGTTAGAGTATCATAGGACATGATGGAGCTGTGAAAAAGCTTGTGTGTCAGCAGAAAGGTCTATTTCTGGCAGTAAAAATGTGTGGGCCCTCGGAGAGAGGAGAGAGTAGACAGAGTAATGGTCCTCCAAAATGTCCATGTTCTGATCCCTGGCACTTGTGGATATGGTGGTTTACATACAGGAAAATTAGGTTGTAGATGTAGTTAAGAATTAAGGTGGCTAATCATCTCACCTTGAGTTGCAGAGATCATCCTGGAATTTCTAGTTGAATCTAAGTAATCTCAAGGGTCCTTGAATGTGGAGAAAGGAGGCCCAGGCGTCAGTGTCAGAGTGATGTGGTGTGAGAAAGCCTCGAGGATCGTCGCTGCGCCCAGAGGCTGGAAAAGGCAAGAAAAATAGATCCTCCCCTGCTGACACCTTGATTTTATCCCAGCGAGACCCGTTTCAGACTTCTGACCTCCAGAACGAATGCCAAGATCATAAATTTGCGTTGCTATAAGCCACTATTTGTGGCAATTTGTTACAGTAGGAAGCAGTAGGAAATGAATACAGAAATGAAGTTAGGGACATAAACTGGAGTAAGACTGAAGAGCCTTAACACAAAGCAAGCAGGCGGCCTCTGTACATCAGCAGGTGGGGGACAGCAGGTATTTCAGAGTCGGGGGCCGCATGACCAGCTGTGTCTGGCGGGACCATCCCCAGCGCAAAGGCACACTGCATCAGAGGCGTATTGATAGCAAAAAGGGGCAGCACCGTGGAGACGTCTCAAATATTCCCCATGAGTGATCGGGAGAACCTGAAGGAAGGCCCTACAGACATTATTTTGGTGACACGTTGCTGTTTAGTGTTTATGTTTTCTAAAATTTATGTTTTGTTTCTTATCTAAAATAGAAGTTCCTCAAATGCTTTTTAAAATACTGGTTTGTGTCTTCCTGAATTCCTAGTAGTAGCTGCTCCGTAGATATTTATTGATCTTGTAGTGGATTCTGCCCAGGTCAATTCGCTTACTTTTCTGCATCCATGCCAGTTTCTTGGGCAAAACAAGAAGGGTGCAGGGAATGCCAGCGGTCCCTCACTGCTCTTCCGTGGACTGGCTCCGCCTTCTAGGACCAGGATTTTCTGGTCTGTACAACAGGCGTGAAAGTCATTTCTACTCTCCAAAGTTCAAGAATGAATAGGATAAACTTGAAAAGAACATCGGTTGTTGGGAAAGGCAGTCGTCATCCGGAGGATCTAAATTCAAAGCTCAGTCCTCAAAACACCCCCCATCATGCACCATCAGCCTCTGTAAGTCATGTTCAACTGAATCACTGGGACCTTAATTTTTTCCTGTTGTTGATGAGAGTGTGACAGCACATTATGAAAAGCTGTGTGGCTTAGTTCGTAACTGCCTTCTTTTTCCCTTGTCTAAACGACTCAAAAATAAATAAATAAGTAAATAAATAAATAAGACAGCTGAGGAGTGAACCAGTTCCTCAATCTGTTTCCTGCCCATCATCCTGCCCCACTCTCTGTGTGTTCCTCTGGGAAGGAGTCCTGGGGAATAGATGGCAGGACATCACAGGCAAAGTTTAGAACTTCTCGGGGGGTGGGTACAGACAGGGAAAGCACAATAGAAATCATCAAATGCAATCGTGGAACCAGTACTCCTTCTGGAGTGGTCAGAGGAAACTGGCCTTCCTCCTTGGGGAGCGACGCATTTGAAATTAATTGTTCCTTCTTTATACAAGTACTTCACCTGAAATGAAAGGACTAAAACAATGCAACCACACTCTTCCTTATAAATATGAATACAAATATACACACAGGTACCTATATACCAGAGAAATCATGCAATATTTGTTAGCGTGTAGTTCAAAGATCTGATGGGTTAATGCCAGCAGTGTTCCAGTCAGTAAGTAGGACAGTCCCTGGAGAGAGAACGGAAGGATTTTGGAGTTTTCCCAGCTCCTGTGTCCTGCAGTGTCTGTCTGCATGTGGGCACACTGTGCCTGCAGGTGTCAGACAACTGGTGAGGTCACAGTATCGTGTTCACTGTTGCTGACTACACTCTGAAAGGGAATGACTCTCCTTGTCCAGAATAGAGGCACTTAGCTTCCAAAATGCAGACCCATGTGTGTGTATATGTGGGATCCACTTCCTGCTCCAAAAATTTGCCCCCAAAACCATGTACCAATTTCCTCTTACAGTTCTCTCTTTGGGCCTATGATGCTATGTGCAGGTTCTTTCTTGCCCCCCTCACAAGCCCTGTGACCTGGCACCTTTGTTCTACTTCCTGTTTGAGGGACCCAAACTGCTCTTCCATGTTTCTGTGCCCCTGCTTTTCTTCTTCCTCAGTCTGGCCTTTTCCCCTAGCCCCTTTCTCCGCCCAAGAAACCTATTCAATTTACAAGTTCCTGCCAAGACAGCATCTCTTCTGGGAAGCCAGAAACACGTTTTAATGCCCCATCTTTAAGAATCCAATCAGATTAAGTTACTACTCTCTTGGAACCTTTATATTTCTTCATTTTCATTTTATTTTTAGTGTAAAAAATTCCACCGATTCTGTCTTGTGCAATTTATGTCTTTGTCCATCTCTCCTTCTAGAGTCGGTGAATCCCTTGGGGCTTGGGTTCTGTCAACCTCATTTTTGCAAGCCCCACAGAAACTAATACATTGCCAGACACATAGGCAATGCTCAGTGAGTATATGGGACAGTGAAGTGGGTCCAAGTCAACTCGCCAGCCCATCAGACCACTCCTTTCCTCAACTCCAAGCGTCTTTGAATTAGCAAAGGAAAGGCAGGTGTGGCTGCCCTGTAGAATGTCAATATCCAGAAGGCACTCAGATAAGGTGCCAGGTGGGACTCACATGAGGCCCAGAGGTGAGCATTGACTTCTTAGTTGTCCGAATGCAGCATTTGCCCAGAGCAAACACGAACCGGGTGTTGCTTCAAGTATTCTTCATCACTGAGTTATGTCAGCTTTTGAATTTACAAATTGATGTCAAGTTCATTTCCAGTCTCAATTTGGAGGCATTCATTTTTATCCACTCTGTACTATCTGGAGAGCAGGAAACATTATGTCAAAGTCATGTGTGTGTGTGCGTTTTTGTCTTCCTCCTAAGGAGAGAAGCACTTACCAATTTGGGGATGAAGGTTAAAAAGAGCAACATAATAACAACAAGCAACAATTGCATAGCAATTTTCAGCCCACAGGCCCTTCAATCTGCTATTTCATTTAACCCCCAAGACAATCTTCTGAGGCTGGTATTATTGCCCCCACTTTGCAGAGGAGGAAACTTGGGCTAATGATGTTTAAGTGACTTGTCTAAGGTTATATAAAAGCACCAAGACTGACAGAATGCTATTTATTCACAGAAACAGAGAGTGAATTGAACTCCAGGATGATTATACTCGAATTTTTCTATAATAATACGCAACCCTTACTGACTGCCTATAATGGAGCAGACACTGTTCTAAGTGCTTTGCATGTATTAACTCATTTAACCCTCAAGCCACTGCATGAGATAGGAATGATTGTTATTACCGTCATTTTAAAGATGGGAAAACTGAATTCAAGAGAGGTTAGTTATCCTGGGTTTTGCTCACATAACGTATGAATGACAGAGTAAAGATTTGAACCGAGGCGATCTGGTTTCCAAGTCCATATTCATAACCACTACAGTTGACTATCTCTGGGGCATGTCGTGCCAACATAATGCCGTGACTCTAGTGAATAGTAATAGGATGCTTTCATCCTTAAATAAATGCTTAATGGTTTTAATTTAAGACTTTCCAAATCAACAAAAATGTTTTAGAGTAAAAAGCCACTGCTTCTGGGATCCTCCTCTTTCGTCTATACATACCCACTCCCCAGAACAGTGCCCAGACCAAATGAGGGTTTAAGAAAATAACTGTTGAATTAGGTAATAGAACATAATGCCTCCAATGTTAAATTATCAGTAGCTGGGGAAAGAATCCTATTGACCAGTTGGAACACAAAGCCATACATTTATTTAAAACTCCTCTGTACTCAAGCTGAAACATCCTTTCCTTTCTCTCCAGCTATTCCTAGTTACCTTCTGACCTCAGCTTATATGTCATTTGCTTTGACAGGTCATTCCTATTCCCACTGTCCTACCCCACTAACACCACCAAGTCAAGGGTAGATGCTCCTTAAGAGAGTATAAGAGCTTCCATATTTTCCTTTTATATAGTGAATGTAATACTAGGTCAGTTTCCTCTCCAAGATTCTGTGATTCATGCACACACACACACATGCACACACACACACACACACGGTAGAGGCAAAGATGGTATGTTTCATTCATGTTTCTCTGGGGACTAGAACTGTAAATGTTCAAATTGTAGATATAAATGAGTAGGAATAAAAATGTAGGAATAAATGAGTGGGTGAATCAAATTTAGCAGCAGTCACCCAGAAGTGTTCATTGATGAATAGGAATATATAAACAAAATGCATGGCCTTAGCTAGAAAGCCAGTTATTAAAGTCTCCTCAACACAGTTATCCTAGTGCTTGAAAGACTGATACCAACCGCGGAGTCCCTACACACTTTCTTCTTTCTTTGGCAGAGCTCAAGAGTGGTTATTGTGGCCCCAATTCTGGCTCGGTAGCTCCTATTTTGAGGTTTTTTTGTAGGATCCCAACCTGCTCTGGCCCTGATCTGGTTTAAGGTTGGATATTCTTACTGCTTCTGTGGATTTTGTTTTTTCCTTTCTGAAGGGTAGAAATTAAAAGTGATCACACATGTACACAGAGTTATCTCTTTTTGATCAAAATTTCCAGATTAACTCCTTCCACAAGTTCTTTTGTTTTTCTTTCTAAGAGCATCTGTTTGTTAGATTGTGGATAGAGGTATAGAAGGGAAAATAGGGGCATCATATCTTAGTGGAACATCTACCAGAAGTAATTAAGTTAGGGTATAGCCAGTGGAAATTCTATCCTGAAAGATCCTAAGTTTAGGTTGTATTAACATTTCAACCATACTAACATCTTAATATTTATTTGTACTGGCTTATGAGTATTTGCTTTTAAACTCGGAATTTGAGAACATACCTGGTTTGGAAAAATCAGTTTTCTAGTAAGCCATCCACATGCTGTTCCATCTCACATACAACATATGCCGTAAATATTTCTGATCAAGTGATTCACTTCTGAAGAAACTTTTTTTTTGAATGAAACTAAATTGTAGAGCTGGAAAAGGCTGCAGTTTTTGGTCATTGTTTAAACACAGTGTTGCCATATGCTTCAGAACTTAAGTTGATCTCCCAACAGGTAAAATTCAAATCTACTTATTTTCACAGAAATGTAATTTCTAACATTAAACATTAATTCAATAAAGAACTTGTAGAAAGTTCTTGTTCTCAGTTATAGGATAAGTTGCAGTTGTGGCCTTTTTTAATGGTATAAAATTTATAATTTTTCTAGGTATATAATATTTGGAAATCTATCCTACTCACAAAGACCCAGTAGAGTTTTACGCAGGAAGAATTCTTTATTTTCTAACATAATTGCCATCATAGGTTTTTACAGATTTTGATTGTTTATTTAAAGATAATTTAAAAGTGCAGTGTGATGTCTAAGTGAGAAACCTGAAAACATTGTACTTATGACCTTTCTCCATCCTTATCCTTTCTAAGGTGGCTTTTATTATCTGATTTGTTAATAATACCTCTTAATGTTTTAAATTTTAAAGGGTTTTAGAAAAAGGAGACAGCTTTCAATATTAGCTCCTTTCTTTTTATTTAGCAGCAGATTCCCCTGATTTTTCCTTGACTATCTTGTATAAAGACTACATCATTTCCAAGGCATCCTTGATAGGTGTGGTGAAGTGACTATGTTTTGGCCAATAAAATGTATGCAGAAGTGGCATATATGACTTCCATAAATTATCCATGTGGATAAAGGTAAAAAAATTTTTTTTTAACTTTCTTCCTTCCAGGCAGGGGCAGGGTATTTATCAGTCCTTTGAGAGGATGAGGTGGTCATGTGCTGAAAAGAGGTAGCAGAGCAATAAGGTAGAAGGGATATTGACCTACCGGCCTTGAACTGCCCACTGCTGGACTTTGTCTAAGATTGTAAAGGACTTTTGCCTTGTTCAAGCTCTGTTACGCTGTATCTTCTGTCATTAGTTAAACCTAATCTTAAACTACATAAGGAACTAGACTGGATTTATAAGATTTTCAAAAGTAGCTGCTCAGAGTTGTGTTGTAAAATTAATTGTCCTTCTTGAAGTTTTGAGGTGGATTCATGGGAGCCCTGCCCTGGGACCTGTGTCGCTCAGGGAGGGTAGGCATTGTCAGCTGCCTCCTAGGGCAGACTGGGTACTGGCAGATTGGGGGTGCCAGGGGCCAAACCTGACTGTTAGCGTCTCTTCCGGCAGGGGTGGTCAAGTTGTTTCAAGAGAGAAGTTACTTGCAGATTTCTAGCCACTAACATTTGATATTCGTATTTTGAGCTTAAATATGTCTCTGACCCAAAAGCAAAGAGAAACCTTTCCTCAAATCCTAATAATTACCTAACAACATCCAAGTGTTCTAAACATTAAGCATGTATTTAAATTTAGCAGAGATTTGAAAGTGATTCTGATGGCATTCGTTTTAGAAGAGGATTTAAAAACTGTTTAGAAAGAAAGCTTATTAACATGGTTGAATGATTTTATGACAATTACTTAAGGGGCTTTAGTTCTGTCTTTGATGGGAGTGTTTTGTACTACCTCTTTAAATCTAATGGATCAGTTTTATTTTGCTTTATCTCTATGCATTTTTATCTAGAAGAATATAGTGAGATAAATAGGCAAAAAAATGTCTGACAATCAGTCACAGGACAAGGACCACTGTGTGTAACATCAGCCCATAAAATACATAGTGACATTGAAAAGTAGCATTTACGTGGCTTCTGTCTTTGGAGAGTAACAAAATATTTTCTCTTGAATTGGTATGAGTATGTTTCTCACAAGTAGATAGTGTTCCTAGTTTTAGCCTAAGCAGTCTTCTTGGTTATTGAGAATGTCTCAGTTGTTGATAGAACAATTTTTTATTACATCAAAATAGTGTTACTAGTTTCTGGTATAAATGAGTATTTTACACATGCTAGTACTTTACACATGTCTCCCTTAAACAAAATCTATTCTTTCTGGTAATTTTTGTGTTGTGATTAGAGGGGGGAGTTGGGGGTTTGGGGCAATTACCCTTGAAAGTCCCCTGAAGCAGTTTAAAGATCTCTTCTCTACTGTATTGGGAATAAATCAATAGATGTGGCAGTAGAGGGACTTAGTAATAGCTCCTTTTAAAAATCATGCAGAAAGCAAAGACATTTTTTAAAAATACTAATCATGAAACACTGACAATTATAACTTTTATAACTATATATTTTGGAGATATATATTTCTAGGTTCCTTCAGTATGTCTAACTTTTTAAGGCAAACCACAGCAAATAGAATTAAATTGTATTCTGATTGCCCACTTAGACAATTTACTTAGCATTAGAGAGTTGGGGTGACAATGAGCTTGCATAAAATAATTGAACTCTGAACAACGATTTCTTTATGTTGCACTGTTTGATAGAAAAGACAGGCATGGGCATTGTTACTGAATTCCCTTTAAATCTCAAAATAAAGGCTCAAAGTCAAGATTCGAGTGCTATTTTCAGAGGCTTGGAGAGCATCTGGGTTTTTTTCCAAGACTGAGTCTTTTCCTGATTTACTTGAAAACTTGGGTTATTCCAGAAAGTTCATGTGAATTGTCTAGGTTCTTTTCTCATTGTTTATTTAGATCTAGTCCAAATCAAATGCTAAAGATTCTTTGTCTAAAAAAAAAAGCAGTTCTGCTTCCTGTATTTTGGAAGGTAGATATCTACATGGTCATTTATCTCAGTTTTAAATTAGTTGCACATGTATCTTAAATGTCCTTTAGGAGAAATATCACACATGAGTGATAGGTACGGATATGAAATCCCACAGAGAGTGGATGGAAGGAAAACTGTGGATGGGATGTCTATATCTAGCCTTGCCCCAGTCATCCTGAAAAAGTTCTGTTTTCACACCTTGTTCCTTATTTTATCTGGTCTGATTGAGAAAAATAAGTCCTGAAAACATAGATGTGAATCATCTAGACTAAAAGAGAGTGTATTTTTATTGAAAGACTTCCTGGTAAAAAATCCCATGGTCTCCCAATCCAATGTTGAACACTGTTCCTGCTTCACAGAAGACTCCTGAAGCTAAATACTTGAATCTTCCCTCTCATGGAAGATGCACACTCCTTTTTGGCAACTGTAAACATCACCTCTCCCTTGCCTTTCCGATTTTTTGCTATAATCTGGGAAGTGTAACAGATGAATGCCACAGAGCTCTAGTCACCCTGTGTTTCTGTCTGTCTGTCTGTCCAGCTCTCAGTCACTCCATATGGCTTTTGTGTATTGTGCTCAAAATCTCAGGCTTGAGGCTTCTCTTTGTCAGGGGGACATTGTTGTATTTTGGGAAGTACAGGATCACATCTTCACAACCCTCAAACCCAAGGGAAAGAGGCAGTAGTGATGAGTCCACCTATGTCTGGGTGTGTGAGGAGGGGTTCAGGTTTGTAGGCAACCAGAACGTGTAGCGGGGGAAAGGCAGTTCCCAAGAGAAGCTAAGGAGGTGCTATTTCCAGGCAAAGGAAGGGATGCTGGAGAGACAGAAACGAGAGATGTCTACTCCAGGCAGAAAACTAGAAATGCCTAGAATATTATATGTCTATGTCCATATCTCTATGTCTATACCTATATCTGTGTCTACATATCTATGTCTACGTTTGTGTCAACATCCATGTCTTTGTCTACAGCATTTGTCTATATCTGTATCTGTATCTCCTCCTTTGTATATACAACATGAATAGCTTATTCTATAGCACTGTAGAATACGTTTTTGTTAAAGATGACCCATTTTATGAATGTAGCCATTAGATAATTATTTATGGAACATTGACAATATACTATACATTACCAGGGATATAAAAAATCAAGTTCAAATGGCCCTTGTCCTATAAATCTTATTCTTCTCTCAACCATTAGAGTATATGCTGCTTCAAAGCAGGTGAAAAACTTTTGTAACGTTTTGCACATGGTATGCCCACATTACTTACTAACTTTTCCTGAACATGATGTTGGCAAGAGGAATACTCCCGGGAGAAGATACATTATGCTTTACATATTTTAAAGTGTTCTTGTATTGGAAACATGACATTTCTTACGTGAAGTCTTAAATTTTCAATTCTTTAAAGTTGGTGTTTCTAGTCATTGATTTTCTTTTCATTGTTGAGGAAGAGTCTATTCCTCTAGAAAATATTGCTGCTTTTATTTGCTAAGATATAGATTATAAAACTAATTTTTAAAGCATGAGTCTGGTAAATAAGCTTAAGATTAATGTAGAAAAATATGACTAGGTAATAAAGATGTTTATGTAATGAGCAGTTGTTTTATTGTATTTGGCAATGTGTTCTGATTTTTTTTATTCTGGAGAATGCAATATGGTTTAATTTAAAACATTATATAGAATAGTTGGAGTTTCTGGTCTAAAAATTGATTTATAATGATGGTATAAAAAGCCCATCCTTTAGTAACAGCAGTTGATAGTAGGCCACATATTTACATTTATTAATTTTCACTTTTTCATCTTAAAAGGAATTACCCACCTTGATGGTTTGCTCCAGGGGTTACTGTGTGAAATTATGAGTCAAAATGATTATGGCACAAGTGGAAAACACAGTTTATGGCTCCTCCAAACACTTAAACTTAGTTTCTGAAACAGGACTCTATGAATTCTACTTCTGAAATGTGTCTTTCTATCATAGTACCTCATACATTATAAATTCTGTGGTGCAATTACATAGAAAAAAGCGGGATTCAGGATTTATTCACTTCCAACCACTATTGGTTGCAAGTGAGTAAAATAATCTTTAAACTATCTTGAGAAAAAAAAAA
>JAQQAC010004068.1:16966746-16982248 GCA_029783875.1 Phataginus tricuspis
AAAAAAAAAAGAAAGGGATCATTTATTGGCTCATTTAAGCAACCCAGGCACAGGCTGGGGCAGATCTGGTCTCAGGGTAAATAAAACCAGAGCCCAAAGGAGCTCCTGGCCTCAGCCTATCTGTTGGTCTATCCCCCTTGTTTTTCCATCTCTCAATCTCTACTTGGCTTTTATGTGTGGTGCCCATAGCATCAGATTTCAGGCTTCCCTTTGTATGTGGGGGCTACAGTGCCTCTGGAAAACCTGGTAACAAGATGAAAAGCATCTTAACAACCTTCAGACTCAAGGGAAAGAGGTGCCGGTGAGAAGTTATGAGTCCACTCGGCGTCTAGGTACGGAAGGAGGTGCTGAGATTTGCAGCCGACCTCGGTGTTATTTCCAGGGCAAGGAAGGGAATGCTGCAGAGACAGAAACGAAAGATGTCTACTTTCAGAAAGGAAATCTTTCTGGATATTTTTACCAGTGAGTTTACAGCCTCACATGGATTACTGTGGGCCCTGGAGACTGGTATTGGAAGTCACTTGTGGGTTGTTAAGTGCAAAGAAGCTCGAAAATGAATAAAACTCCTGGAAGGAGACAACATCTGACTGAGAACCCCAGCCTCACCTTTGGTTAACATTTCAGCCTTGTGTTGAAGTCTAACCTTCGGGACCTCAGAATGTGACCTTTTTTGGAGTGAGGATATTTATAGAAGTAATTAAGTTAAAAAGAGATCCCTGGAGTGGGCCCTAATTCAGTAGGACTGGTGTCCTGTCCTGCCCTGTCCTGGGAAATGTGGACACAGACCAATGCACACAGAGGGAAGATGATGTGAGGAGATGTGGGGAGAGGCGGCCACCTCCACACCGAAGAGAGGGGCCCCCAACACAGCCTCCTGGCACGGCCCTCGGAGGGAAACCGACCCAGCTCACAGCTCGACTTCGGACCTCCAGCCTCCAGAACTCTGAGACAGGACATTTCTGTTGTTTAAGCCATCCGGCTTGTGAAACTTGGTTATGGCAGCCCTAGGAAATGAATACAGCCTTGAACATCTTACTTAGATTTCCAGAGTCATTTAATAAATATCAGTGCTTTTTTTATTCCCCTCTCTTCCTACCCTTCTTTCAGCCGTTGTCCTGTGATCTGGAAATGTGCTGACAAGTTTTGGGTCCTTCAGACCTGGTCGACAATAAAACACATTTAAAAAATATCAGGCTGCCGCAGGGATTTAAAATAACTTTTAAGGAGGAGGGCTAAAATGGCTTATGGAAGGAGGAAACATAGGTATTTTTATAGATTAGCATTCTGGGTTTTAATTGAAACATTATTAAGTAGAGAGATATATATTCAGAGTATAACTGTGGACGAAGTTCTAGAGTCAGACTACCTGGCTTTAAAATCTCAGCTCTACCATTCTTTATGTAACCTGGTTCCTTCATGCAACTGTGACGTGTCTCGGTTTCCTCTTCTGTGAAGTGGGAAAGATAATGATAGATAATTAGGGTTAAATATGGCAATAAATACAAAGTGCTCAGAACAATGCCAGGACCATGTAAGCCTTCATGGCAGGCTAGCTTTTGATATTAATTTTCCTCACTAAACTAATTCACTCTCAAGACTGAGGGAAGACTAGTGCAGTGTTTATTCCAGGATGAGCGAGACTAGTACAGTATATGCTCCAGAATACATCATCCTGCCCTGTTTCCCCACCACACACACACTCCTAAATGACATCACTGCTGCAGGGACGTGGAAGCTGGCATTTTCAAGGGCTCGCCTACGTACAGAAGAAGGCAGGACATGCATAGGACTGCGCATTGTCTCTCAAGGCACAGCAACACAGAGATCTATTCCTCTCTTGGCTAAAATGGTAGGATTATCCAGAAAGTGTAGTAAAATCATCTTCTCCCGGGCTCATTTACCCATGAACACAGCTGCAGATGTAATTTGGGTCCGTTATCTTTAATGCCTGGGCACGGGTAGAATGAATGCCCTTTGTACAGACAACACCCTGGGATGCGCTGCCCTGCGCTCCCTAATGAGAGCAATGCATAGAACAAAAGGCAGCGATGGGGTCTTCACAGAGGCATGGGGAGGGGTCTTCACAGAGGCATGGGGAGAGCGCCCGCTGTGCTTGTTTGATAATGCTGAGAAGGCTGCTCACACCGAGCATACCTTTTAACAACCTGGTCTTGACGCACACATTCCCACTCTAAACCTTTGTGTGATCAGGGGGACAATACTTGAACAGCAGCCTTGCAGGTGGACAGACTAACTCAGTGTTAGAATTGCCTGTGAAGTAATTTATAGCTTCGGTGCTGGTGCGGGTCAAGCTAAAAGTAGTTCATCGTCCTTGGAAACTTTGCCTGGTGTCCTGGCCTAGTGGAGGTTTGTGTGGGCTGTGTGCAGACATTTGAAAATTATTCTTACCCCTCGATCTGCAAATAAGGTGCAAATAAAATGTATTCGTGCCAGAATCTGACACCTTATTCCAGACCTGTACGCAATGTTATATGTTGTGTCAGTGACTGCTAATCTACCAAAGAAATTGATTTATTTTGGGTGGGGTTGCAGTTAAAATTTTTTACATTTCATTTTAATATGTTTTAGACCCACCCCCACCCCTCCTGCAAAAATAAGTAAGTCTGTGGATCAAGCAAATTCGTGCAGTAGCTCAACAGCATGATTTCACTTGGTATGTAGTTTCCCCCCTAAAGTTCTGTCATGGAGCTACATGTCATAGCATACATATTTCTTCCATATGAACTCTGATGCCTCATGGGGTCTGCTGTGAAATCTAACTCCACGGGGAGATCAAATGATAAAGGCTAAGAGAGCAGTACCAGGTATGCCAGGAAAAGGGAAGATTTCTATCCTTACGAAATTTATTCATTCAATTCTCTGTAACATTGTGTATATTTACATATTATATAAGATTATGAATAGAAAATCACTCTTAAAAATTACACTTCTTATATTTCTACCTTCAGTGTGGCATTTGTGAAGGCTTTCTCACTGATCACTTAGTTTCTTAAAATTCTCATTTTCACATACACATGTACTTTTCATTTACATGTGAATGTTTTACAATTTCTATCTCAAGCTTGAGCTCTGCACCTCCAACTGCTTCTTAAGCAATCCACGCACAGTGCATCCAGCAAAATCAATACCATTTCAGCTCCTCCTATGAGCCACACGCTCTGCTAGGATGCAGTGAGGCATTAGGCAGGGCACCTGTCTTTGTGAATCTCTAATAACCTCATATAAATAACTTTAAAAGGCATATTGTAAGAAACAATGAATGAGTTCAACTAAGAAGTCTTGGATTTGGGAGAGAGAGAACTAGACTTTTAACTAGGGGGACAAATAGGATGGAATAGGGTTGGACTTTGACAGATGCAGGAAAGAGGGGGAAGGAAACGGCCAGGGGATGAGTTTTAGCATAGGAATGAGCTTTAGCTGAATAAAGCTTGCCCTGCCCAAGGAACAGCGAGGGAAACAGCTGCAGCGGCTGCAGAGGCTTGGGAGTGTGTCAGGCAGGGTAGGAGGAGGTGGAGGTGGAGTAGCATTGGGACACCTTCAAAAGGCAGGGAGGGCTTATTCCACCCAGGGCACAATGAATGCCAGGTGGAAGAGTTTGGGCTCTGGTATACAATGGGAAGACATGGGAGATGAAGTTGGGACATTCATTTTAGGAAGACTCCTCTTAACATAGAGGGAAGGAGGGATTTGAAGCAGATTATAGGCAGAGAGATCAGTCGACAACACATGGGGGTGACCTTTGAAACCTTTTAGAGTCCGAGACCCTTGAGTTCTAACTGCAGCGGCTCTAGCATTGCCTGGCTGCGTGAGCATGGCAGATCATTAACCACTCGGGGTGTCATTCTGCAACCTGTAACATGGGACTAAGAGAATGGGTGTGGGTGTTACATAAGAGTGCACGCAAAGTGGTCTTCATGGTGTCTAGCACATACTTAGTGAGCATTCCAAAGTTTTAGCTAATATTCTTGTTATTATTGGCATATCTATAGGTTTTGATAGATCAACTCAGTACAGGAGATATTTATTCATACAGCTACCTGTTCAGTCAATAAATTATTCAGCACCTGCTTAGGCCAGTTACCTCCTAGACATTGGGGATATCATTGTGAACAAGAGGTTTGTGACTTCCTGGAGGTTATGCTCCACTGGAGAGAGTCAAACAACAAACAAGCCAATGAGAAAAATATATGTTGGCTGGTGACAGGTACTAGGGACCATATACTCTGGTTTGCCTGGGAAAGCCCTGGTTTATGTATCACTCATGGTAGTCATGGATAGTACCTCTTTTCAATTGGATAAATGTCTTTTTAGCTATTAAATTATACAGTCACAAAATATAGAGAATAACCAAACATGGAAAGGGGGAGAGGGAAAACTGGCACAGGTCTGGGGTGTGGGTTACCATTTCATAATGGTTAGTCACAGGAGGTCTCAGTAAAGTACCATTTGAGCAGGGATCTGAAGGGAGGAAATCTGAGAAAAGAAACTTCCAAGCAATTGCAATGGCCCTGAGGTGAGGGCATGCCTGTGCTGACCAAGGACTGGTCAGGAGGCTAGCACAGCTGGAGAGGAGAGAACACGTGAAGAATAACAGAACATGAGGTCAGAGAGGCCAATCCCCTATGTCCTGTGGGCCACAGGAAGCACAGGAACTAGGGACTTTGGCTGGACTCTGAGTGGATAGAATCAGTGAAAAATCTGAGCAGAAGAGTCATGAACTAACATGATTTTAAGAGGTCACCCTGTACTACATAGGATGGCAAGGGTGGAGGAAGAGGGATGGATTAGGACAGCGTCACAGGAGTCCAGGCAAGAGATGATGTAGCTGGAAGCAGGGCGGCTGTAGTGGAAAGGGTTAAATCATGCACATATTTTGACAGTATGATTGGAAGAATTTTCTGTGGATTGGATGTGGGATGGAGAGAAAGAGAGGACATATGGGTGTCTCCGTGATCTTGGGCCTGAGCGACTGGAAGAATACGGTTGCTTACAGGAATGGATCTCCCTTTATCAGAGAGCAGAGGGGAAGTAGAGAGTAGGCAGTTGGATATATGAGTTTGGAGTTCAGGAGAAGGCCAGGTTGGACACACAAATTTGGAATTCTTCCAAATGTAATATTTAAAACCCCAGGACTGGCTGAGTGAGATCTGTGGGGTGGGGGCGGCCAGAGAAGAGAAGGGGTCTGTCTCAGGACGGAGCCTGAGGACGCCCACATTTGGAGGCTGGGGCCATAAGGAGGAACCGATAAGGTGGAAAACCAAGAAAGGAGTGTTCCAGGGGCCAAGTGCAGTGATTTCAAGAAGGAGGGAGTGAAGAGCTATGTCAAATGGTCTAAGAGGGCAGGTGGTAACATGGAGCTCAGGGGTGACATTCAAGGGCCGTGTTTTAGTGTGATGCAATGAGTTGCAGAATATATTGGAAATGCATAGTCATTATAATTTCCCATAGTATGTAGTTTCCACATTCCATTCATATTTCCTCACTATTAACCTCAAATAAGTCATAAGTGATCATGGGGCAGGTTCTTTCAGGAAGGCATAATTTAGACACCCTGGAGACACCTGCTTATTTTCTTCCAAGGAGCTCCAGGAGTGAACCCTCCATGCTCGCCAGCAGCCCTGTACCTGGTCCACCTCAAGTCGAATCCGCTTTTCTTTGTGATGAACTGAACTCCGTCTTCAGGCCCTCTGCTTCCTGTCAGGTCCTCTGCTGATATGCAGAGCAACCAGTCACCATCACCTTCATAGACATGCCTTTGGTGCCCCTGAGATCCATCAGGAGATCACCTCTGAGCCCCTCTTCAGGAGGAGCAATACTGCTGCCTTCATGGTCACTGCAATGCCCTGCTCCATCTTCTCCATGTGGCTGAAGATAGCACATTGAGTAAGTATGGTCTCTTCTAGGCCTTCTCACCCCCTAGTCCTGTACACATGATTTTTATGATATTCATAACCCATGAGCATATCTTTACTCAGAAAAGAATGAATTTCTCTGGATCTTAGGTTCTATCACAGACCCGATGTTCTCAGTGGTGTGTGCACACTGCATATACATATGTGTGTGTCTGCGTGTGTGTGTGTGAGTGTGTGTGTGTGTATACAGAGAAAGAAAGTGAGTGACAGAGAGACAGAGGGAGAGAAAGAGAACAAGGGAGAGAAAGGGGGGAGAGAGAAAAGAGAGAGACAGAGAGAGCCGGGGTGGGGTGCAAGAGAGCCCCTCACTCACAGTTCAGCCTAAAGAGAATCACTTCACCTCTGGGGGCTGCTTGTAGCCAATGCGGTGGGCCAGCTGCTGTCACATAGTAACAGGATTCTGTATTTCAGTATATCTGTGTGCCCTTAAACTGTGTGAAGGATTTGTCTTGCTTCTAAAACAACAAACTGGAGCTTTCACCAAGGAGCTTGGCGTCACGACCACTATACGCTTTTGTCCTGCTTCCAGAATATCCTGCGTTTGTCTCCCTAAGTCTGAACCTTTGGGCCACAGGAAATAGTGATGAATGGCAGAAAAGCAACCTGAGAAGGAAAGTATTCTAGATCATAGGTGCCTCAGAAATCCAGTGACCCTCAATAGGGATATGGCAGCATTATGGCCGAGCAGGTGTCTCTAATACCCCAAGCTCTCATCAGCGGCGGACGGTTGTTCAGCTGTTTCAGATTTTACATCATCTGACCTATACAATCCTCATGCATTGAATTCAGTTTGGGCCTTTCACCTGCTAGGTTATTTGACATCCAGGGTTTACAAATGACCTGACTTTAGCTTTCCTATATGTAAAGTAGATTCCAAAACTGCACTGGAGATGCACTTCATATATGTTGAGACACAAGAAGCCCTGCACAATGAGGTGCTTTATTTGTGTGGATATGCACACAGGATAGGAAACCAAGGCACCTTCCAAAGAAGAGTTATAATTCGTTGACTGAACCCAGACGGCCTAATTGTACCTGTCTGCAATCACTGATGCGCTGATCTGATTCAATATTCTGAAGGCTTTTCTCAAAGGTTAAGGCTGAAAATAAAAGCAACACCACTTTGTAATGTCTGTTGATACTGAGTTTATGATAATGTCTTTGGCATTGGGGGGAATCATTGCTTATCCTGACAACCACAGTGTGCTTTTAGTCTTAGCTACTGAGGCTATTAAATGGGCAGGTGAATGTTCTCTGGAATGTTCTTCCAAATGTTTCCCATTTAACTACACAAAATATGTCAAGATGACGGGTCTCCATGCCACAAAAGCAAGAGGGGGCAATGCCAACCCTCTGTTCTTCTCACTCACGCTGACTGCAGAGGCCTCCCAACAGTAGGGAGGCATACATGAAATTTATCACTAGATAAGCCTTACAAAACACTAGGTGGGTGAAAGAAGGTGATTTGCTCTAGTAGATGGTGTCTTGCCAGTGGGTTTCAGCCCGGACAAGTACACTATGGATTCAGTGTGATCAAAGAAATGACAGAACATTCTTGGGGTGAAGGGGATATACCCAACTTTATTCCCAGGGTGGCAGGTCAGTCACTAGAATCCCATCCACTCAGAGCGAGTCTGCAGGCAGCAAGCCGGTCTCTGCCTCCGGGCCTCTCTGCCCCCACAGCCGTCCTCTGGGCCTCTGTGCTCGGCGCTGCCACCACTCCAGCCTCTGCTCTCCTGCAGCCCTGCAGCTGTGCCACTGTTTTGCCCAGAGCACTGGGTGGAGCTCTTTATATAAAGTCAATAACAACGTATTGTGTAGTGAGCTAGCCAACCAGAGCCAGGTGAGAATCCTGGCCACAGGAACTCCCATTTTATCCACAGATGGTATTTTCCATAAAGTGGAGTGAGGTTCCCAGACCCTAGAATCCCCACATTTCTCCCTTGCTGAGCTTGGAGCTGAAAACACAGCGAAGCATGCAGTGGTGCCCAAAAGTACACTGAAATTAAAAAAAAAATGTTTGTGACCTTTCAGGAGCTTTCATGCTGCTTAAGAATCTACTGACCTATGGGCAACGACTACACACACATGCCTGGCTTCTTAGGGGAATTCAGCTTTGGGCTTTTGTCCACTGCTCCAAGCAGCCATGCTCTGCAGCAAGACTCTAACTGCTGCAGCCTCCAGGGACCACGTGCGACTCTCCTCCCCACCCGACCTGGCTCCAGAGCACCGTTTGCCTGCAAACATTCAGCTACCGGGAAATGTGGAGTCAGCTCTGCTCCTGTTCCACTTAATTTTCTTCACCCCATGCAGTGGCTTTTTCTCTTCTGCTGCCCCAGCTGTTCTTGCTTTTCCCAGGATGGCAGAGCCTGCCCCAGCTGCAATCTGTATTTCCTACAAAGTTCTGAGTTGCCTGTTTCACCTCAGCTGCTCTGCCTAGATTCTTCATTTCCTGAGCCTTCCAAACCAACACTGAAAACTTCGCAGTAGCGGCTTCGGCAGGTGAGGGCGGCACCGATGGAGGCAGTGACAGGGCATTGACTCGGGAGTCAGACCTGGGTTTAAATTCTGCCTCTACTGCTATCTGAGTCAAGCTGCACAACTCTTCTGAGAACTGTGGTTTCTTCAAAGAGGAGGTAATGTCAATCTGTTGTAAGGATGAAATAAAATAACATGTAAGGCCTCCAGTACACAGCAGGCCCCAGCTAGCATCAGTTTGCCCCTCTGCTTCCCTTCCCGAAAGCAGAGCCTGCTGAGGGCAGCAGCCGGGGGTCAGTACCCAGAGGTGCCAGATAAACAGCAACCCTGCCTCATGGGGCTCATAAACTATTTGAGGGTGTGGGCCTATGTCGGAGAAAAGTTAAAACCTAATCCAGGTTTTAAATGAAGTTTGAAAACTAACAATGGGAGATAAAGCACAAGGTGGAGACAATCTGCGAATTAATTGAGAGACAATACGTTACAGGAATTTGCTCTGGAATCATCAAGAAAGATTGTATGTAGGTGATGCAGTTTGAGCTGGGTCTTCAAGATGAGCAGTTTGAATAGAGGAAGGAGGACACAGGGAGAGAAGCCACACCAGCAAATGTGAGGAGTAGGCAAAGAGCAGGTGTTGGGGGAACATGAGCCCCAGCAGAGGGTTGGATCTGCCACCGTGGGGAAAGGAGCTGGCAGGAGATGTTGGGGCACATTTGGCAAATAATTCAAGATGCCCAGTTAAATGTGAATTTGTTTCAGAAACAGCGAATGAGTTTTCAGTCTAAGTATTTCCCAAATACTGCATACTTATAAACAAATTAATTGTTTATCTGAATTCCAATTTATCAAGTGTCTTGCTGGAGGTTTCCAGCTTCCAGCTCTGGGAAAGTTCACTCTGGATTTGGTGAGACTGAATAATGACAATGGAACATTGTGGGTAAAAGGCCTTATACCAAGCTTTATTCTTCCAGTTTAAGCCCTTGCTCATATATATGTGTGTGTATATGTGTGTGTGTGTGTATATATATATATATATATATATATATATATATATATATATATATAGAGAGAGAGAGAGAGAGAGAGAGAAAGACAGAGAGAGAATTCTCCTAAGAGCTCATGAGCCAAAGATATATTTGTTTTTTCTGCAATTTAGAAAATTATGTGATGAGGATGCTGGATGAAAGCTTAAAATGAAGGTGTTTCTAATTCACATGAATTCAGGCTTCAGTGGCTATTAATACAACCTAAAAAGAGCCGGCCTCAGAAACCCATCGTGTATCACCATGGCGAGGGACCACTGCTCCCGGATTGTTCTAGAATTCTGCTGGTGATCCTGGTGATGGGCGGGCCTCCCGAGCGCTCTGGTTTGTTCTGATTTAGGGTGTACAAGGGGGAGAAAAAGGTTTTGATAGTAATGTTCTCCTTGGATATTTCTTTGGATAAACTTCAAAAGCATTAGGACATGCTTTTTTTCATTTTTAGAGGTTTATCTGGTTGCCATTTCAAATCAGGTTCCCATCTTGAATGCCTTTTTACTCTCTCAGTAGAAGAAAACAAATCTTTGGGTTTTTTTGGGGGGGGTAAAGGAATGTCTAAGGTTATGATCTTAAGACTACTTTCAAAATGGATTTTTCTCTTTTTATTTAATTTCATGAAGTTGATCTAATCTGATGAAATTCAGTCTTTTGAAAACACATAATATACATCTTGTTAATCATTTGCTTATTTGCTCAAGAAATTTTACTAAATATGTTCACTGAAAGAGAAGAGAACCCGGGCAACTTTCAATCCTGAAATTGATTTTAGAAGATGCTGAAAATATGTATGTGTATGAAAATATTGCTCATCTTCCACTAATTAAATAAGTTAATCTATGCATTTGTAGAATCCTATTAATAATATAGCTATTATTATTAATATCCAAATGTTCACCTTTGTCATCTGAGGCAAAGACAGGTAGAATTTAATATCAAACGCTCTGATGCTATGGTTAGTTGAGATCTTATCTCAAAACAAGTTAGTAAGGACCCTAGGTGCATATGCCTGGCAACCACTTTCTTTAGAAACACTGATAACTCTCATTTTAAGCATTGATAAGCAGTCTTTGATCTCCAGTATCAGAAGTCTGGGCTGGTGTTAAGGAATTTGTTTTTAAAATACGATGCATTCTCACATATGAACACTTAATGTGTGTTCCAATAGAGACATTATTCTTTATTTAACATCTGAAGGTGATGAAATGAGGAC
Organism: Phataginus tricuspis; assembly: GCA_029783875.1. Lineage (NCBI taxonomy): Eukaryota > Metazoa > Chordata > Mammalia > Pholidota > Manidae > Phataginus > Phataginus tricuspis. Next base: position 16,977,408 of record JAQQAC010004068.1, read on the forward strand.
ATTCAGGTGCAAAGATGCAAATTATAGAAAGCTATCTCCATTTGATTCTTGGACTAAAGTAAAAGTCAACTCAGGAAACCTAACCAATAAAAAACTGCATGCAAAGACTCATTCTAGAGGACTAATCTAGAAGGGTCACCAGTCCAGAATGTGAGATCTAGATCACAAATGACATCCAAGTCTGTCAAGATGTTGATGGAGTCTGATTGCTGCTGTGATTTCCTTTTGCTGAGTGCTGGCCACTCACATGCCTCTCTTGTCACCCAGGAGAGGGCAGGGGTGAAGTCACTCACCAGGAAAATACATCTTTCTCAGTTTCCATGCTCCAAGCTCAGAAATTTGAGACCAAAAGGCCAGAATCAGATGACATATATACTAACCCCTTGAGTTTAACTTTGGCTGAAGACTGTTCCTTCATTCAGTTGGGGTTGGGATTACCCTTCTCTGTATAGCTGGAATCACTGAAGAACTACTGAATCTTACAAGAAAGAAAATTCTTGAGGATTACACAAATGAATTCAAGTTAGGAAAACTGGCTTCTCCTCCAAATCCCATTTGTAATTCTATAGTAAAAAAAGAATAAGGTTAGCCTTGGAGTTATTTTTGAAATGCCATTCACTCTTTCAACCTTTCTCACTCCAATTTCATTGTCTCAGACACCTTGGATTGGTGTTGCCCATATTTCGATGTCAAATCCGCTTCCACCAGTTAACCGCTCTGTTTTCTCTCCTTCAATTTACAGAATAACATAAATGCTTGTAGCAAATGAACACAAGAGTTACTTCAGTGTAGATTCCCATGAAAACTAAAACAAAAAGGATAAAGCAGAAGAGTAGTCTTGATTTTTTTTTTAGCTTATTCTCAAATTCCCTTCCCAAATTTTGACTTATGGACCATTACTTATTTTTATGAGTTTTGTTCCCCTGGCTTATGTTTTCTTCTTTCATTCCCTTAGTTATACACACCACACACACACAGATAATGTATTAAGTAAATTTTCAACTAGCTTTGTTGGAGACTAGGTATGCTTGGACTAGTACCAAAGGAAAGCTTCAGTTTGATTTTTGGGGTAAGAAGATCAGCATTCCCTTTCATGTAGAGAAGGTTTCTAAGGCCTGCTTTCTGTTATCTTCTTAAATAATGTGGGATAATTGAGTATTTAAAAAAAATAGACCTAGTGTCCTTGACTGGGCTAGCAGACAACCTTTTTTGAGATGAATTAGCTTGACTTTTTCTACATCTGTCATATGAGTTAGGGGTCCTTGGGAGAAGACCAGCTGATGTGCTCGTATTTTTCCCACTTCCTCTTTTTGGATGGATGAACCACCAAAATTTGCCAAATATATGATTGAAATATGCATTTTCATATGATCAAGAATTCTTTAAGTTGTTGGATAACCTTTCAGGGTTTTTCAAATCTGGCCGTCTGCCACGTGCACTGAGAGGGAACTTTCACGAAGACAATGCATTAAAAAATTGGTTCCTCCATGCCAACAAGATGCTTCTTGACCCAGCTGAGCAGTCAGCCACATTATTCATAAAAGTCATTCCATTAGTGTGTAAAGCTGCAATGGTTTTTACAAAAGATGAAGTTGGATGTGTGGTGTTCCTGTTAGCGGAAGCAGAGCTGTGCTGGGCCAGCGAGGACAGTTCTCTGAAGAGATGAAGACGGAAGTTCAGGGTATCCGCCATAAGGATGGTGGGAAATGATAAGAAACCTGCCACTATAAAAACTAAATAGGGGTATCTGGATAAGCTGAGGAAATCTCTAGGGGATGCAGAGAGATGTTTGCAGCATACGGGAGCCCAGAGCTGTCCAAGAAAGGTGGCAACCTGGTATGCCAACAGTCTTCCCCCCCAATTTGATATTTAAAATGTGCTAAACAAAAAGCCTCATATTTAAAGAAATAACCCTTAAAGTTCCAGAACCTTCTCTTGGATTACATCTTTTTTAATTATGGGAAAATATTGTTGTTGCAAATTAATGTATACATATTTTAATAATTTAAAAGCTCCTAGAGCCCATTTAAATGATTACTTGTTGAGGGAGTGTATCTTCCATCTCTAGATCACTCTTACAGGTTAAACCAAAGGTTTCCTGCATTAATTCCCTTTTGTGAACATGGCATCCAAGTGTTCTACTGACTGAAGAATAGAGTGCAGTAGAATCTGCTAGTTTAACATCGTTCCCTGAACTAATGCTGCACAGATTGGAGTTTCTGGAACAAAGGTATCATGTGCTTATGTATTTTATTATTTTGGCACAAAATGTTTTCTGTTGGCTTGGGGTGCTACATGTAGCCTGGTGCCCTATGCCTTCTAAAAAAAAAAAAACACTTGCAAACATTAAAGAAGGTTAGTATCCCAAATATTTCCTGTGCTCCAAATAGACAACACAATGCAATCTGAAAACCTTCCAACAGAGGGCTCTATGGGTTTGATTTAGATCAAGAAAGAATGCGAGAAAATTACTTGGGTTTAGGTTGCTATAGTAAATTCTGTATTATCCTTAAAAATAGAACTGATAAAAATGGAGTCAGTTGAGTTGAACTGGAAAAATCATCCAAACATTAAATGTTAAGGTCTGCTCTTATGAGATGGGATTTGATAATTTTTTGATCATCTTTTCAAAAGACAAAATGTATGTATCTCTAAATAAGTAAGTAGGCAAATTAATGATATTCCATGCTATGAAGTACTATTAATGTTACCTCACTCAGTTACATTTTAAAAGAAAAAAGGAGCTAATGCATTCACTCTCTCTTTAGAGACATTTTATTTTTGCTGTTGGCAAATAATTTAGTGTTTGTGTAAGGAGATGTAGTATGTACATAAAATGCATTGTAAATATTTAATGCACAAATGTACATTTGTATGCATGCAAAATGCAAAATATTACTAAAATATTACAAAAACAAGTGATATTGTTTAGAAAGATGAAGTACAAAGGCATAAGAATAAGTTCTGGTGGAATAGCTTTCTTTACTTATGCATGCTATGCAGTTTACTTTTTCATGTTAGGCCTAGCTTCTGATTCTATTTTCAGATCTGAGAAACTTCCAAAATATGCATTAAAGTAAAGAATAAATTAAAACAATAAGTTGCTTTTGGACTACAGAACTTTGTCTTTTGCTTTTAAGGAATATTTTACTTTATCTGATCTCTTACAGTGTTCTTGGAGATGCATGGGTTCAATATAGTATATGAGCAGACAGCTTTAAAAAATTTTAACCCATCTTATGTCTAGTTGAAAATATTTATTTCATTTGACATAGAGGCGCCTTGACGGCATGACTAATATTCAATTTAAATGAATAATGTTCAAGTTTGGGTATATTTACTAAAATACATTTATCTAAAAATCCAATATTATGCTTTTAAGATATTCTCTAAGTATTTAGAAATACTGGCATCCTATTAAATGCCTATGTTTACTACCAAAATATTTCTTTCTAGACCTTGTTGAATATGCATGCAAATTATAATTTAATATTCTGGGTAAACCATTAATATATAAACTATGTATAATGAATTCATTTTATGAATATGCCTTTATGTAATAGTCTATTAATACATTCTGTATTTATAATTTATATTTCTTCAAAAACCATAGTTATTTTTATTATAATAGCTTTGACCTGCTAGGATTTTGCTATACAAGATAATTTGATCTGATAATATTAATAAACATATCCCTGTTTATTTTGTATAGTATGTTTGGAATATGTATGTCCTTACTCTAGTCTTTTATCAAGAAAATAAAATTTGGTTTGAGTATCTATAAAAGCATTTTCAGTGTTTTTGGTAAAACAGAATACTTTAAACACAACTGAAGCTTGGGTGTTTATGTAGAAAAATTTGATTACCAATTTTATTTCCATTTCTCTTTTGTTTTTCTGTGAACTGGGAAGACTGACTTCTAATGAAATCCAAAGAAGATTAAAATCAAATTATTTATAGTCCTTTCAAGTATTTTTTTCCAAATAAAGGCTCTTTTCGATATAATTTTCACTATGGATAAATATGTTTTCTAATTTTTGTTTGTTTTGTTTAAAATGAAACTATTTGGAGCATGAACGATGGCTTTCAATGGATTTTCTAAAGATTCAGGGGCAACATACAACTTTGGCTTCATAGGGCTGCTATTTTACTATTGTAAGATTTTACATATATTTCCAGAATTCTTTCTTTTGCGCACATTCTTCCAGATGATTTCCCTTTTCACGTACAGGGAGAATTATTCTGTTTGGTGTATTTTTCCTTGTCAGTGATGTCCTTAGAGTCACAGACTCTGTGCCCTCAAAGTGCCGAGGACAGGGAGCACGTCCAGATGGTACCCTTTGCTCAAATGGTTGTCCTTCATCATGGGGTCCAGATATTTACGGAACTTTGCAGGCAGTGGTTAACCTTCACTAATATTTCAGTCTTTTTATTTAATACATGATGACATTGAAAACATATGAAATGCTGAATAAGGATTATGTGGCTACATTTGAGGCTCAATTTCGACTCAAGGTAACCATCACCTATTATCTAGGCATACTTTGATGTAACATCAGCAACATATATGTGTGTTTTATACATATTAAGGAATGCTTTACTTTATCTGATCTCTACAGGTAAAAATTTAAAAGGAAATCATAAAGTGGTGTACCCCATCACGTCTACAGCAAGGCAAAGATCAGCAGAATTTTCATCTGTGAGTATTGCTTTGTATAGTTAAATGGAAAAAAATAACAAAAAACAATAATATTTTCTGAAACCAGCACACAAAGCTAATGGTTTGCTTCGTGCACCTGCCAGTTTGGGTTGCTATTAAAGACACCCTGGAAATTCTCCTT
>JAQQAC010004068.1:16982258-17356954 GCA_029783875.1 Phataginus tricuspis
GCACACGCACTCACACTCACAGGCACCGGTGGTCCTATTGTCAACAAAGAATGCACAATGGTGACGTACTCAGCGGTAATTTTGGTGCTGTTTTGCCTCGCGTGTTATGAAAGTATTTCTGAAGAGCATAAATAAATGTGCCCTAACTCTTCCTCTTTCTCTATGCTGATATTTGGAGCTAAGCTCTCATCTGGAGGGGGAGCCGCAGAACTGCAGTGGCCGCAGTGCTTTCAGGGAACAAATATGTGCCTCCATGGCTTCCTCTCTTTTCAAAAATATTAGCACCATATAGATTTAATAACAGGGTGATTGAAAACATTTCAGTGATGGCGCAGTTTCTCTGATCTGCATAGGGAGGCATCTGAAAGCATCTGATTTGTTCGTGTACCAATTAATTATTGAAGCAACAGAAAACACAGGCTACTGTGTTTCCCTCCTGCAAAGAGGTGGCAGAGAGTGTGTATGTGTGTGTGCGGCTGTTGTCTGTGCTCTTGGGCTCATGTTTATACATATGTCTATACTACTTAGAAGGGAAACTTAGCTAGAAATTACTTCATTTTGACACTGAACATTATTAAGAGATTTTCTGTATGGGTGTCTGATAGGGTAGTACTTCGAAATAACAGGAACACAATACTCTTTTCTTTTTCCTCTTAATTTGTTCTTCTTCCACACCATCTAAATGGGTCTCACAGCCAAACATCACCTTTAATTTTAATTTCTATTTCTAGCCTGTATTTTGTTAGCACCTTTTCTGTTTTACGGTCTACATTGATATGGCACCAGATCTACTGTGAGCAAAGAATCCAGTTTCATTGCATGTTCCAATAAACACTATTCTGCTGCGTGTTGCATTCCCCATATTTTGTACCTTATTTTATTTTGCTGGGCTTGGGGGTGCTATTTCATGATATTCAGCCTTGAATTCGTCTTTTTTTTTCTCACTGTCTGGGTGTCCCTAAAGTTTTAAGGTAAAGGAAGAGCATAGTCTCAGGTTTTTGTGAAATGTGTGGCTTTGTGTTCATACGCCTGACATCCTCATAATAATATTAAGCTCTATTTTTTAGTGTGATGTACTTTATACATTTGTATAAATGTCACAGCCTGTAATCACTTCCTTTGTCATCGACGATTAATCTAAAAAAATCGAATAATCCACTGCCCCTCGCCATTTACATATCGTCTGCTGCCATCTGCTCTTCTCAGCAGCAGTAAATGATGGGTAATTAACTCAGAGCCTTTGTCTTTCCCTTGCTGAATGTCTGACACATATAGATTTTCCTGCGTGTGCGTGTGCATGCATGTGTGTGTATGTGCAAGGAAGGGGCAGAGGAAGGGAAGAGAGAAGAGCGAGCGAAAGAGAATGAATGATAGTGCAACTATGGAAGTCAGCACAAGATGATTTCAAGAGAAAAAGCGAAACAAAGGTATAGGGGCAGAGAAGGAGCCATATCTCATGACCTTAAGCCTTCCCAGCAGAAAGGAAGGAGTGCTGGAACAATGGCTGTCTCACACGAGCATGAGGCGTTTATCTCAAACCTCAGTGGTCGAGGTCAAAATGAAAAATAAAGTAAAGGCTCCGTAAGCTATTCCTATTTAGCAGAGTGCAAAAGAGATCATGTAAATGAGACTAGTGTAGGGTGAGCCACAACTCACACAAATGTTCTAATTGACTTCTCAACTAGGAGCCAGAATCTGTGTTTTAAGAAATGGTTACAGAAAGGAAATCTCAGATGATCTTGACTTGACACATATGTATGTTTTGAAATGAAAAGTATCAAGGAAAACGTATAAGGAATCATAAGATTAGGGAATATGTTAATACACTTAGTTTACAGGGAAATGATATCACTATCTTGGATTTTCCCAAACTTCCTTTTAAATTACTCAGTTCCTCATGGTGTAGCCCAAGAGTGACTTAGAAAGGAATACCATGGTATTCTAAAGACTGAATATGTAATATTACTCTAATAATTCTTGTTTGAAACAAATATCTGCAATATGTGAAAATTTTTTGGAAGGTGGCTAATCTTAATAACATTTAAAGAAAATAATTAAAAGATAAAATTTTAAGGAGGGCCAGGATCTGTCCTGTTCAACCTGTTTTTATTCTAAGTCAAGTCAGCCTACAGGCTAAATCCTAGAAGTTTGCCATAATAATTTTCAAAGGCAATTAGTAAAGCTTGCTTCAATTAGGGACAATGTAGTTTGCTGTCTGTAATTTAAGCAAGCTAAATACAGTTTCTGTTCTCAAGAACTTTATCATTTATATATGTCATATATATATACACACACACATACATATAAAACTGGTTTTATATATATATATATGTATAAAACTATTTGCATAGAAAGACTATTAAATCAATCAGTCAAAAGAATAAGACATAGGTATATAAGATCCTGATCTTATATTTAAGATTTTCATCACTGTCTGTTCTCAGAGTTTGAATAAACTTTGAACTTGCACAGAAGGGGAGAGATCAATACAGAGTCCAGAGAAACTCTTGGAGTCCATTTTAGTCTCTGTGAATTTTTCTATGTGCTCTTTCTATTATGCGATCCTAGCTCTGTACCTCTACTTTTCTGTCTGTACAATGGCTGTGGAAATAGTCTCCTATTTTTATAAAATAACTTAATAAAAAGCAATTGTGTTATGAATTTAAGCAAACTGCATTCTTAATGGGACTGTAATGCATGTGGTAGTGCTTATTTCTGGTATTCTATGAGTCATAGATGCTTAAAAATGTTTATCTTTTAGCTTAATTTTTGTATTTGTGGTTCATCTTTGCTTTAGAATCTGTCACCATTGGCCTCTGAAGGTTAAATGATTTGTCTGTAATCATAAAACTGGACATCACCGGAAGGCCATTGAACAGTTGAATTACATTTTCTATATTAGTTTCAAATGGCTGGCACAGACAACTAGATACATACATTATGTGGTGAAATGGCTAAAAAATACATGATTACTGAGTCACTTAAATATAAGGAAGGAACATTATGAATAATAGAAATGGACTCATGTCTCAGGACTACTGTGTTAAGTGTGTGAACTACATGCATTTTATGAAACTATTTAAATTTCATAAAATTTTTATGACTTACAGGTAAATTTGTCAGCGTCTAATTGAGTAAGAGATTCTTGAAAGCTTTCACTGCAATTGTTAATTCAGCATCATTGTTCTCTCAGGCTGTTACGTGACCCAACAGACTGGGAGAACAATATTGCTGAATATAATTGGCATATGTCAGCAAAATATAATTAGTAACAAGCCTCTTTCTGAAATGCTCTTTTTGTTGGTTTAAAAAAGTTGAAGATTTCCTCTTGGATTAAATTATAGCTTGGGTTTCTTTCTCATTTGATTTTGGTAGGTCTTTAAAAGGAAAACAGACAAATTCATTCAAATTTTGATTCAGGAAGTATGTATTGGTTTCCTCTGTCAATCCTGTGAAGAATTGTCTTTCCTTCAATGGGATTTTAGTTTAATTCTGGGTATGAGGGCTTTGTATAGGAAATATGGGACAGTATATTCTCAAGGGTTATCATGAATCCTCAAACTATATCAATCCGCCCACCCCCATGAGGCTTGGACAGGCTATTTCTCAGGGACTGTGGCTTGGAGTCACTGACACCAAAGGACAGACCTAAAGAAAGTGTTTGAATAGGTCATCACAGCCCTTCCTGTATGCTCAACTCAAGGAGTGTGACGGCTCATGTTGGTACCAGGGGCAAACGTGTTACAATTGTCTTCCACCTCACCGTATAAAAAAGAAGATGGGTATCTTTCACTTTAGACAACGTTGGAAGAAAAACATAGTACTGTACCATGTACCTTTTGTTTTTGATGAGAACACAAAATTGTTTGCCAAATTGTTTTTTTTTTTGTGTGTGTGGGAAAAATGACTGTGAAATCTCTTCAGAACCCAGGATTGGAATGAAACATCATTTTAACGAAAGGCTGCTTAAAGTCAAATCTAGAAATGGAATCACTCACCTAAGAACGTTCTGACATTGCAGTCATAGCCAAGCCTCAGTGAGGGGTCCTATCTGACCCAGGCCACCGTTTCAGCGGGATGGGCCTGGAGGGGTAAAGGAAGAGGAGACAAACGCTCAGCCATCCCTCCTTGCCAAAACGTGCGTGGGGGGCTCACGGAGAACCACCCGTCAGACACCCGTCCTGGCCACCTCTCATTGCCAAGGAGCTTCCTGCATGTCGTTAGCCTAATCTGGCCCCATGCTCTGTACCCTCCCTTATTTGCTCTCTCACTCTGGATGGGAAATTTCTGGACACTATCTCTGCCTCCTAAGCCATCTGTTCCTAATCTTCCTGACCTGAAGTTCTCATTTTCCTTATCTTGTCCCTGGGTCCTGTGTTCCTGAGACCTTGCTTTCCATTCCTCAGTTCTTCACCCAGACCATGACTATCGTTTATGTTATGTATCAGGCCACTTCAGCATCCTTTACTGCACAGAGATCATTTTAAACACAGAAAAGCTCTGCATATAAAATGGGCTTGGGGAGAGAAGAAGACAAGCTGGGAAGTATCTCTCGTTCTCCATACACATAATCCATTTCAAGTTTTATGGGCAACTACATTTGATTCAGACTTTTGGTGTTTTTAAAGATTTATGCAGTGGAATACAACCTGTTAGGTAGAATTTGTCGAGTTTAGAAAAAAATCTGTGAAGTTATGAAAAGAGTCACAATTAGGAACTTATTATAGTAATCATTTTTCAATAGATACAAATACTGTGTTGTTATATTGTACACCTGAAACTATATGAATGTTGTCAGTTATGCCTCAATTTAAAAAAAAATCACTATTATTCAAAGGATACTTAGAGGTAAAGGACACCAACAAATTCTACTTTTTCAGGGATACATGTCTATAAGAAATAATATAGATTATTGTTTTATAATCAATAAGTGGCCAAATAAGCCCATCACAAATAAGCAGGCTGTACAGAGTGGGGGTGTGATGTAGCAGTAGCACAGGTAGATCAGATGATAACTAAATCTAGGACATGGAACATTCCGGTTCATGCTAACCAAGCTTCTGAAACAGATGAATCAAAGGACGACTGTGTGGTATTACCAAGGGATTATGTGCTTTATGAAAGGGCTTGCAGCAGTTTCAATTTTAAAAAATTTGTTTCCCTTGTTCAAAAACTTTTGATATGAGTTCTTCAAAATAATAGTTTATAAGTCATCTTTGGGGAGGCCAATTGGGGAAGTGGGAAGAGAGCTGACTCACAGGCAGGAGAGATGGTGACGGGCAGGGCTTTGAATCTTGACAGGACTTAGTTTTCTCACCTTTAAAATGGGTCAATGATTTGCAAAAAGCATCTGTGGAGATGTGAGGGTGTCATGAGGGTGTCATGAAGAGGATGCCAGGCATGGCTACTAGGTCTTTTTTCCCCTGTTTTAACCAGAATAACTCCAGTTTGCGTTTTCCCTTTTTGACTTGCCCATGGATTTTTAAAATTCAAGCCAAAGGTTCTCCAGCTAAAAAAAAAGTTTGAAAACTCTTATTTTAGGTGTTATGGTTTCTTATTATAAGATAGGTTTTTGGAATAGGCAGGCCTGCCTCGAATCCTAACTCTGGCTCTGACAGAGTACGGGGAGAGAAGAAATACACATTAAGAGTTATAACTTAGAAAGATGGTGTTGGTAGGGCTATGAAGGATCTGTGTGAAGGAATAGAAGTTGGAGGAAAAAATTTAGGAGATTTTTGAAGGATTTAAAAAACTGAGCCCAACTGAGGCAATGGCTATAGAGATTGAATTGGGAGTCTAATAGATTTAAGAAACATTCAAGTTATTTGAATCTATAGAAATAAGTATTGTTGAGGTTTCCGAGATGAGGAAGGTGATCTAGAAGGACAGCCAGTTCTCTGATGACACTGAAGGGAAATCCAGGGATTGAAGCCCTCTTTGGGGAAAAGCATGATGACTTTCATCTGCACATATAGGGTTTGAAAGGCCACCTGGATATATTTACTAGGATCTGGAGTATGGAAACAAGATCTGGGTAATCTAGAGAGAAATGAAAAATTTTTATGCATGAAAACATAGAAACCACAGCAAAAAAATTAAGACCTCTTCAAGGCAGGGAGGGTCTATGAGGAAATTAAGTCTGAATGCCCTCAGGCCTCCATGATATGTAATGAATTAATTTCATTCCTCTACATCTAGAATGGTATTAGTTATAAAACACTTTTATTAGTCACAGTTCTCCAGAGAAACAGAACCAATAGGGCATATATACAGAAAGAGATTTATTATAAGGAATTGGCTCACTCACATTTCTGTGGAGGCAGAGAAGTCCTGTGATCTGCCATCTGCCAGCTGGAGACCCAAGAAAGCCGATGGTGTAACAGTCTGAGTCTGAAGGTCAGAACCAGGTGAAGGGGAGAATTCTTCTCTCTTCTGCCTTTATGTTCTATTCAGGAACTCAGCTGATTGGGTGAGACCCCCTGCACTGGGGAGGGAAAACCACTTTACCTGTGTCCACTGATAATTTTACTTGGAAACATCCTCATAGATGCATCTAGAAATAATGTTTAGCCAACTATTTGGGCACCGCATGATCCAGTCAAGTTAATGTATGAAATTAACTGTCACACCGTCCTTGGGTGGACTGAAAAATAGTCATCAAATCATTGTGTGTGAGCGAGTGTGTGTGCGTGTGTGTGTGTCTGTGTGTTGTGGTTCATATAAGGAGCCCAGTTGAGAAAAGGATGAAAGAAAATCCAATCCAAAACTCTAAAGAGCATCAGTGAAACTTCTGAGTTCCTCACAGTGCAGTTGTGGTAAGGAGCTGCTAACAAAGAACACGAACAATGAGAGTAGACAAGGGTGACAGTTTCGGGGCTGATGAGCAAGTCAGCTTCTGGTCTCTGTCTCTCTGTCTGGTTCAATCTGTCTTTCCTCTGTTTTGGTTTCTGTATCCAGCTGGCATTCTGCGTAATATAGCTTCTGGCAGCTCCAGGGTGTTATCCTCCTCCATTTAGCAATCCCTTTGGAAAACGCATCTTTCCCACCAGTTCCAATAAAGTTCCTGAAATAATTCACACTGGCCTGGTTTGGATCTCGTGCTCCTTGCCGAACCAAACCAACCCCTGAAGTCGTGGGGATGGAACAAACCCAGGACATGGGTCTGTGTCATAAACTGCTGAAGGAACTTGATGGGTTCCAGCAGAGCCTCATGGACTGGAAGCAGGGGAAGGAGGGTGCTCACCCAGGATGCAGTCAGCACAGGAGGGAAGCAGTGAATTCAAGATGGCCAAACGGACAGATGTGCACCTCCAACATCACAGGGAACCAGTGACTGGCATTTCCTTCAGGAGTCAAGTCGCCTTCATGGTGAGCTGGGCAGTAAAGGAAGAACAGGATTTCACTAAGATCGTATTCATTTTCCCTCTCAGATTGAATGTTACCTGAAGTTTGAGAAAAAATAATAATCGATAATGCTACTACCTAATTTGTTAAAAAAGTTCAACTTGAAAATAAGAAATCAGAATTGTTTCATGCTGAACAGGTCGAATGGTTTCTAGCAAATGCCATTTGAGGGAATATTTTTGAATTTCAAAGTAAATTGTTGCAGTAATAAGGCAGTATTGGTGAACCTGCTAATTTTGTATAACAGTGATTCATATTTTTATAGAGAAATTTAGTGGCAAAAAAGTAAGCACAGGTTTCACATTCAAACTGTTTAAAACACAGATAATTGGGGGCCCCTATGTGTCAATGAGTCGCATGTTCACCATGACAGAAGTAGAATCAGACAGTTCTTGCAAATAGTAATTTAATCTGAAATTGCAAATTAAAAATCAGTCTTCATACCCTATAAATATTATAAATGATTTGTGCCATGAAATCTACTCATCCATTTACTTATTAATTACCCATTCAACAACAAATATTGCCAGTAACCCTTTGTACCAGGCACTTTTCAAAGTGCTGGAGAAAGAGGAATAAATAAAATACAGCTCCTGATTAGGGGAATTCACAGTTTACTGAGAAAGCTGGACTCATAAATACATGGTTGAGTCCTCATCCATGCTTTTGGAGTTCAATTAACTTTGTTTCAAATGACAAACACTACGATGATTTGATCCCAACAAAAATGTTAAAACTTTAATTTGAAAAGTTAATATGTGCCCTGCTTTTAAGGCTGCCTCACACTCAGTGAACAAGGGCAAATTTCCCTTGGCAAGTTCTGGAGAAGAGTCTTGAAACGTCCAGAATGGAGAGCTCACTCTCTTCCGGCCCTATTTTATATCTACTCCTCCTTTCCAGAAGAGCATTTCTCTGAACATATGTTTTTAATGTGTAACAAGAGAGTAGATGCAGAAAAAGAAAAGAAACAGACAAAGGGAAAAATTGGAGAGAGGAACAAAAGATTAACTAGGAAGAATTCCGAAATGTTTCAAAATTGTAAGAGGCAGTAAGCTTAGGTGTGTGTACTGTGGACCCGGGGATAGAAATCTTGAAAAGATGAAGTTATTGGGAAAAAAAGCCAACCAGTAAAAAAAAAAAATTCCATTTTTCATTTTTTGAGGGCAGGATGAAGACAGAGGTTCCAACTGTAGGCGGCATTAATTGAAATACAACATTCAGATCCTGGAAATAAAGTTTTCTTCATTTCTAAACACCATATTTTAATGGGGACATTGACAAAGTCCACTGAGTAGAGAAGAATAAGAATAGGAAACTTAAGTTTCTTTCCAATTCTAATTGTTGGAGTCTAAGCTAATTTAGAGTTTACAACAGAGGTGAAATATGGCCCCACCTAAAACAGAGGAAAAGAAAGACCATCTTCCCTCCTCTTTCTTTATGTAGAGGATGAGTTCAAAACAGCTTATTAAAAGAAATACTAAGGTCTGCCTGTGCAAGTTGGTACCTAAATGCCATTCTGGGGAATTATTTCTATATAGTGAAGACTGAAGCCAGCAGGCAGTAGAAGTTCGAAGATCTAGAGTTGGAATAGAAAAGGAAGGAGTTTTGAGGAAAGTGGAGACAATTATCTTTCTTTTGATGAGTTATTTCTTCCAGCAGAAGTAAGCACTTCGCCTTGAACACTGCACATGATTTTTAGCTAGGCCATTCTGTTTTTGGAATTGAATCTGAAGGACATCATTAAAGACACAAAGTTTCCTCTTAGAGTGTTCATCTCAGCGTTAACTGATAACAGTGAAAAGTGAAAATAGTCTACACGCCAAATGCTGGAGAATGGGTTAAATAAAGTATCCACGCAGTGGACTGTGCAATGAAGTAAAAATGGAAAGCTGTTCACACTATGCAGATTAAAACTTATACGTAGTTTTCCTCATTATTTTATCCAAAAATATGGAAAGAGAGGATTGAAATGATAATAGTACGGTAATTGTGGCTCTTTCTAGATGGACAGATTGTGGGCTTTCATTTTAATTTCCTTCTTTTTGCTTATTTTCTAATTTTTCCTCAGTGAACTTGTTCTGATTTTGCAATAATAAAAATGCATTTTAAATTTAAAATATATATTTTGTACTTACGGTGTAAAAGATATATATATTTGTATAAGGAGGGTGTATCTTATTAAAATATATACATATTTGTAAATAGGAGGGTTTATATATATATATATATATATAAAATACAATTTATATATATTCACTCTATGTAAAGAGTATCTATCATATAAACGTATATTTCCCTTATGCTCCACAAGCAAGTCATCACCAGGTGTGGTCAGTCTTATATTCCTACCAAACTGACTTCCTTATTTTTTTTAGACACATCACGTTTATTCCCATTTTAAGATCACTGCTCGAGCGAATCCCTCTGCCTTAAGCGTTTTCCAACATGTGTGTGGTTGGCCTGTCCTTGTCTTTCAGAACTTGGCTGTCATGTCACCTTCCTAAAGAAGAACTCTGACCACCCTCCTGCAAGTGGTTTTGTCCAGTTTCCATCTCATTTCTCTGTTTATTTTCCTCAGAACTTTGACCACAATTTGTAGCATTTTAGCTTATTCCTGGGCTTGATAGATGCCTATCACCTCCTCTGGAACACAGACTCCCTAAATACCTCCTCTGGCAAGTAAACACTGTGAAGGCAGACACCTTGTCAGTTATCATGGTGCCTTTAAAACCTAGCAGAGGGCCAAACACAGAGTGAATATTGAATGAATCACTTGTGACTATTTCAGCAGGAAAGAGAGACATTGAAACTTTCATCAAAAAAGGCTAGTGAACCAATGTTCAGTGTTGAGCGGAGATAAACTTGTTCAAAGTCTTACTAATATGAATGTTTATTATATACATATAAATTTATAGATATATACACACATATGTATACACATACATATATTTATAATTTATACCTATTTAAAATGTGTGTATATATATATACACACACACACACACACACACATAAACATGAACAAAATTTCAAGCTTGTACAAAAGTAGAAGAGTATAATAAATCTCCATGGGCCCACCAACCACCTTTAAACAGTTATCAACCAATGGCTAATCTTATTTCATAACTAGAACCCCACACTTCTCTGGACCATTTTAAAGCAAATTCTAGACATATTATATTTTCCTCCAATTTTAATGTGTACTCTAAAAAGAAAAGCCAACCGTAATTCCATTACAGCACTGAAAATCAACATTCCTTAATATTTAAACATTAATATTAAATTTAGTATTCCTTAATATTTCAAACCTCCAGTGTTTTCAAAATGTATATCAAAAATTGTTTTCATGTAAAACACTTGTTCTTGAACACTCTTCCACATCCTGTCTTAAAATTAAACTTTAATTAGGTTGCATGTAGTCAGAGGGAGTCTTTTTTTTTTTTAAATTTTGGTAGTTTTTTAGCCTCCAAAAATAAACTCCTTTTTGAGTTGCCTCAGAGATAAGATAGCCAAACATTCTTTTCTTAAGCATTATCTTTTTATATGTGTTTTCTCATGAATCTTTTTATCCTTCTCAGTCTTCTCATTTTGTTAATCTGCCACCAGATGATAAATCACCTTTAGAAAGTAAATGATCCTGAAACCCTGTTCTAATGAACAGTCTGAATTTGTAGATAGTCAATAAGTATTTGTTAATTTTATTTCATTCTGTTATTTGGATGTTGTGGATAATATAGTTTTGATAATAATTTATGAGTTGCTATATAGGAGTAATCTTGATTTAGCTATATGAGTAATCTTACCTTTCTATTTCAATAAGTGGCTAAAATTGTTTTAGTTTTTTTCCCTCTCTATAATCTTCACCTGGTCCAGTATCTTAAGGCAGCTCTAGAAAATGTTGAGTAATTGATTTTTCTCGCGAGTTGTTTTTAGTAAGAACACGAAACACATACTCTTTGCCAGTTTGCAAGATCCTGGCAGCAAGGCACAAATTTGGTGGCAAAACAGAAAATTCTAGTGAGTCGCTATAAATATGACATCTTTGTGCCAGGTTTCCAGTTGTTCATAAATTGCATTGTTGGTCTTCCAGTCGGGATGTCAAGCTGAAACGTCAGTGTGGGAGCTCCCATCTGTGGTTCCCTCATTTGGTAAGAGCATGATAACTAATCCTTACCAGCTGCAGTCAACAATGCCTGCTAGGTATCAGACAGTGGATCACCCAGGAGGGGCTTTTGTGTTCCCATTCCAGATGCTGTATTCCTTCTATCCAACATGGTCACATATTCATCAGCTAGTCTCAGACTAGTGGATAAAGGAGGGATGGAAACATCCCTGGAGACTTGGAGGTTTGCTTCTGGTTTTGATGGGATATTATTCTGAGGACTTGCACATGTATTGACCTCAATGCTAGTGAGGTCAGTGTGACAATGCAGGGTGTATTGATTTGGTTCAATTCAGGAATTGCTCATTTATCGTTTATATTTATGTAAATAAAGCACCAGTCTTTCATCTTCCAATTATGGCATGTTGCTGAATTAATGTGATTAAAGATGAAGCCAGGCCGTTAACAGGGCCTTTCTTTCTGTCATAAAGTGCAAAGGAACAATCATGTAAAATTAATGTATATCTAAGGAGGTGAATATGCATTCCAGCGTCAATTATTATAGACTCTCTTCTCTCTTTTTTTTTTTTTCTGTTCAAGCCAATTTCATGCTAAAATACCTTGACATGGTATCTTTTTATTCCTGGCTTCCCTCTCCCCTCCCCACCCTGCTCCGTCCGCCCCCCCCCCCCACATCTATGCCTGCATCTCCAAATTATATCATGTGGTAAATTTTTCTGTAAATGGGAATATGGTGTCTTTGAGATGAGCAGGGTTGGCAGGAATTTAGCATCTGAAGAGTTTTGAATACGCATGCCTGGTATTTTTATTGGAATATTTTCAGCTATCTATTTTTCTTAACACGATAATAAAAAAGACAGGGTATGGAGGAGGAATTACCGGTTTATACATTTGACAACTGAACTGCTTTTTCCTAGATCATTGCTTTGTTGTCTAAGCTTGAAATCACTTTTTGGAACCAATAATACAGAGTACACATAGCTATCACACAAAAGATATTTTTTTAACTTGGGGAGGGTATAATTAAGTTTAGGAGTGTGGAAATTACATGATTCTTATTCTAAAAGAACAGTTCTGGCCATTGAGGTATAAACAAACATATATGCTATATTTATAATTGGTTTGATATCTTAACTTTTAGTATTGTTTGATACAGAAATCACTTTACTGAAATACTGCAATAACAAAGGGCCTTAAGTATCTATTTCACCTCATCACTTAACCATTCAGTATAAAAATAGATTGAGAAGTGTTTTCTGTAGGACAGAATTAATGGAAAATTCAGTATGGTTGATATTGTGGTCTATTTCTTAAACTTATCAAACTATACCGCCGCCGGGAGGCATTTACCTTGGGGACAAGAGATTCATTCGTAAGCACTCCCTTTAGCTGCCAGGTAAGGGTTATCCAAGAACTGACAGCAGCATAGCATTTAAGGGCCTCAGTCTGGTACAAAAAATGAATATAGAAGAGATGGAATCACTGGGTATTGAGCAGCGGGGAAGGAAATGATTCGTGCTGCCTGCTGCTATATAAAGGTATATTATGCACAGTAAGAACAGCTTAGCTCCCTCCACTTGGTGGCTTGCCGCACTCTAGAACTGAAGGTATCTAATGCGCAGGGTAAGTTTATCTTTCAGCATGGCCTGGGCAATTATTTGGTATTGATTTTCTTAAACTTTGGTCTTACATGTCAGCATTTTGTTGGCAAACTTCACAACATAATCCAATCAAGTCGGTGCAGAGATGAGTGTGGGTAGAGATAAACCGTCACGAGCCAGTCGTTTGCATGGTCAGTAAGTAGCCCCCCTCCATTAGGAACGCTCTTGCAACTGCGCTGTCTCATCAAGGGAATTGCAATCTTGGGGAATCCCTCTGCCTGATTGAGGCTCCCCTCCCGATTGCACACTTTCGACCTCTGTATTGATTCTGTCCTCTCATCAAAAGCGCTGATGTGATTCCATGTGCGAGGATCACACAGTGATTTGCATTTAGGAACTGCAGCTGTGCACTGACCCCAAACCATTTCGGCAGAATGAAAGTAGACCAAATGGCAGATGTGTTTCCCCGTAATATTAAAATCTATTGTGCCATTTTGTGGGTTTCTTTATCATAGATAGGAAAAGGGCATACACCATGGGCTCCAGATTTTGGGTTAATTCCAACCAGAAATTGGGAAATTCTTTCAAACATAACAGGGATCAAAAGAGATTTTGGTTTCCATGTTCAGGCCAATAAATAGCATTCCTATTTATTAAAGTTTAACACAAAATGATAAATGTGTCTGAATATGTTTTCAGAAATTCTAGCACTTTAAAAAATGATTTTAGTTTTTTTCAATGTTTTCTTACTAACATATACCCATCATGAAGCCTATTCATTGACTTTCTACCTCAATATACTGATAGAAATGCCATTTAATAATCCTTAGGGAAATAATAGATATTTTATTAAAAATCCAATGCAGCCTACATAGTGACCATTAAATTACTTTGTTTCTCTTCCCTTTCCCCCTCCTCTCTCTCATCTCCCTCTTCCTTCTTCAAGTAAGATGGAAAATGGGGAGGAAAACACTTCTGAAGCATAGACAACTTAAGAGAAAGAACTTCATTGGAAAGCATTGGAAATCTACAATTACCTGCATTATATGCTGTTTTCCTGTCTGCCCTTCAGCCCTATTCATTCTCATTTATTAATTTCAATCAATAAACATTTACTGAAAATCTTTGTACAGGAGTTAGGAATACAGGGATGAGAAAAACAGAGATGGTCCCTCATGTAACTAATAGTCCAAATGGGGAGACAGTCAACAATCAATTATACAAATAAATATGAATATAACTAAGAGGGAAAAGTTTATGTTAACAGCTGACAATAGAAATTATTCTATGAATGGAATCATAGCTATATGGAAAAAATACTGAAAATGGTTTGGGTGAGTATAAAGATACTGAAGGTGCTGCGTAGAGATGGAACCACCCATGTGACAGCAAGGGAGAGGTTTACCAGTTGCCCTATATAGAGGGAGGAGGAAGACACTAAGTGGAGGAAGAACCAGAAAAGGGGAAGAAAGCTGTGAGGTTCTTCTGTGTGATCCTTCAAACTCTAAAGAGCTTGGTATAGTGGATCATCCATGGGAAAACTATAAAGACTGCCCTTTGTGCTCAGATCACTGAGAGATTAAATTAGGTGGCACGGGGTGCACTAGGGATGTGGTTCATTAAATGCTCTGGGGTAAGCAGAGAGTATGGGGAACACTCAGGGTTCCTACAGCCTAGGAACCTGGACGCCCAAGCCAATAGTCCATCATTTTATTTTTTAAAAAGAGGGTCTTCAGTAAATGCTGTGAAGATGAATTACAGAGAGTAAAAAAGAGTATAACAGGAATTGTAGTTTAGGTTGAGTTTGAGAGGGTGTTAGATGAGGCTTCTTGGTTTTTTCAAATCTTGAGGGCACTTGATTTCATCTCCAAAGGAGAGCTGGATCCCTCTATGTGAAAGTAGTTGTAAAAATATCTGAGTTTACAAAAATGTTAAACTAGGAAATACTGATAATAACTTAAACTGCATAATACATTTATGGTTTCTATTGTGCTTTAATGCAAATTATTTTAATAAACCCCTTAAGCAATCCTGTGAAAAACTAAGGGTAAGACCATTGACATTCAGAGAGTGACTTGCTAAAGGCTAACAAGCAAAGGCAGAGCTAAAATCCAGGTCTTCTCCCCATAAACTCTTTCCACTAACTTTGTGACACAGTATTTGAAGGTGTGAAATCATTCACCAGTGGTTTTCTGTAAACAGTCATCTGTTGCTACACATATAAAAGAGTGTTCAATTTAAGAAAAAAGGCACATTTTATTCAAATTTGCAGGAAGGTATGCTTTGAATACATTGAGGTTTACTTCTAAAGATGGTGTTTGTGGCCTCTAGAAGACTAACAGAGACTTCAGTTGGGCTTCTCACTGGCCTGGAGGCAGCAAGAGACGAGCCTTAATTAGGGGCTGGAGGTAGGGAATCTCTAAATTCCTACCTTTAGAAGCCAGGCTAAAAATAGCAGCAGCATTCTGTGGGGAAGTGACCATAGTTCTGCCCTGAGATAAGCTCCTACAGAGAAATACTCTGGTGTCATTAAATAATCATGTTGTTGACTTTTTTCTTGGGGGAGAGTGGTTTAGAAAGCCTTTGACTAATCCCCTGTCTCTTCCGTCATATTCCTGTGATTAATATTTTATAACATGAGCTGAGTTCTATGAATCACAATCAACAACACGATTGTACTTATTAATCATTATTTAAATCAATTATTAGATAACAGATACTGGAGTGGACTGCTCTTTACATAAGTAGAGAGTGCTGATTAGCCAAGTTCATGTCCTATCATTGCTCATTTATTATTGTTGATTATTTGTAGTTAAGTTAGGGGACAAGTCACCAAACTTGGATTTCAAAGCTCAAGGCTGAAAACTCAGCTCCACGTCTGGATCAGAGGTCTGACCCCAGCTAAGTTATCTGACCCTTCTAGGCGTCTGGTTCATCATCAATAAAATGGGATTAACGATACTTGACTTACAAAATACTTTTCAGGATGAAATTAGATTGCATATATGAAATAAACTAATGCAGGGCTTTTTGCCTCTGTCTTACTCACTTTACTCAAATCAGGAGTGTGTCGGGGGCCAGGGAACAAACAGTACAGGTCTGGGTACAGCAAGACAGAATGCTATGAGCTTCCTCCGTTAGCGTCTGGATATTTGAACCCAGAGCCGAGAGAAAGGTCACCTGCATACGGATTTTGAGGTCTTTTCCTTATCTATCAACTCTCTTGTTGCCACTTGATTACATTCTCTTTTGCAAAAGTTAAAAGTTTTGATGAGATATGGGAGGTAGAGCCTATGATTTCAGGCCACAGGCCACCTTCATTTATTTTAATGCCTCCTGTCCTTAACCTTCTTGTTCATTAAATTTACCCAGCATGTTCTGCAGAAAATCAAAGTCCATGGGTGGAACTTTGCACCCACGTGAGGTGATGAAACATAATGTGACTGCTTTGCTGTGGTGGGAAATACTCGCAAGAAAAAAGGCTGTGTTTTTATTTTGAAGCACACATTTTACTGCCTCTCCTAGAAGTTCTCTACATTGCTTTGAAGCTTCTCATGCTATATGTAAACCCGATATATTTATTCTTATTTCCCATGAGGATAAATTTGGCACATGTTAAATTGCACCCCACCTCATATTGCCTTATCTCAAATATTGACTGTAGCAGATATCACTAGTGATGGGTTATAAGCCATCTGGTGATTGGAATAAAGGATATTTAGGCCAAGGAAAATGGACATTTTTGATTATGCATGATTTTCTTTTACTTTCTTTTTGTATCAGCCAATATGTTTTGTTTTCAGTTTCCCTTGCATGTTGATTGTCATCTGTCTTTCTTAGATTCATTTACAGGAAAGAGGAAGTGTTCTTAAAATTATTTCTACATTGAAAACATTACCTTTGACAACCAGGTTTTGGTGAATACATTTTGATGTTGCTGCTAAGAACTATGGGCCATGTCTATTTAAATTAGTTCATTCTGAGGCTGGCTATATGTCAGTTTTTCATACATCGATTCTTACTAGGATCAAATACAAAAGATTAAAAGACATACTAAAGGCTGCAGCTTTTCTGCAAGATTAAAATCTTTCAGATAATTTTTAATGAGAAAAAACATTAGGAGACAAATCCAGCATTTAAAATGGAGTTGCAGTTGTTGCAATGTATGAACTGCCCTTGTTTATGATGTCAAAACCTTATTTTCTAGGGTCGCTCTTATATGTTATGAACTTGCATATATATGAAGGGATTATATGTTGTGATTAACTTTTGAGGCTAAAAATATAAGTATACAAGCATAATATAAGGCAAGAATATATTGCCTGCACTTTGGCAATAACTGACTTTTTTGGTGGTTTAAATCGTTACCATTTAGTATTTACCAAGTGGTAAATTACACAGGGCTATCTGAATCATTTCCTTGATAACACTAGTCAGAGAGAAAGCCTGTGATATATCCCAGTTAAATTTCCATGTCAGAGGTGTGGGAAATGAGGTCCACAGATGGTGAGAGAGCAATTGTGCTATGGGGCTGAAAGGGTGACCACAGAGGGCATCTTAACCATACTTCAGGGGAGCCGCCACTCAGGAGTATGGACATCTAACTGTCCCTCTCCCACCCTGCCCAAAGCCCTTTTAAGGGTTTAGGCTTAGCCTACAGAACCATGAATGTGTGGCTCCTTTTTTCCAAGCTATTGAAACAGGTCCACCCAAGAGGAGGTTAGCCTCAGGAATCCAGCCACATTCCCCTCCACCACCCCTGCATTTCTCAAATAAATCAACATAAAGGACATATTAAATAGAAACACTCTGACCACATCTGAATGTTACGAAGAAGTATGATTTTCCAGGTCTGAAAATCAAGTCCACAGAGCTTTCAACCCTGTCCAATGTTACACTGTGGATACGATCACAATTGGCCAGTTTCTTCCTTGGGGTGGCTTCTGCCCCATCAGGTAGGAGCAGCAGGACGTTTCGGCCCCTCCACAGTGATGGTGATGTTTCTGATTGTTTGCTGATGGTGATTTGCAATATTGATGCTTTTGAAAAGGGACTACAACGAACGGGCAATCTACGCAGCTCACAAACAACACAAAGAGCATTTGGTGTAAATAAAGTGTCAACCAGTGCTGCAGCTTTGTGCAGAATCATTTTCAAATTTTCCTTTTTGAATTATTAAATGGACCATGTCAGAACAACTCTGATGATTATCCAATCCATATGCTTCGACACCAACCTTTTATATTATATCAAGTGACTGCAGTGATCAATTGGTCCAACTGTGAATGCTCCCTTGTTCTAGAAATGATCCAAGCACTTCACTGTGCAGCAACATCTTCGGCAGTTATGCAAACACCTGCTGCATTGCTTACACAGGAGACCACAGCAGTATCTGCATTTAGGAATGTGTGCAGGCTGGGGAAATAGTTTCAATTCCTTATCAATAACTTTAAGCATAAGTCCATCTTATTGCAATTTTAAGCCTGTGTATGTGGGTCAGTTGCAACACTATTATCTAGCTAAACCTCCGTGGAGCAGAATTATGCACATAACCTATCTTGTAAACAAAGTGTAAGAGTGCATATTTCTGAAAACTGTTGTATAAATGGTAAATGCTGTTTTTGTTTTGTTCTTATTTAAATAAATACAGTATCTTTTGGAAGCAGAGACAGAAATATGCAGGCATGTAGCCACGTGTAATTTATAAAATGTGATAAAATGATAATCTCTCACCTACACTAATACACAGTTTATCTAGATAAATAACTCAGAATGAATACTGTGGGTGCCTTTAGGGTTTTAGGCATTTAATTAAAATGGAACAAAAATATTAACTGTCAGCTTTGGGATTTTTAGCATCCTCTCTTGAAAGGGATATTCTTTAGTCTGAGGATGGATTTGTGACATTCACTGGGAATAAATGTGGGGTGGTGTTTTTCTAGTCCTCATGAAAAAGAGGCTAAAAATGCATGGGATAAGAAATCTGAAGATGAAATGACTTCCTGGGAAGGCCTCTGTTCCCCACTGCAGCTCCCTCCCAGGGCCTGGGACTGAGGGCAGGATTCAGGGGCCTCTCTGGTCATTGGCCACGAGTGGAGGTTGTACTCTGTCTCATGCATTTTCGCCATCATTCTGGTGTGTTGTCATCACTCACAATGACTGCCGAAGCAGAGGGCTTTCTTCCGATTGCCTGTGTGTGATGTTGACGTTGGACGCAGGCAGGCAGGGCAAAGCCGTGGTGCACACCAGGCACAGGGAAGGGCCGTGGGGGCCCCAGAGCAAACTGCCTCCCAGGATGCATAGATTACAGTAGGCTAGGCTGCTGCCCGCTTAACCCTAAAAATACACCCCAAGCTGCAGTCTGAGAGACATTCAGTAGGGGTCCCTTTTAATTGTTCCATTGTCTACTGAAAAGTGATTAGGGGCTTCTTTGAGTCAGTTTTTCTAAGAAACCACTGGTTACCTTCTTGTGACAAACTCAGTCTCCTTAAATAGATGATTGCACATGGTACTGTGTATACACATCACATACACTTCTTTTGTTTATTTTGGCTCTATTTTATAGAATTTAGAATACAAAGAAACAAAGAAGAGCCTGGTACTGTAATGCAGTGCTACCCTATTGCTGAACAAATTAATCTGCGTGTTTGTCCACATTTTGGTAATAGATGACATGCTGACGGAACATGAAATTATTACTATAAGTGAATGTGGTATGATATTTATATATTTTTTCACACAGTAGATTCAGTGTTCATGTAACATGATTAAAGGCTCTATTGCATGTGTGTTGATTTTCAGCACTCAAGAGAGATAAGAAATGGTCTAAAATTTTGAGAAAAAAAATGAGCAAGGAGTTAGATTTTTAAAATCACTTTTAGTTCTTGTTTGGAATGTTTACTTCTCCCTGTGATTTCACCTTGGGATCTGGAGAATGGAATATTTCCTAATGAAAGAAGGATTGTAATAGGACTTAATTGGTATAGTTTGTGAAATCATTTCTGCCTGGCACAAAGATATTATTCAAATGGGCAAATGGGAGATGCTATGTTGAAAATAGACAACAAAGTAAAGCAGGTCAGAGGTGTGTGTGTGTGTGTGTGTGTGTGTCCTTTGTCTTATACTTGGAGACTCATAAAACAGTTATAGTCAAAATCAAAATATGACCCTTATAATTTCAAGTGGAAAAGAAATTGAGGTAGTTAGTTGTTAATCATTCAAGTTAGTAAGCACATTGTTTTGTTTCCTCCAGGTATATTTTAGATCAGTGTTGACAAACACTAGCCTAGGAAGGTATATTTCAACATTTCGTAATCATTGTCAGTGGGAAAAATGTGGGGGAATGGAGAAACTATTCTATGTATTTTCCTCATGGGCAATAGAAATAAGCTCCTATGATCCCACAGCCTCCTGCCTCCCTCCCATCCCCCCTTCACTTGAACACATTATTCACACAAAGAACCAATGAGCCATTGTGCCATTACCTTAAAATCCTATATTAATGAGACAGCTACAGTTTTTAATCATTTGACTTAAGCCTTGAATATTCTGTTTGCTAATATCATGCATCCATTTAAAATGAGAACAAGCATTTTAGTGTAATATTTTATTTGCAAATAAAGAAGAAAATACTGACTTTTCTCTTTGTAAAGTTGTCAAACATTCTGAAGAAAGCATTTTATTCTTAAGGAGTTCATCTTACCTCTAAAAGAATGGGTTAAAAAAAAAGAAATAAGAATGTGTGAGCTAGGGAGATAACAGCTCTGGCGCTCTGGGGTTTTTTTGCAAAATTTTGGGTGGAAGTGAATACATATACAAATTGTGCCATAAACCAACTTCCATCATCAACAAAAATTGAAAGCATTTAAGATAGTACTTAAGTGACACCTAAACGATGTATGTTTAGGGTCTTCTGGAGATCTAATTGTGTCAATACAAGGAAGAGGTTTTTTGTTTTTGCTTAATCTTTCATTATGGTAAATTTGTTTTGGCTTATTAAAATGGCTTTCAGAAGCACTTGAAACAAAGTTTTTCTAGCAACATAATTTAACTTTTATTTCTTTTTCAAGCTAATAACCATTCTCTAACTTAAAGCATGACATTTAGGCCACCTTGATTCCACAGATGTCAACATTGAACAAACATCAAAAGAATTAGAAAATGATCTCATTTTTTTAAAATTCCTATATAAAAGGGCAGTAGCATATTTAACCTCTTGAAAGTTGCCAAGCAGTTTACCTGTGGGCTCTTATTATTTTTTTCTTTTATAACTTTTTTTTCTTGTTTGATGAAAAATCTGTTTGTTGGGAATCTAGTCAAGGAAGGGATTAAGCTATTGAATTTTGAGTGCCCTTTACTCAAATACATAGGACCTGTTATAAAACACTCACTTTAAATAGGAGGAAAGGTGTTTTAAAATGCAGTTTGGGACTGTTTCCCTTAAGAAAGTACATTCACAAATGAAAATCATGAGCAAAATTTGGTAAAAACTAAAAGGAATTTACATAAGTGGAGTTTTTATGGCTAATAAAAAATACCGGGTACTTTAATCAATTTATTGCATCGGTATCACTGAACACATATTTTAAAAAAACAACATGATGACATGTAGGGAATTTTCTTTGATCTGTGTTTCTCACATCTCCACAGCTACTTAATCTTTTATGTAATATATTTTTTCAATGTTCATGTAGGAATGCACTAGCATTTTTGAGAAGTTTGGGGTCTAAAGCTAAATGTTAATATCTGGGTGAAATGGCAATGCTATTCCATTTTTCAGATGAAGAGAGTAATTTTATTCCACCTGAAATGACAGACAACAGAACAGAAGAGGTTTTTGAGAATAGTAGGCATCCAATCCAGCTCTTCACTAAACAATTCAGCCAATCCCCCCAGTTCATTCTAACCGGGAAGGCACGCAGTTCCCCCTCTCCCTGTTCTTGTCCCGTCCTGTCCTCTTGGCCACATGCAGATGCCCTTTTACCTGAAACTCTTGAATCAACTTGGTTTTATCATAATGATGACTTCTACATAAATAATGAATCAGTCAACCAAATATTTGAACCTATTCATTGACCAGGGCTGTCCAAACCACAACATTTCACTAAACTTGATGTGATGCATTTCCTCTCTAACAGCAAATGTATTTCTTCAAAACAGTTATTAGACAGTTTATTTTAGTTACTGTTTCTTTTTTGTTATTACTATTATTATTTTTAACAACAGAATATAAGCAGCCTGACTGGAATTTCAAATGATCGTCACACTGAATTTGAAGGTCTGTCTTACACAGAATGTAACATTTTTCTTATATTTTAAGCAAGTAGAAGCAAAGAGAAAGTCCTTTTTCTTTTTTTTTTGGACAAACATATATTCAGTGTTACTAATTCAAAGAGAAAAAAAGAACATCCAACATCTTTGACTTTATAAAAATTTTGGTCTTTTTTTAGGTTATCAATTGTTCCCTCTTTCAATATTAAGTACACTAATCTTCCTCACATTCTGATTTGGTTTATTCTTAAGGGATATGAAATCTATGTCAGCACCTGCCAGAGCACACAAAGCTAGTTTGCTGGAAAACAAGGGATTACACCACTTCTTCCCTCCCTCCCTCCCTCCCTCCCTCCGCCCTTCCTTCCTTCCGTCCTTCCTTCCTTCCTTCCTTCCTTCCTTCCTTCCTTCCTTCCTTCCTTCCTTCCTTCCTTCCTTCCTTCCTTCTTTCCTTCCTTCCTTCCTTCTTTCCTTCCTTTCTTTCTTCTTTCTCTCTCTCTTTCTTTGCAAAAACATGAGTTTGAATTATCACCTGGGTCCTGTTGCCTATCTGCTTACACTTACCTCTACTTTCTTCACACATGAAGAAGCAAACACTGTCCCTGCCAAATGATTAATGAGGCAGAATTGGTGACGTGCATGTTTGTCAACATAAGTAAGATCAAATGATCGCTCAGCAGGAAGAAGCAATGGGAAAGCCAATGATTTTTGACTAATTAGCAAAATAATACTAATGCCTCCCTAATGATTAGCTTGAACTGGATTATGGCCCTTTATCAGAGAGAGATATGCCACTAGGGCAAACCAGGGATTTCCGGGGAAATCGCGGGTGTGGAGCATTGCTGAGCGATCTTCTAGAGCATCCTGTTCTTCTGTGTCACTTGAATCATTGGGAATGAGAGAAGGAAGCCATACTCTTTTCTTCGCATTGTCATATGACCAATA
This sequence comes from Phataginus tricuspis, assembly GCA_029783875.1. Lineage (NCBI taxonomy): Eukaryota > Metazoa > Chordata > Mammalia > Pholidota > Manidae > Phataginus > Phataginus tricuspis. The sequence goes on from JAQQAC010004068.1 coordinate 17,005,602, forward strand.
AATATCTTAAGTAATACTCCATAAGAAAAAACAATGCATATTTTTCAGGGCCATTTAAAGTTCAGGTTCATTCTATCCATTCAAGGAATTTTACCAGAGGTGTTTCTGAGGAGTACCTTGATTGAAAACAACAGTATGAACAAGAACTGTTTTCAACACACTAACCAAAATTTTAGTGTCCATTATCATACATAGCCATATTTTTATTAATGTTTTATGAAACTTCCAAATGATATTAAGGTAGACCTAAATTCCGAGTCCTGGAAAATGTCACTGGACCTGACATTTTCTGTGAAGTTCAGTAGTCAACTCCTATTTACAGGAAACACAGAAAAGACAGGAACATCTCTCAGGTTGTGGGGTGTGTGCTGGGCTCCTTGGATTAGCTTTCCTGAGATATATTCACAGGATTCCTGGCTTGGAACAAAGGTACATATTTCTCATTTTTCTGTGTGCCAAATTTCCACCTTAAAAACAGAGGTCAAGGGTGAGTGAGCTGGAACCAGGGGAACTGCGCCTGTGATGTCATACCTAGATGGGGGAGTGCTGTATGGACTGTGCTGAGTTGGGCATTAAAAAGCTTGACTTATATTAAATTTCATCAAGAGATCTAGTTAAACCTCCAAAAAATCAGAGGCAAAAATATCTCATCAAAATTAAAAGCAGACATGATTTGAAGGTATTTTTTTTAGATTGGCAACCTACTTGTCTGTATTTTAAAATCTACCGTTTAATAAAAATTGTTATTTTTCAATTTTTCGATTGTAATCCTTTAGCTGACATATAGATTGCAATAACAAAAACAATAGAAAAGTATGGTTTCTTTCTTTATATCCAAACCACCAAGAAAGAGATTTTCTTGTTGAGTCAGTGTGTATGTGCTTACAGCAGTTAATGCAAGGCCCATGCCTATGCACTATTTTATTTTTATTTTTTGGCATTGTCAGCCTGTTCAGGAAGTTGGGTATATAACCAGGAATCAAGTTTCTGGGAGATGATCACACACATTCAGTAACGGATGCTGTCAAACAATTTTCCGAAGTGGTTCGCCAATGTACATCCCCTCCAGTAATTTACGGGGGCTCTGGTTGATCCACATCCTTGGTAATGTTCATGTTGTCAGTCTCAAATTTTGGCCATCCTAATGGGTGTATAAGTTGTATGACATTATGTTTTAATTTGCATTTTCCTGATAATCAATCATGTTGACCACCTTCTTATAAGCTCAGTGGCCTTTGGGTATCCTCCTGTTCAATTGACTGCTCAAGTTTGACTTTTTTTCTAAATTGAATCATCTTTTGCTTACTGACTTGTTGGGAGTTTGTTATATATTTTGGATACTATCAGATATTTGTCCCGAACATAACTTCCTATTCTCCATATTGTTTTTACATAACTCTTCACTGTCTCTTTTCTTGAATAGGAAGTCCAGTTTATCAATTTTTTCCACTTCTATTGTTTTTCTACAGTTAGTTCTTTTTGTACCCTGTTTAAGAAATCTTTTCCTAACTCCAGGTCAGCAAGACATTCTCCTGTGTTTTCCTGTAGAAGCTTTATTGTAGCTCATGCCCATCTTTATATTCTAACTACATGTAATGTATCACTAAGCATACACAATATTGCTTTGTGTATTTTTAGATTGTATACAAATAATATATAATTACATAGTACTAACCGTGATGTGTAAAAAAAAAAAAAACCCACCAAGATCACTCCCAGTCTTTTCCGCAGGAGCAGACATTTCTGTGAGAGTAACCTGAGAAAGGTAACAACAGCATCTTTCCTTTGTCTAACCCGGAGGGGCCACAAATAGGGAGAGACAGGGTATCAGGAGATGACAGCAGTGATAGGGACATGGTAATGAAGGGGAGGGCAAGGGGACCGGGCTAACCAAGGACAAGACCCGGGGTGATAATATGCTGAGGCGGGGTTGGGGGTGAGAGGACAGAGATTGCTTTAATGGGCCACATGGCTGCCACCGCCAAACAGATGCTCAGAGATTTCTCTAAGTCTCCACCAACGTCAATGAATTTTTCTACAGCTCTGTAGCACTACACTGTCTAACAGAGTGGCCACTGGCCACACAGGGCTACTGTGCACTTGAAATGTTGCTAGTTGAAGTCAACACATGCTTTATGCATAAAATACATAAGGGAATTCAAAGATTTAGCATGAAAAAGTATTAAAAATGTAAAAATTTCATTAATAATTTTCTATTAATTACATATTGAAATATAATATTTAAGATATTTCATAGTATTAGGTTAATATTTTTTCTCTTTAAAAAGCAACCACCAGGAAATTAAAAAATACGTCTTGGCCTGCTTTAATAACCAGATCTTCTGGTTTTCGTATTTGATGCTTGACATCTTGGGGACTTGCTGAGCCTGAAAGGTCTGCGTCTCCCAGGGCTAGCTAGTTTCTGGTGATAGTAAGGGACTTGCTAATGAGTGTGGCTTCCATGTGACAAGCAGGCAACCCAGAGCCCTATGCCCAGCCGCCTCCTTCATTGGGCTTTTACAGTCCAGAGCATGCCTCGCCTGCCCTGCTTATCCCAGGGCCACATACCAGACATGCAGAGGCAGGCAGACTCTACACCCCAGCCCTCTACCCTGCCTTACCCCTTCCTCCCCATGGAAACCACAATAAAGACTCTTGCCCAAGTAGTCCCCCTCCCCGTGCCTCCAGACCGACTTCAGTGCTTCCCCTTGTGGACCCCCGTGGAATGGCATGCCCCCTCCCTTTGTGATTGGTGAATATGACACTGTCTTTTCAATGGCAGTCTTATCCTGATCTGTTGGCTTTGCCATACTTGAGTAATAATAAAACCTACGTTTTAAAACACTTGCATCCTGTGTCTATGCTGCTAGAGGTCTGTTTCTCCATGTGTGATCCGCCGATCACTTATGGTAGAATCATCCCAAAAATGAACCATCCAGATGGTCCCAGGCCACTTTAGCACTAACACAGCTGCTGAAGCCTCGTCTTGGCTCACTAAATGCTGGCTATTATTCCTCTCAACACCATAATAATAATAGTAACAATAATGATAACAAAGTGATTTACTTCTGGCTTGAGGACACCATTTCTTCTCTATTTATTATTATTTTTGTTACTCTTCTGTCACATATTAAAATATATATTTATATGTATCTTTATTCGTAAACTAGCATTTATTGAGTGCTTACTATTGGCCAAGTTTGTGTTAAGTGTTTTACACATCATTTCATTTAATCCTCATGACAACCACTCAAATGACAAATGTGCAAGAAACGTAACTCGCCTGGAGTCACATAGCTTGCTCCTGTTGGAGTGTACATTTATTTTTGAATGGTACATAATTTGTGTGTTTACTTAACACTGTTAGGCACAATACTTATTCAAGAAGGATAATAAAATGCACGTGTACAGTTTAAGAATTATAATGAAATAAGTACGCATTTGTGCACTGCCAGGTGAAGGCATGAATCTTCTCTTTTATCGTGGGTCTGTCTACCTTTCCTCCCCAGAGGGAGCCTCCCTGATGTCTGTGACTGTCATCCCCTGCATCTCTTTGTATACGTGCCGCCCATGTGTGTTTCTCTAATCGGGATTGCTAGCATTTGACTTGCTTGTTCCCAGATTTTAGACAAACAGACTCATACCACGTGTGTTTGTTGTGGTTTGCTTCTTTTACTCAGCATACATCTGTATGTCTATGAGATCCACGTATGTTGATGGCTGTAGTTCAATCCACTCATTTCACTGCCATACTGAATTCTACTACATGAATATTTTGTTGCTTGGCCTTTTTCTGTTTGACATTTGGGTTGTTTTATATTTTTTGCTATTAAGAATGTAGCCACTGGAATGACTCTATTTTTTTTATATCCCTGAATATTTTCAATGAAGTGTATTATTTTTTTACAAAAAACTAATGATAACTAGTGTATTTAACCAATATTAGCTCATATTAGTTAACTAATAGCAACTCATATTTGACTCATATTTTAAGTAAATATTAAACTTAGAGGAACGTTGCAGAAATCATGCAGAGTTCCCACAGATCGCTCATCTTGCTTCTCCTAATGTTAATATCTTACTTTACCACAGTACAGTTATCAACTAGGACGTTAGCATCAATACCGTACTAGTAACTAATCCGTGGACCTCTGACTTCATCAGCTCCCTCACTGATGTCCTTTTTTCCTGCTCCAGGATCCCGCGTCACATTTAGTTTTTATTTTGGGGGCATACTTTGAATCCATTTCTGTCTTATTCCAAAATTCACAAGAGCAGTGATTCAGGGAGATAAATTTTAAGGCAGCATGTGAAAGAGAGTTTAGCAGAGAGTTAAACGGAGGCACATTAGAGATCTTTGCTATATTACAATTGCTTAGGGCAGAGAGAGGAAGGGCTCTGGCGTGAAGGGCCATGGGAGCGCATATACCTTTCGGGAGCGCAGGAGCACAGACTGCATTGTAAGGATGCATTCACCTGCCTCCCGAGGAACCCACAAGCTCCTTGAGGGCAGGGAGCATCAGGGGCTATTCATCTTAGTGACTTCTTGAGGTGCTCAGAAGAGTGACTGGCTATAGAAGTGATTCGGTGAAGGTTCATCAAATGAATTAATATGAATGAGAAAGTCACGCTGAAGGGAAAGCTACGACGCACAGGAAGGACAAGCAAAGGGGAAGGGAGAGGAGGGAGAGCAGACGACAGAGAAATCACGGAGAACCAGAGGAGAGGAAGGAAGGAGATTTGCGGGATCGGCAGATGACGCAGTGACGCTCTTCCCGCTGTGTTGCCCACTTAGGTTCTATACATTATCGTCAATCGCTTAACTTTAAAACCCTGCCTCCTTCATTTATCGCTGTTCACAGCTCTCAGACCTTTGTTAATCATTTAGTCCCGCATCCCGCTCCTCCTTCAGAAGATGCTGCCAAGAATTGTCTCAGGCCACAGCAACAGAGCTCACGACGCTTGCGCTCCATTGGCGCCCAGCCACTTCGAGGGCTCAGCCCTCTGGGCCGATTCCTGTCTCAAGGCTTTTGCATTTGCTGGTCCCTTGCTAAGACCCACAGCCCCCAGATTTTCGTAGGGTTGGCTTCTCCTCCTCGTGGAAGTGTGAGCCCCGTCCACTTTTTGCCGTATCCTATGATGTTCTTTTACTGTCTTCTAAGTGCCTAGGGATCTGGAGAATGTATTTATTTATTTGCTCATTTCTTTTTCATTTGTCTTCATCGACTACAATTTTAGCTCCTGAGAGGAGGGAGCTTATCTCTCTTATCTGCCACGGAAACTCCAGCCCCTAGGAAAGTGTGAAAAGTCTGTGACGAGCTTATTGCTCCGCGTTCACCGGGGCCAAGGGCTGGATGGAGGTGGAGACCACAGCCATTGCCCCAGGTTCAGGGAACTTCCAACACTCACTGGTTATATGCTTTGTTTTTCAACTGGCCATCTATTCTTTAAGGATAAAGGGAAGTAATTGCTATGGTTCCAGGGTAAAATTAACTAAAAAAATAATTCACTGAATGAGGATAGAGGTGAAAGGAGAGCAACTTCTAAACTAAGATAAAATGTCAAGTGACTTGATACATCTCAAGCAATTCAGTGCTTCAATTTAACATTTTTTGAATGCCTGTTAAGTACCAGGTACAGTAGCAGAAATGGTGAGTTTGAAAATGACAACTATCTGTCCTGTTGGACCTTTCTGTTAAATGGAACTGTTTGATAGGTAAATAACTGGTTGCAAAGCAATTTACTAAGAGCTATAATATAAGAAGGCTCAGAGGGTGATGGGGGAGAAAAGGACAGAGGAGGAAAGACCTCAAAGCCAACTTAATATCCACTTCAGAAATAAAATTAGCATTTCAAATAATGCTCTGAATGATGATATCAGATTAGCAGATATTCCAGTTGTTGTGTGGGCAAGTAAAAGTGACAGTCCTGGGTTAAAATTAACCAGTTGTTTCTCTGATGCAGGATTTCACAGTCTTTAACATGCTACCGTGTGCAGTTAGTTTATGTAGGGGATTTGGGAAAACACCGCCTGCCAAAACTTGATCATAGTGCCTTTTTCAAAGAGGATCCTATAAAACTAGTTTCCACTGAACAAACTTTGAGGAATGATAACACAAATTATAGTACAAAAGCAGATGGGATGAAACTTCTTCATAATTTAGTTAGCTTAAGAGCTAAGAATTTCTTATGTTCAGGGTTAAGGATTTCCCACTTGAAAATTTTAGAAATGGAATTCAGAAAGCTCTTCATTACTTCTTTATCTCTAAACTTCTCCTTCCCTTATCGTCCTATAATTTCTTCAAGACCCCACTAAAATCCCACATACATGAGAAAGAGTGTGTGGTCCAAATGACAGATTCTTGATAGCTCTAAAAAGTTTTTAGAAATTCTACATTAAGAAATGATAAAAGATTCAAAAGAGAGCTTATCCTACTAGATCTTGTGTCTAATACTATTTCCTATGAAAAGGAATTAAGATTCCTTGAAGAAATGATTGAGTTTAGGGCTGGAGTAAAGTAGGTACAAGATGAATTGGGAATATTCTACAATTCCATGAAGTCAGAAACTGTCCCCCTGCCAAGTAAATAGGATTATGGGCTTATTACAAAGACACAGGAATGGCTCCGAGGGATCCCTGCTGACCACATCTAAGACATTCTGAACACCTAAACAATCAGACATTAATAAACCATTGAAAAAGGAGAATTCATAAATTTATGCCGAAAAGTACCATTAGGGGAAAGGGAGAGGTCTTGCTTACAGTTGAATCCCTAGTGCCTATTGGCAAATCTGGAGAGAGTGCTGGAGTTAGAAAATCAACATTTTTTCAACCATCTTGCCAAAAACTGGATCAGTCAAGAATCATTGATCTAGAGGGAAATTTTGATGGAGCAAAATATTTGCATGGTATTAATGGGTCTTCCCATAGGTTGCTAACAGTTGTAAGGGGAGAAATAATACTGATATAATATTAACTGTATTATAGCTATATATGGAATCTGATAGTTATATATATATATATATATATAAAAATATGTAGTTATATACAATTTAGTCTCTATAACAGTAACTATACAGTAACAATACAGAATGATGAAACCAGACAAACCTCGACTGGGTGACCCAAGTTAACATCACCAGAGAGGGGCGGATGGACATGATGTGCCTCTAGATGCGATGACCTGAGGACACAGCCTCATTTATGTGTTCTCCCAGCCCAGAATGCATTAACAGAATTTAATCATGAGGAAACATCAAAGACCAAATAAAGAACAACCCAATGTTAAAAAGGACTGTTTTCTTCAAATGTGTTAATGTAATAAAAGACAAGGAAAGGTTTTAGATTAAAGTAGGGTGAAGAAGCATAATAATAAAATACATTACCTGACTCTAGACTGGATCTTGCATTGGAGGGAAAAAAATCCTATGAAGGACATTACTGAGTCAACTGATAAAATTGGGAGTATAGACAGTGGATAAGAAAAAGTGTCCTATCAGTATTAACTTTACTGAGGTTTATAACGGTACTGGAGTCCTATTCTTAAGAACTAGACAGTGAAGTATAGGGGCAATGGGCCTGACATGCACTTACCTTCTAAGGATTTAGAAAAAATGATATTTATCTGTACTGTATCTTTATCTATAAATTTATATCCACCCACCCGTCTATCCACCTACCTCCTTGTCTACCTTCCTACATACTTACCTACCTCCCTACATGTTCTACCTCTATCAGTCTATCAATCTGTCATTTATCTATCATCTGTCAATCATACAAGCAACAAAACAGTTGGGTGACAGTTTAGTAGGCAAATGATATCCTTTGTGCTAGTCTTATTCTTACTCTTTATATTCTTTCAACTTCTGTAAATTTAATATTGTTTCTAAATAACAAATTTTACAAACTAACACAGCACCAGATACAGTGCCTCTATGGCTGAGGATTACCTTCATGAGTTCTGTAGTTATACACACCTTGTTCAAATTTTGGCCTGATTACTTCTAACCTCTGTGTTCTTGGACAGTTCTTAATTTTTTTTATGCTTCAGTCTCTTTGTCTGTGAAGAGGTGATAATAAGAGCACCCTTCCTAAGGGTTATTGCATGGATTTACTGAGAAAATCCATGTTAAATATATCATTGTACATGACACATACCATTGTGAAATAAATGTTATTGTTATACAGTGAGTATTCAGTAGATTCAAGTTGATTGAAGGAGCTCATGGTTCAACCATTTCAAATAACTTTAGAGGAAATAGGACTTAAAGACACAGGATTTGATTAAATATGTTTCTGAGGTCCCTTTTGCTGTTATAATTCTTTGGTTCTTCAAAAAAATACCTTGTAACTAATTTGAAAATGAAAAGATTGAATTTTTAATGATCTTTAGAACAGTCTGTATTTATCTAGAACAGTCTTTATTAAAGCAATATAAGAAGCTGACCCTACATGCTCCCTCCCACCAAACCAGACATGGTCTATTACTTTCCAAATACAGACAACATTTTTTATTAAAAAAAAAATTAAGCCATACTGTCACCCTCTAACAGAGGCTTTTCAAATGTGGTATGTCCAGCTTGATAGGTAAATAACTGGTTGTATAGCATTCATTTCACTCTGTTACTTGATTCTCTGATTTAAGGAACTGAGTCTTAGTCAAGTGAATTAAAGAGTGCTATATCATACATTCAAAAGTGATGGAATTCAGACTCTGTCCTGGGTCTGGGAAGCTTCCAACATGTTAATGGTATCTTCCTCTTTGACTATTTAGCATCTGACATCAAAGCAAGGCTTATTAACTTCAGTGTTTCCTACAGGGATCTTCCCAATTCGCTAACTCTTTTTTCTTCCAACCTGTTTTGGCAACTTTCTGAAATATAGTCTGGAGATGGAGTAGAGAGAGATCATGCTTTGCAGCGAAGCAGAGCTGGATATAAAAATCTTGACAGTACCATATTCTTACTGTATGTACTCAGCAGGGGAGGCCGAATAATGTTCACATTAGGAGTGAGGTCTCCAGAGTCAGACTGCTAGGATTAAAATCCCACTCAGTGAGGCCCCTTTGCTGGCAAGTAATTGTATTTCTTTCTGTGTCAGTTTTTGTGTCTTAAGTAAAGCTCACCCTATAGGATTAAAGAATAGTATTATGTAAAATGCTTGTAACAATACATGGCATGTAACAAGTATTTCTTCAATTTTCAGTGTTCTTACCAAAAATTGCGGATCAAGTCTACTTTATGTGTTGAATGTAAAGATTAAACAAACGATTGCAAGTAAAAAAACAAACAAAAAAAACCCCTTCAGTCCTGTACCTAGCTCATCAGTGAACATTCATTCATTCATTGAATTTGTGTTTATAGATCCCCTTCTATAGACTTCCTATGTTTTAAGAGCAGGGCATTCAGAGAAGACTCAGACAGACAAGTCTGTGTTCTTCTGATCTATGGTGGGAAAAAAGAAGGTTAGTTGCTGTTGTTATAAAAGATAAAGACTGAGTATAGACCTGATCTATATAACAGTAAAAGCATGCTTTTGTTTTTTCTTATCTTCCATCCCCATTTTTAAGGATGTCTAATTGTCCTTTGATTCAGAGTTGAGATCTCATTTTCTTTTCCACAAACAGTATTTAAAGGTAGTCAAGTTGGCATTTAGCTAATAAGGAAAACGAACATTTTGGGGGCATTTTGAAGTTTATGAGGGGCTTTCATGTACAGTTCTTTTATTCCTCCTCCGGCACAGTGAGGGACAGATGCCAGCCCATTCTCTTCCTGAAAGCTCCCCCAGAAACATGTCTGCCACCTATTCTCAGTGATTAGCAAAATAAAAGATTTAAAAATAAAAATATCCCTGTGTCTTCCCTTCAAAAAACAAACAGATTCTGGAACAGGCAAGGACAAGAGCTGGAGGAATAAAACTGGCAATTTTTTCTTTGCATAATTTTTCTGACAAAACAAAAAGATTTCTACATCATTTTTATGACAAACGGTACCCATATCTTTGGAATTTTTGCAAATTTAGCATCAATCATGTACATTTTCCAGTCATTCTCATTGAAATTTCATTCTATTTATCTTGTTGACAAAGTGAAAAGCAATTTTTGTTTGCTAACGCTGCCTTTTCCTTTGCTACATAAAAAAAAATGGCACTGCTAAAAGGAGCGAGGCTTTTCCTTTCTGCAGGGGAGAGCCCCCAATGTGCTCATTTGTATGTACAGTCTGTCAAGACGATTTCAACATATTTTCATTTTATTTATAGATTTGAATCATTTATTATTTGCTTGCAAACATTTTGCCAAGGACTCTTAATTGGTACATATAGCAATTAAAACTTTATTACTTAAATAGTTTTAGGAACAGGAAAGAAAAGGTACCAAAATCACCATAAGCGATTTAGCTATAAAACACTACAAAACACTATATCTGACTCTTTATTTTATTTATGATAAGGATTTTCTTCTAATGCTTCATAAGTAGAATAGCGGCTCTTTTCAGTTCTGCATAAATGAGATTCATGCTTAATGTGCCTCCAATTTTCAAAAACAATCCCTCAAATACAGTTTTAACTTGCCATTAAGGCTGTGTCTACCCATCATAAAATGAATGTTTAGGAAGGAATTACTGGCACATGCAGGGTGTTGCTTTTTTAATATGAGAATCAGTTTATGCCCTGCAAGTCTCTTCATCAAAACTTTTATTTAGAGAAGTGGTTTTTGCTGTTTTTAGGGAATATTTCCAGATAAGTCATACCAAGTCCATTCCCCACTGATTTCACTTTAGCAGTCTTTGCTGTAGACAGAATTTTACAGATAGATGAATAGGGTTTTTAATATAAATATAATGGTTTGGAAATGCTTAATCAGTATAGACAGAGCATCTGTTAGTACCTTGTATCCCTCAGGAAGATTTCTGAGAGACTAAAATAAATGGAGAAAATTGGAAACTTATAGAAATCCTCAAACTATTTAAAGAATGGTGGAAATTACTTTGAAAAGTTCTGATGAGTAAGTAGTGAGAACACACACACACACACAGTGCATATATTTGAAGGACCAAAAATGAGTCAAGCGTGATAGGCACTTTTACCTATATTATCTCATTTAATCCTCATGTAATTCTATAGAAAAAGAGGTTTTATTATTATCCCACTTTTACAGATGAGAAAACAGATAACATATACAAAATAATTATAATACTGATAAGTTAGATTGGATATGAAATAAACTCAGAGAAAGAGGTTAGAGAAGGGAGAGATCAACTACTTCAGTGCGGGCTGCCAATATCAGAAAAGAGATCTTAAGCGAGGCTTGAAGGTGACTGTAACTTCAGAAGTGCTCACCTTCCCCCCTACAGTGCCTCACTCTCCGTTCCTCCCCCTGCAAACTGGATATCTGTTTTCATAAGCCTTCTAACTCCAACTTCCACGAAGACTTTCTAGGACTGTGGATTTAAGTTTGGAAGCATTTGAACCATTTATTTCTCAATAAAATAGAAGAGCTTCTGTAATGTAGGAAATGAAAGGTTTTTCTCTGTACATTTAAGGACAAGATTTAAAACCAGTGTTGAAATCCCTGATGACAGTGATTTTCCTTAGTGCTCTGTTGGCTTTCATGATAGGCTTTGCTTTTAAGGGAGCTGGAGAGTGGCTCACCACGATGTACCCTGAATGTTTGTCTCTATAACTTATTCCATCCTCGCAGGTACACGTGAGTTAGGGACAATTATGTACATGTACTGATATGGAAAATGGGGTTGGAAAGTTACCAGAAATCAGGTAACAAGTAAAAGAGGAAACTTGGAAGCAGGCCCAGGTCTGTCTTACTCCACTGTCTGTGAACTTTCCATTAAGCTCGTCAACTCAATTAATAGCCACCGACAATGGTCTGGACACCATACAACAAACAAAACAACCTGTTCCTTATTGCCTGAGAGAGTAAATGCAGAAAAGATGCAGCCTGAAGACATAGACAGGCCCACACGAGGCCCTTTTCAAATGATGATAGGAAAACAAGATTTTATTCACATTTCAGTAAGTCCCGTTGTCATGTAGTTCTGATGATAGATACTAAAAAGTGGAAATCAGTGGGAAGTTTGCTTCTTTCCATACCCAGATGATATGCTTGACTGTCAGTGCTGGCAGGTGTTTTGGGTCTGAAGGTTGAAGCCCATATACCAGGTTACATGTTGGTGGCAGCAAACCAGAGAACCACCGACTTGTATTTGTGGATGTAGGACAGAAAATGTTTTCCTTGCTTTTCCAGTCTCCAGGGCATAAGGGGTAGTCATGGGACTCAGTTCTGACAACAGAATCTAAGAAGTCTGTTAAGATTGTTTCTGGAAAGGATTTTCCCTTGTAAAAAATAACATAAATGGTTAGCACTGCTTTTTACCTATCTTCCTGTTTTGAATGCAGATGTGGTTCCTGGAGCTATGCATCCATTCTGTGACTATAAGACAGAGGACAGAAATTCTGGCCTGACCTCTTGGAACCGTTACACACACACACCAGAAACAGCTGTTTTGTTTTTTTATGGATAAGAACTAATACCTATTTTATTAAGGCTTTGTAATATAGTACTTTGTTACTTGCAGCAAAATACACTCCTAAGAGATAAAACAGAGATTATAACTACAATCTAACTACGACCACTTAGATTAGCTAGTGATTAAAAATATTACATTAGAGTACTAATATTTGTGGTAATCTAAATTATTAGCTCACCCTTCCCCAACAACAATCTAAATTGGTTTAATATGGGTCACATAGTAATAACAATACGATAAGTAAATGCAAGTAAATAGATGCCAAATAAGTGAGTGAAAATTATTTACCAAGTCTTGGGGAACTGTTTTCAAATTATTCTATTTTATTTTAAAATAAAATATACTCTGAGCTGACACTGTTCCTTCTCCTCACTTCTGTTGCAACATCTCATATATATGAAAAATTATTTTGCATTAATTATCCGCTACTAGGAAAGGCACATCATTACAGTGAAATCAAGTTTCTTCATCCAGTCTCTCCTTGATGCTAGCCCCAATTTAAACATAGCCTAAATGACACCTGACAGAAATAATCAGAGGTCATGGAGTCCTTGCTTATGAAAGACATTAATCAAACAAATGTCATTTGTCTAATTCAGTAGTTTTTATCTTAAACCTTGTGAAAAAGGAAGATTAAATGAAAATAGGTGCAATACATTAAGCATAAAAAGTCAAAACTCTAGAGATCAGAGTTGCTAAATTGTTATTTCAAAAATCTTGCTCTGAGATTGACAGATCATTTTGAGTCTCCTTGTACACTGACATTTTTAGAGAAATTCTCTCTACTTCACTTTTTAACATATCATTACTAATAGGTTAATAGTTCTAGTTTTTCCTATGAATTGTTTGATAATTCAGAGAACCCAAAATAATTTTGATATTTCTAAGAATGCAGATTATTTTGCACTTTACAAGGGAAAATATCTTCACCTTGTTTTTGTTTTCGTTTTTCACGCAGAGAAAAAAAGTTAATACATGTGAAAGGCTGCTTTCCACAACCATTACCATTTAGGGAATGATTTGTTAGGCCCCCCTCTTTAGAAATTTTTATTTTTATGTATTTGTTTATTTTCCCCACTAAATGCCTAAAGAAAAGAAATGATGTTTTACTAGTGAAAATTTTTTTTTACAGAATCCAGGTGGCTAGACAATTTGACCAGAATATCTTTATACAATTTGAGTTCAGAGTATTAAGGAAATCATCCACATCTCTAAAGAGTAGATATCACCTGGAATGAATTTTGTTACTCAGATCATAATAACTTGTTATAAAGCCACATTTTCATTTTGCAAGTCCCTTGTTCATGCTATGATTTTTGTTCTCTATTCCAAAAGGAAAGATAAGCAGACATTTTCCAAAAATATTTCTTAGATTATTTACTTTTTTCAGAAAACAGGTTTGGGTTTGATGAATTAAGGTACAGAAAAAAATTCCCCAAATTACCTATTTGTATAGAGCAGCAGGTGGATAGGTTCAAGTGCAGATCAAGCCTGCACAGAAATGAAGTCAGAAAAGCTCCCTTATTTGGCTAAGTGAATTATCCCTAGGCTCATACATTAAAACGGCACAGAACAGCACTCCTTTCTATATTGGATAGCCTCAAAAGAGTAAAAAATAGTTTCCTTATAAAGCACAGTTGACACTTCCCACAAAGTCCCTGTGTCCCCATGACAAAGCCGTCACAGGTAGTTCCCAGAGAATGAGGTTACATAATTAAGTGTTGGGAATATGGCATCATTTCAAACCCGTGCACCATGAACAGAGACTGGGGTTTAAGAAAAAGGGAAACTCTGATCCCTTTTCCTTTAGTTCATCATCAATCCACAAAGGATTTTGATCCTCATTTTTATATATTCTGTGACATAGTAAAAGAAGTTGTAGCAATTCTCAGAAAGATAAGTGTGCGTGTGCATGCTATGTGTGCACAAAAGGTATATATGCATGCATCTTCGCACATTGTGGGGAAGGCTGCTGGCATTGTCTACTTGCCCCAGGTTCAAATATTTATCTAATTGTGCTGGAGATGAAATGCATTGTTTAATAATACAGAAGGCATTTCTCTATTAGATATATTTCTTGATTGGCCTGGACAGTTAAATTTGTAAAGTATTAAAGGGGTAAATATACTAAAGGTCTTTATATGTGTGTATATATATATATATATATTTAATTACCCAAAGAGCCTTTTGAAAAAAGGAGTCTTGAATATGGTGCTGAACTGAAAGTGTTTGACAACTCATTTTAACTGTCTTTTAGATAAAGAATAAATTCAAGGATTCTGTCGCTTGTGCTTACAGAAGAACATAAGGCACATTCTATTGGAGGACAGAGTAACCCCAAACATACCAGCCAAATTTCTGTTAGTGTGATGACAGCCTCTTTATCTAAGACTCCCTGTGGTCCTCACTTCCCAAGTGACAGGGCTGGATGAAGAGATGATTGTGCATAAAGTGGTTTGTGATCTTCCTAAGGGAAAGACTTGATCAAACGTGGGCTCCTCTTAGGATACAACAGACAAGCAGACTACAGCGAGAGCCCTGCTCGCTCCAGCGCAGACAGCCATGAATCACGCCTTGTCACATTGCAGCAGGGCGGTGTGGCCAGCAGGGCTAAGGCGGTGTGGCAGGAGGGGCCGCAGTCTCTCCAGGCCTTTTTTTCTTTTCTTTTTTTCTTTTAATCAGCCGGGGAGGTTAGCTCTGCAATAAATTTGGAGCCAGAGTTGGGCTGAAGCGGAGCTGTAATAATCCAGGTATAATCTCCACTTTTTATTACTCACCCTAAATTGAAATAATAGGGTCAAGAGGAAAAAAAAATGGACTCTGATTTTGACTTGGTCAGCGACCTCACCCCCCTTGGCTGTGCTAGAGGCACGCACGCGGCTCAGACCCCGGCGGAGCTTCATCCCCAGGAGCAAAGGCGTTGCAGAGGGGAAACAGACCGGCGCGACCCAGGCTGAGTGCCCTGAGCAGGTCACAGGAAGTGAAAGAGGACAGCTCAGGTATTTAGTGATGTCATAGACTAACCACAAAACCCAGCCCAGATCCAGGCATTAAATAGGAAGAAGTGAATTCAGCACTCAGTATTTAGGAGTTCAGGTGATATCAGTAGTTATTTTACCAACAAATCCCCATAGTCAGTTCAACGGCTGTAGCAGATGATGGAAGAGTGAGAAAGGTCAGTGAACAGCACTATTCCTCTTAAGACAAAGGGTAATAGTAAAAACTAAGAGCAATGCATAATTCATCTCAATATAGCTCCAGGAGGTGATTCAGCTTTTCGGGAGGCTTTTTCAAGGTTCTCCATTCCCTCTGTTCATCCAGCGAGGAACTGTAGAGTTCCCCCTGGGTGCCAGGCTCTGTGCCCACTGTGAGAGCAACAGGCAGGCCGGCCCTCGCGGGGCTCACAGTCCACGCGGAGTGAGCAGAGAGACGCGGGGAGCCAGGCGGGAATGAGGCAACGGGCAGGTGCAGGCGTGAAAAGGTGCGCCTGAAGGGCACGCCAAGGAGGGCGCCCCATCAGCCCTCGCAGCTCTGCGTAAGCATGACTTTGGTTCCTTGCAGAGTCTCAGCCTTCCAGTCAGCGTTTTTGAGAGCTAGCTGGAGCTCGGGAAGAACTGCACATCTGCTGCATGACAGGAATAGCTGGAGGTTTTTTAAGCTGTTTCTTTAGGACGGTCACAGCCCTTGACTTCTGATTTCCGCATGAGCTTTCAATGGTTGGGAGAAAAACTCTGCCGGTGCTTCAGCAAGCAGCTCGATAATGAGATTGTCCCCTCCTTCCTGAGACAGGAGCGACAATGCACTGCGAGTTTCCCTTACAAGAAATGAAAGGAAGAAATCCGAATGATGCCAAAGATAATGGGATGTTCCACTGCTCGAATGGGATTTGAAATGTTCTCCAGGCCTGACTGCAGAATAGTGTGACTCCCTAAAAATACAGCTTCACACAACCCACCATAGGAACATAGTCGTGAAATTCCAGTGTGGTTGGTTTTTTAATGTAATGGCATTTGATTAACATTTGTCAGAGTATTTAGTTTTATTTATGTTTGACATTGAATTCTGGAGAAATTTCTCATATTGGAGGTTGCCGTTATGGTTGTATTAGCTGATACTGTGTGTGTATGTGTACGAGTGGGCATGTTTTAATATATGTGACAGCAATAATGAAAAAGAGGAATGGAACTTTAATACACACCACCTCCCCCGAGATCAAGGAAGCGCTGCAAACACACACAGGGGCATCAAAGCAACATTTCTTTTGAACTAAATAATGCAAATTAGGTTTATCTCTATCCATCTCCCTTTTCATTGAAATATATTTGCAAAAGAAATGAAAGATGGGCTGTCCTTGTTTTTTTTTTTTTTTTTGCTAAAAACCAGGCCTCCCTGACCAAAACCAAGTTTTTGAGGTTGCAAATACTTACGAATGATAACGTTTTTTTAAGCACGTTAGATTAGAATAGAGACGATCCTGGCTGATCTGGGGAATTCAAGCTGCTGAGTGCTTGCCTTGCCCCCTGTCTTTGCTGTGGAAGCACATTTGTGCTGACTGTTCTCTCCCACACTCTCAGGCAGCCCAATCCCATCGTCACGTCTGTGGTGCCCCACACAGACCCTCATTCTCTTTGTTGTGTTGTTTCCTGCAGCTTTGGTTTATTTTCCTTCCCCTTCTCATCTTCCTGGACGTATTCTCCATGAGTTTTTATTTTCCATTTGGAATCTATTTTATCCCCTCTATGGGAATATTGATCCTATGTCATATAGACCACCTGCTTCCTGGTGTCCCCTCTTCACTGTCACACAGGCTATTATTGCATGTAGGTCACTTTGATTATTCCAGTGATTTTCCCAGCTGATGCCATATAGCCTTCTCGTATATCATCAAGAACATCCAGAAGGCCCCTCGGCCTTTTGCTTTGGCCAGATAATTCAGAGGTTTGGATTGAAAAACAAAAAGAAGCCCCATTTTCTTATTAATATGATTTTTTGGGGGGAGGTGGGGGAGATAGAGAATGGAATAACAAAGAAATATGGCTTTTGCACATAACTAAAGGGAGAAAAAAAGCCTATTTATTTTCAGGTTTTGATGTACAGCGATTATTGTGGACAAGTCCATAGTGAGGACTTTGATGAATAGCTCTCCACTCTCCCACTCCCCATGCAGACTTGCATGGTGTCAAGGAACTGGGCTCTCCCTCTCTGTCATGTCAAGAGTCCAAGCAGTCACAATGGTTAAAAATGTAGGGTTATTTCAGGAAGGTGTAAAGCATGCTAACACCCATGAAATATATTTTTAGGCAGATCTAATCTGGAGAATGTTGCATCTGATTAAGGGAACTTGGTGAAAATCATCTTGCCACTCCAAAGATTCATTTTAGGTAAAATAAATCAAGAGCAAAGATACTTAATTGGTTTAATTATTCACTTTGAATTCTTGGGAGTAACTGTGACAAAACTACCTTCCCAAATAGAGGGGGTGAGATATTATCTCCTTCGTGTCTACATTCTTTTCAAGAAAGCTAGTAGCTACACTTCAATGCCAGGAGGTCCTTGACAGAGTAAGAGAGGGTGAGCTAGAGATGTGTACTTGTTGATTCCTCCCTGGGTTCCTTGGACCAGATTTCCTCCTCCGCTAATGGCAGAGTAGATGTATCTATATGTACCTCAAAATACCCCTGCCATTCATGCGCATTCTCATCCTGTATTACAAAGAGCAGGAACCTAGCCTCTCTGGATGTAGCCTGGGTCTCTTCCCATGCGGTAATCTTTAGAGATAGGGAGGATAGAGAATCGTGCATGCTTCCTCTTACCTGACTCTTATACTCTCAGCAGAACACTCCAATGGTGTTGAGTTGCCAAGCCATAGCCCTTGAAGTTTCTGGGCCTGGGGAAGCGCATCATATGAAAGATGAAAGAGCTGGTGGAAGGAAGGGCAAGAAAGTGACAGACACCCTTCTTCAGATATCCTGGGATAAGAACCCCATGCTGATTTGAAGTTGAACACACCCATTTCATAGCTTATGGCTGCATATTTGGCGGAGAAGGAGGCAGCAGAAGTGACTGGAGCATTACCATCTTCATTTCAGACTTTCCAGACGTAGGAATGTAAGAATTATATACTTTAATTTTCTTTTCAATGGGTAGGATGTCTGGGGACAATGGAGGTAAAATAAAGTTACCCTGAAAAAATTGATAGGAACAAAATTTTTTAGTAGGACTAGATCCAATACTGTGCCTTTAAGAGTCTCACAAATGTTTGTATTTAAAATAAAAGCCTTTAAAACCACAGGTTTTATTCCAGTTTATGGAAAGTGTTGATCCAAACTGGTATCTTCTTGATAATTCTCAGACACGAAAAATCATTCTAAAGCTCAAGTTAAATGGTTTGTGTATAATACACTGTCCCTCGAATAACTCTGTTTGAATTAATTTCAACCAAGAGCATTGCCTGTTATAAATGGAACTGATGTTTTCAATACCAGAATTCTCTCAGAAATATAGGTCTTTAGATAAAGGGAGAAATGACATGTCATTTCCCTTTTTAAAGACTCACATAAATTCTACTTTGTTATTCTGTGGATCTTCCCTTGGTCTCCCGTACTTGGAGAAGCTTAGGCAAAGCCTGCAGCCATGGAATATAGTGATCGCAGTCAAGTGTCTAATGGGTGTTTTCCTTTGTTCTGGTTACAAATTAAGTCTCTGCCATGTCCATGTTTTTGTGTTTAAATCACTGTTAGTGGATATGGACCAAGATATATGCCATTGGGGAGGAAAAGAAGACAAAACCACTGTAAAACTTGAAGCTAAAGAGGTAATCAAGTCTTCGCAGGAAGTCTGAAATATTTTAAATAGAGAAGTAAAGTAAGCAGATTTGTTTTTCGGAAAGATAAGATTTGTTGCTGAGTAGAGATTTCAGTTGTCAGGGTAGGGACAAGCCTGGAGTCAGTGGGGGCAACTGGCAGGCCTCAAAGCGTTCCGCTGGTGTAGGGGGAGTGGGGATGTGAGGTTTGGGGATGGCTGGACTGAGATCAAAGGTCGATTAGGAGGACTCGATAACTGCTTGGGTGCGGAGAGTAAAGGAAAGTGAGGATTCAGGTAATGTTCTTGAACAGGTGACAGATGGCCCTTTACTGAACTGGAAAACCCAACAGGAAATGAGTATTCAGCTTGAGGTATGTGGAGTTCAAAATACTAATGGACAATAAAATCTAGTCAAAGGCCTGGGGTGGCGATAAAAATCTGGGAGTCAATATATGGGAGGTAAAAGTAACTATGGGTGTGAAAATGAGTGAGGGCTTACAGAGAGGGCCTATGTTAAACTGAGAGGAGAAGGGGGCCTAGAATAAAATGAGGGGAACCTCAACCCAGAGAACCTGAATCCAGGAGATGAGAAGTTTTTAGGAGAGACAAGTGTCTCACCATAAATACTGCAGAGAAGGTGAGGACTGAAAAGAATCTATTTGATTTTGCTGTCAGGGAAAATAGGTTCCCTGGAACAGAAGGGATGGAAATCATCTTGCTGCAGGCAGGATCTGAGAGGCTCTAGACAAATTTTTCCAGAATGTTGACAGTCTATGCAAAGGCAATGAGCTCTTTATGAAGACTTTTTAATCCTGCCACATACGAAAACTTCGTTCAGGTATAGAAATCATAAACAAGTTTAATTTTTAACTTTGGCTTGACTTATGACTACGACAGGTAGACTGGCTTGAAGAAATAGAATCTGCTATAAAAATACTGTCTGAGAATAGCCAAGTCAGGTGAAACTGCTCCGATTGTATGACTGTGAGCATTTGCCTTTGTCTCTGTATGGGTTTTGGTTTGCAGTCATTAATAGCTTGGATTCCATGAAGCAGTGGCAAAGGGGAGTGTATCAGAGCAGCAGGCCAAAATTAAATTACAGCAACCTCGCACTTTGCATTAAAACCTCCACTCAGAGATGCAGGCTGGTAATCACGTCCAGATTTCCCTTAAAGACAATGGCCCTCCATGCAACTGGCCACACTCAGTTAATTCATGCTGTCAGCTGCCTTTATTGGCTGTGGGGAATGCAGTATCGATTCTTGAACTCAGCAGCAGCACAAAGAGCCACTAGTGCATGGTCAAAATGCTGCAATAAAGGGCTGGCAGCTTTAAAAAAGCAGCCATTCCATTGCACAAACAAGGTCAATTAGAGGACAGTGCAGTGTAATATAAATAGCATTAGCATCTCTCTTCAACTCCGATGATATCACGCTGGCAGGGTGACAGTAAGGAAAATAAGGTTTAATGCTGAATAAATATAAAGACATTTAGTGTAATTTAATTTTAAGCTCTCTATCATTTTGAAAGTGCTATGGGTAGCACAATATTTAGTTTCATCATCGGTAGGAATTTATGTCTCCAAAAATGATTTCTGATAAAACTTGGTGTAAACTAGCCAATTAGTCATGGACAGTGAAACTGTTATTATTAATTTTATTGAGAAGTAAGCAATTTCTCATTCATAGATTCAATATAGTGTGCCTACCTGTTATTTACAGCCTTTTTAGTATTAGAATTTCAAAATCTCTAGCATGTCATGAAGAAGGAACAAAAGATATCTTGGTATTTTTAGTTTAAAAGATAGAGCAGATTAAGTTTTTTTTTTTCCTTTTTTAAGTTGCTGGAAATTACCAGGACCTTTTGTTTAAATACTGCTTTCATTACTTTTATTTATGGGAGAATTTTTCCTACCTTCTTTGTCAGTTCAAAATTAATTACAAATGTAAAACGCATCATGCTGTTAACACATACTCTATGCGGGAAACAAATTATACTCTCAAAATAGATAATGGACAGCTTGGAGAGGTAATTGATAACCTACGCTGCCTACAATAACTGAATAGATTTTAGAAAAATATATAATTGTTGAGAATGGAAAGAATGTGTTTGAATTCGCCTTAGTAATGAATGTGCCTAAGGTTGACTAGAAGCAACTCATTAAAGTACATAAAAGAGTTTAAAGAAAGTTTGAAATCTTGGTGCCTTTGAAATGTTCATTCAATGAGAGAGTATATATAGTCTGTCAGGTTGATGTCCAGTAATTTGGTCAAAACCATTTTCTGAAAGGTGAATGTTCTAAGTAGTCTAATGTATTTCCAATAAGCCAGCTGTGTTTTTTATGAATTAGACACAAGAGTTCCAAATTGCTTTCATCAACTTCCTTGAGTAAGTGAGTTAATATATCTTATGTTTACCCTATGTTTCCTCTTCCATCAGCTAAAAGATAATGTTTATTAGATACTATTAGATACAAATTTCTACAGAGTGGAAGGTACTCCCAATCTTCAAAACAATAGACCAATTGAAGTTCAGGTCCAGGATGTTACATGGTGATCAAAACCCACTTCCTTCTGTTTATCCAGGAAAAAACTGGGGTCAGATAAGTTCAGCCATAAGCACCAGGTCATACAGGAAGGTTGGAACGTTCCTAAATTTTCCGAAACTTAATTGTCCATTTTTCTTACCATTTCAATATTTGAAAAGAAACATATCTGTCATATAATTCTAATAACTAAAGTAATAGTGTTCAAGGGAAAGATAAAAAATAAATGTAAAAATACTTGGAAAGTGAAAGTCTTCCATTTTCTTCTCTCTCAAAAACCAGTTATATGTTTTCTCCGATGTATATTATATACACATAATATTTTAGCTATATATATCTATTTTTCTCTGTCTATATTTGTGTATAGCAACTTCATTTTTTCTTTTAACAATGTACCATAGATAACTTTCTTGCCAATATTTATAAGTCCAGCACTCATCCTTTCTAATGGATAATGTTCCATTTTATAATTATCACCTCACTTAATTATTTAATCTTTTTGGCAACATTTGGGTTTTTTCCAATTACAATTAATGAGTGATGAATATTCTTATATACACATTTTTCATACTTATTGAAATATTTCTATAGGATACGTGTCCCAGAAATGAAATTTTTACCTTAGAATAACTTTTTTATCTTAGAATTATTTTAGATTTACAGAAATTTACAAAGATAATAAAACCCTTACCCAGTTTCCTCTCAAATTAACATATTATATTACCATGGTAATGAAATAAAATGTTTAAAACTAAGAAAGCAATATTGGTACATTACTATTCACTAAACTCCAGATTTCAGTAGGATGTTTCTGCTAACGTATTTTGTCACTGGTCCAGAATCCAGTCCAGGATACCAAAATGCATGTAGTCATCATGTTTCCTGTTTGTTTCTTAAGGTCTGTGACTATTTCCTACTCCTTGTTTCCCATCACCTTGACAGTTCTAAAGAGTGCCGGCCAGGTATTTTGTGGGTTGGATTGATTTATACTTGCACTTAACATTTAATAGTTATTGTTAAATGACCACCCAAAGATTTTAATAATCTATATTCCTACTACTAGTGTATCTTAGTGACCATTTTTCTCATAGTCTTGACATTAGAAAATATGTATCTCTTGTTAATCTTTGCCTACCTGGCTTGTGATAAACAGAATTGCCTCATGGATTTATTTTACAATTACAGTGAGAATATTTTCAAAGCTTTATTATTTACTTGTTTTCATGTCTCGTGAGTTGCTTACTCATGTTCTTTGTCCATTATTTTACTGGGATATCTCATATTTCTTATAAATTTCTTAAATTTTCCATGTATTAGAGATCTTGGCCTTCTGATCGCTCAACTAAGTCTTAACAAATATTTGTATCATAGTGGTAATATTCTTTTAGTTTTTTTGTGGTATTTTTTGTACATCATTTTCTTTATAGGGTCTGAATATTTTGTCTGTTTGAAGATAGTTCTCTTTTGCCCATTGATTATAAAAGTCCATGAATTTATTTTTGTATATTTTGGCCTCATATTTTCCATATCAATCTTTGACATATCTGTGATTTATTTTGAAATGAGGAGTGATTTAGAGATCCATGAAGTTGTATTTTATTTTTCCTAAATAGTTAGCCAGTTGTCCCAAATCACATTTGCCCTTATGCCTTTTATTGATTTGGGGAAATGGAAATGACAACACCCGAGAGAGAAGCAGTCATAATTTTTGCTTTCGAAACACAATATAGCCTCACCTGAAGAGTCTGAGAAGCTATATTTCGCCATACATTTATTTACCTGCCGCCTTTAAATCCTGTATTATCATTATTTGGCTTGATCTCTCAGCTGCATCTGACACTTGCCCACTATTTCTCCTCCTGGAAACTGTACTCTTTTGGATTTTCTAATGCCACACCACTAATCTTCCTTTTCTCCGTCTCAATCTACCTCCCACTCGCTGACCTTCCATGTCCTTGAACGCTGGCGCTCCTTGCGGTCTGGGTTTTGGACCCCGTGTCTTCTCACCGGCAGTGCTGTGAGCTTTATTGCTGGCTGAGATCCCAGAAGTTCCTCTAAGCATATTACATACATTTTCTTATGATAATCCTTGAGATAGACATTCCATCATCATCTTCTTTCTATAGGTGAAGACGTTGGCCTGGAGAGATTGAGGTGTTGCCCAAGTGAACCTAAATTCTAAACAGTGAAGATGGACTCTGACCCCAGCCGCACTCCTCCAAACCTCACGCTCTTCATCAGTGCCCACTGGCATTATGCAGCAGCTTGCTGGTTAAGAGAATTATTCCTGTCATGCCTATCAGTATCATGGTTCACTCAGGTGAAGAACCTGGGACTTATTCTCTACCTTACCATCCATATGGAATGAATAACTCAGTGTTGTAGGTTTTCCTTTCTAGATGTTTTCAACTTCTCTCCTCTAAAAGCCACAGCGTCTATTCTGGATTTGGTCCTTATTTTCTTTATTTGAGCCACTGCAACAACTTCCTAATGGCAGCAACAAATCCGTTTAGAAGGATTACCGGAGATATCTGTGTAAAAGGCAACTTTAACCATGACGTTCCTTGGAATAAGCTTCTCAGCAGTTCCCTGCTCATCCTAGTTTGAATTCTAAGCTCTTTCGTACAATAAACAAGCAAGGTTCTCTATACCTGCTAGTTTTCACTGTGCCCGCACTCCCACCAGACACTCTACTAAGCTCCGAACTGTTTACCTTGGCTGGTATCACCCACTGTCTACGACTCTCCTCACGTATCACCTCTTATAAGCAGTCACCCCTCCAGCTTCTCACACCCAGGATGGCAGGAGAGGCTGCCCATTCTCTGTTGCCAGCACTTGATTTCACATGGCACTCAAGTCATTTACTTGTTTATCTGTCTCTCTGAGCTCCTTAAAGGAGGACTCCATCCTGTCTTATTTGTCTTGATTTTCCTAGCGCCCAGTAGTGCCTGACACTGTATAGGGCACTTGTTAAATGTTTCCTAACCTTAATTCTAGAGGCAATTTTATAATATACTAAGTACTTTGTCTGCTTCCTAGTCACATAAGAGGGAATTTTCTGAGCTCTTAGACGACTTTAAGTAGACATTCAGCCAGTGAAGGAATAATTGTACACAAGTCAACTATGGAAATCATTGCTTTCAAACAGCAAGTAAAGGAACATTTCCTGGATGGATAGATGCTATGTTATTATAGTGTTTGGTACATGTAATTAGTGAGCTGCTCTGGTAGACATTCCTTGACTTGCTGTTAAATCTGTGCTCCGAATCTCCATTTCTATTAAAATGTAACTGCAGCCGATCTACATCCTGTACCCACAGTTCTCAGGGCATCTGTAATGATCTAGTGATGGGTGTTTCAGACATTGGTTTATAATGGGAACAGGAATTTGAGGGCCTTTAAGGTAGCAGAAGAAGTCACGATGATGGAGAACAGATAAAAAAGAAAAACAAAAACCATTTATTTAACATTGCCAGGCAGTGTATTATCTCATTTAAAATTAAGAAAAAACATTTTTAGTTTATCATTACCATCCTCATTTGTGAGGATTCTAAATAGAAGTGTTACATTTTCCATAAAAAGCTATCAATCTTGGAAGCTGGGTTTCCTCAATTCAGATTAATGGCAACGGTTTAATATTCTGTACTGTATTTTGTATTGAGCTGAATATATTTATACTATGAACATACAACCGCAGTTCATGATATTTGGGGAGTGGGGCATATGGTGACACTGTTTCCCCTGGACTTTGAAAGCATTCGGGTTGTGTATTTTCATGATTTGTGATGGAGGTAGTTTTCCCTTGCAGACTTCCTCTCAGAAATTTGCAAGGAGACTATTAAAGGGCCTTACTGCCCAAATAATGTCCCTTTTACAGTAGGCCCCATGAAATGCAGCCTGGTAAATGCTCCCTCTAAAATACTTTTCTTAATTTATAGACATGATTTTTGCCTTGAAATTCTGCCTGCTGATAAACAGGAGCAAAATAAAAAGGAACTCGAACATTTCCTATACCTTTAGTGAAGTAAATCCTAAGTAGTTAGTCTCGGCTTTGCCTTTTCTGGAATGTACTGTGTTCCTTGGAACTCAACGCTGTAGAAAAGCAACGCTTTCCTACATTCCATTAACTCAGTGGTCTCAGGAGATCCAGAGATGTCAGGAGCTGAAATTCCATAACACTTTGGAGTTTAAAGCTCTCAAAACTCCAAACCCCTCAAAGGCCTCTCCTGACTACTTGGAATTTCTGCATATCTACAAATATCTTACTTGGCAGGAAATTAAGCAGAGAAAGAGAATGCTTTTAAGAGTTATAGGGATATCTGTGACCATCTCTGCCATTACTTTCACCTCCTTTGAGTTTTTTCCTACCAGTTATCTTTCGCATTTGTTTTTTTCTCTTCGGCCTTCATAAAGAACTCAGATGTATTGACACTGATGTTCCTTAGGAATCTTCCCCGAGGAACCTGGGTGAGTAACATAGGTATGGGCCCTTCCTGCTTCAGAGAGGAATGTACAGTCTCATTCTTGCTGTTGAATAAATGATCAGAGGCTTTATGTCTTTGCTTCCTACCCTTCAGGGTTGTCCCACATGGAGAATCCAGGAATTTGAGCTTAGCTGTAGGAAATGGGTAAATCTGGCCCATTATTGAGCACAGAGCAAAAAATCCAAGGGCATTTTAGATATGCATGGAGCAGGGAGAAATAAAACAATCCGAAGCAATAGGTCCTTGAGAGCGCGGAGAACCCAGCAAAGGGATGGCAACACTGAACTGACAAGCTGGGTTGGTCAGATCTGGAGGTACTGCTAGGAAAGTTTTCCACATGTCATGGAAAGCAAGCAGAAAGAGCTCATGAGGGGGTTTTAGCTGGTGACCCTGGGCAGGTAGGAGCAGTGAAAGGGATTACTGATAGTGTCTATACCACTGACATAGACATCATGAGACAGCGTATCAGTCTAGGCTCCCCTGGCCCTTTACATCATTCTTGAAATCCTTAACCCAAATTCTAAGCCTTTAAGCACACCTCATCTCTGAGGTTGCCTGCACTCCTATCTGTGTGTACTGTCTTATCAAATAAACTTGTTGCATAAGCCTAAACAAACAAATAAATAAAGGGATTGCTCGTTGCTATGGACAGGAGTGTTAGGTTGCGTTAATCTCCTCCTCAATGGTCTCATTCTTTCCATGAGACTGCAGTCCATGAGTACCTGGGGATTGCATGGAGGCTAGTGTTAGCAAAGCAAACTTTGTGAAGAGTACATATTTTAGAATTACCCCATCTCAACAAAATTTCATTTTGTTAAATGTGTGCTGTGCAATATTAAAATTCCCATTTAAAATAGGTTTCCCCTGAAAGTGCACATACTTGGTTATGGGCGTGCACACACACACACACACACACACACACAGATTTATTTTTGTTTTTGTTGCTCTTGATTATTTTAGATGTTGCCATTACATCTGTATTTTATAGTACTTCTGCCTTAAGGCCCATAAAATAAAAGTAACTTTTTATTAAGCTATAAAAGTCATTTTAACTATGCACACTTTTCTTAATTATGTCTATATAGGTAGACACATGTTTGTATCTTAAAAAATACAACCAAAACTTATATTTTCTCAGGAGCAATCAAACCTATAAATGAATGACGATTCATTTTGGTCTCTTCTGAAGAAGTTTGTGGAATTTGCTTGAAAATGGAAATGAAATGCCATGTTTCTATAAGCATTTCCTTTCAGTGCATTTTGTTTAAATATCAGCAGCAATGTGTCTGTGAAAATATAATTATCAACAGCCTCATTATACAGTAGCTCTCAGAATCTTCTCAATGCTTACCCCATATATTTCTGTATCTCTCCTGTTTCTACTTAAAAATGATTTCATTTCATTTCCTTAGCTGGAAATACTGACAAGGAAAAAAAAAAAAAGAAGGAAGGAAGGAAGGAGATGAAGAAAAGGCTGTTAGTTTTTGCTACAAAATGACCCAGAGAAAATCTACCAAAAACTGTATTTTTATACGAAAAACATTTTGTTATAATAAAACTCTATTGCACATCCTTAAAATAAGACATTCTCTGGTTCTTTAGATTACGCCAATAAGTTAAAATAGAATACCAATAAATTAAAGTAGAAATGACTTAATTATAGTGAATTGTTTTTCATTATGGAAAAGGGGATCTGGAACACAGAAAACTAAACCATGTATTGAGTTCTTACATGTATCAGTCATTGTCAAACACTAAGGATATTAAGGGCACAGTATCTTTATCCTTGTGGAATTTGCTTGCACTGGGGAGAACATGGGGGAAAAAAACCCTCTGAAAGTAATTCCTGTAACTGAGTCTACCAAAAGGTTGCATGGGGAACAAATGATTGATATATTTTGGTGTAGGCTTGTACGATGAATAATAAGAGGAATTTGTAAGGTGAAGAGGAAAAGTAGTTCATTTCATAATGAGACATGGAAACATGCTCAGAGAACAAGTGTGACTGTCACAGAATGTCATGTAAATGCTATCATAGAATTTGTAATCTTTTGTGTTTGGGTTTTCCACTTAGAATGATGCTTTGATATTCATCCATATTATTACATGTATCGCTAATTCATTTTTTATAACTGAGGACTATTTTATTGTATGGATATACCACAATTATATATTTATTCCTTAGTTGATGCACATGTGTTTTCATTTTTTCTTCTTTAAATGTCTAGCAATAGACTTTCTGGATTGAATATTAAATGTAATCTTAACTATAAAAAATTGCCCAACATATTTCTAAAGTAGCTGTAACATTGTTTCATTCCCACTTGTGATGTATGAGAGTTCTAGATGCTCCATGTTATAGTTAATTTTATGTGTCAACTGAATGGGCTAAGGGATGCCCAGATAGCTGGTAAACTATTATTTTGGGGAATGTCTGTGAGGGTGTTTCTGGAAGAGATTAACATTTGAATTGGTTGACTGAATAAAGAAGATCTTTACTCAGATGTTTACCCTCACCAGGACAGGTGGGCATCACCTGGTCCATTGAGGGCCTGAATAGAAAAAAAAAAGTCAAAGGAAGGGCAGGTTTACTCTGAACTGGACATCCATCTTCTCCTGCCCTTGGATATCAGTGGCCTTCAGACTTGGACTAGATCTACACTAATGGCTTTTCTGGGCATCTAGTTTGCAGATGGCAGATTGTGGTACATCTCATTCCCCATAAGCTTGAGGCCCAATCACTTTATATCTCTTTCTATATGGATATATGTATAATAGGTTCCATTTCCCTGGGGAACTCTAATACATTCCTCATCCTTTCAAATACTTCATATTGTCTGTCTCTTAAATTTAGCTGTTGTAGTGAGTGTGTATGTTACTATGGCCTTGAATTTGCAATTCCCTAATTACTAATAATGTTAAACATCTTTGTCATGTTCTTATTTCCCATTAATATGCCTTCTTTCACGAAGTATCTGTTCAACTAGTTTGCTCATGCTTAACAATTAATTTGTCTCCTTATACATTAATTATATATTCTCATGTTTTTATGTACTCTGGTCACAAGTTCTTTATCAGGTGTGTGTTTTTTAAGTATTCTCTTCTAGTCTACAGCTTGCCTTTTAATTTTTTAACATTTATTTTAAAGGGAAAACATTTTTAATTTTGATAGTTTGTCGATTTTTAATGGTTTGTGTTTTTTGTGTATTGTGTCCCAAAGTCGCAAAGATTTCCTCTGTCTTCGTGTTTTAGTTTATACTCTATTTGAGTTAATTTTGGATTTGATGTTAAATAAGAGTCAAAGTTAATTTTTTCCATGTGTATATAAAATTGTTCTAATACCATTTATAAAAATAATTTTTTCATCCCCATTGGATTACTTTGGCACATTGTAAAAAGTCATTGGTTATGTGTTGGTCCAATTCTCAATTCTCTGTTCTGTTTCATTGATCCATATGCCCATCTTTTGCCAATACTTTCCTATGTTAATTATATTAGTTTTATTGCAAATCTTGAAATTAGGTAATATAAACCATTCAACTTTGGTCTTCTTCAAAAATTTTAATGGTTTAGGACCTTTGCAATTCCATGAATTTTAGAACTATTGTATAAATTTCTATTCCAAAAATCTGCTGGAACTGGAAACAAAGAAGTCCACTTACTTTTTAAATTCTACCTTCTCATTCACATTTATTAGCTAGATTTCTGTTGCTGCATTTCCAATGGTTTTCAAGATTTGAGTTTTTTATATTTTAACTTTATAACAATCATCATTACAAATTCCTATTTTCTTTTTTTAACTCAGGAGTTTTTCTAGGCAATAGATGTAAATAAGTTGTAGACTTTGTTCTCTTTGGTGTTCATGAGTCCCATCTTCTTTCATGTTGGATGTCATTTGGATGTAACTCCATTAGTTTGTGATAACCTACTTGAGTTCTGAAACAAAATATGTCAGGCAAATCTTTACTTTATGCTTCAGACTTGTAATCAGACACTTTTCAAAGACCTTTCATATTTGTAGAGCACAATCTGAATAAAGGAGTACATTGCTACTGGATAGTCTTTGCTTTTAGACCCTTTAAGTGGACGGAACTAAATAATATGTATTTGAAAGACAAAGACCATAACTTAATACTATTTCTAATTCAAATTTAACATTACAAGCTTTTGGAGTTTCATGTTATTTTTATACCTTATTTTTATACATTAAGTTCCTAATTCCTCAGAACAGTAACATAATTATGCATATACTATATACTACCATGTAGAAATGGATCACATTTTAATTATATAATTTAAGATTTTTGCATCAAAGATTTGTTGATTTTTGGAGAGAGGTAATAAATCTTCAACTGTAATTATAGATTTCTCTGTTACTCTTTTATATAATCTTTTTTCTATTTCATATTTCAAAGCTGTAAGGTTCATAAAAGTTCAAAACTGTATTTCTTTATAATGTATGATACAACTTGGCAATATGAAATATTCATCATTGTCCTATTTAATGCTGTCATCTTGAATGTTTTTTTTGCATTTTATTTATTTATTTATTTATTTA
Organism: Phataginus tricuspis; assembly: GCA_029783875.1. Classification (NCBI taxonomy): domain Eukaryota; kingdom Metazoa; phylum Chordata; class Mammalia; order Pholidota; family Manidae; genus Phataginus; species Phataginus tricuspis. The sequence goes on from JAQQAC010004068.1 coordinate 17,036,536, forward strand.
TTTATTTTTCCTTTATATTTTATTTTATTTTTCATTTTTTTATTTAGGTGTTATTGATATACACTCTTATGAAGGTTTCACATGAAAAAACAATGTGGTTTATACATTTACCCATATTATCAAGTCCCCACCCATACCCCAATGCAGTCACTGTCGTTCAGTGTAATAAGATGCCACAGGTTCACTATTTGCCTTCTCTGTGCTACACTGTTCTCCCTGTGACCCCCCACACCATGTGTACTAAACATAATACCCCTCAATCCCCTTCTCCCTCCCTTCCCATCCTCCCTCCCATACCCCTCCTCTTTGGTAAACACTTGTCTCTTCTTGGAGCCTCTGAGTCTGCTGCTATTTTGTTCCTTCAGTTTTGCTTCGTTGTTATACTCCACAAAGGAGGGAAATCATTTGGCACTTGTCTTTCTCTGCCTGGCTTATTTCACTGAGCATAATATCCTCCAACTCGATCCATGTTGTTGCAAATGGTAGGATTTGTTTCTTTCTTATGGCTGAATAGTATCCCATTGTGTATATGTACCACTTCTTCTTTACCCATTCTTCCACTGATGGACACTTAGGTTGCCTCCATATCTTGGCTATTGTAAAAAGTGCTGCGATAAACATAGGGGTGCAAATGTCTTTTTGAATCTGAGAAGTTGTATTCTTTGGGTAAATTCCAAGGAGTGGGATTCCCAGGTCAAATGGTGTTTCTATTTTTAGCTTTTTGAGGAACCTCCATATTGCTTTCCACAATGGTTGAATTAGCTTACATTCCCACCAGCAGTGTAGGAGGGTTCCCCTTTCTCCACATCCTCACCAGCATTTGTGCTTAATCTTTTGGATGCTGGCCATCCTTACTGGTGTGAGGTGATATCTCACTGTGGTTTTAATTTGCATTTACCTGATGATTAGTGATGTGGAGCATCTTTTTATGTGTCTGTTTGCCATCTGAATTTCTTCTTTGGAGAACTGTCTCTTCATAACCTCTGCCCAATTTTAATCGAATTATTTGCTTTTCAGTGTTCAGGCATGTGAATTCTTTATATATTTTGGATGTTATCCCCTTGTCAGATATGTCATTTACAAATATATTCTCCCATACTGTAGGGTGCCTTTTAGTTCTGTTGATGGTGTCCTTTGCTGTACAGAAGCTTTTTAGTTTGATGTAGTCCCATGAGTTCACTTTTGCTTTTGTTTCCCTTCCCCAGGGAGATGCGTTCAGGAAGAAGTTGCTAATGTTAAATTCAGGAGATTTTTGCCTATGTTGTCTTCTAAGAGTTTTATGGTTCTGTGACTTACATTCAGGTCTTTGATCCATTTCGAGTTTACTTTTACATATGGGGTTAAACAATAATCCAGTCTCATTCTCCTGCATGTAGCTGTCCAATTATGCCAACACCAGCTGTTAAAGAGGCTTTCATTTCCCCACTGTATATCCATGGCTCCTTTATCATATATTAATTGACCATATATGGTTGGGTTTATATCAGGGCTCTCTAGTCTGTTCCATTAGTCTACGGGTCTGTTCTTGTGCCAGTAGAAAATTGTCTTGATGATTGTGGCTTTGTAATAGAGCTTGAAGTTGGGGAGAATAATCCCCCCAGCTTTATTCTTTCTTCTCAGGATTGCTTTGGCCATTCGGGGTCTTTTGAGGTTCCATATGAATTTTAGAACGATTTTCTCTAGTTTGTTGAAGAATGCTGTTGATATTTTGATAGGATTTGCATTTAATCTGTACATTGCTTTAGGGAGGATGGCCATTTTGACAATATTAATTCTTCCTGTCCATGAGCATGGAATGTGTTTCCATTTATTGGTATCTTTAATTTCTCTCATGAGTATTTTGTTGTTTTCAGAGTATAGGTCTTTCACTTACTTGGTTACATTTATTCTGAGGTGGTTATGTTTATTCCTAGGTATTTTATTCTTTTTGATGCAGTTGTGAATGGAATTGTTTTCCTGATTTCTCTCTCTGCTAGTTCATTGTTAGGCCACAGTTTCTGTGTATTAATTTTGTATCCCGCAACTTTGCTGAATTCAGATATTAGAGCTAGTACTTTTGCAGTGAATTCTTTAGGGTTTTTTATGTACATTATCATGTCATCTGCAAACAGTGACAATTTAAATTCTTCCCTGCCAATCTGGATGCCTTTTATTTCTTTGTGTTGTCTGATTGCTGTGGCTAGGACCTCCAGTACTATGTTGAATAGAAGTGGGAGACTGGGCATCCTTGTCTTGTTTCCAATCTTAAAGGAAAAACTTTCAGCTTCTCGCTGTTAAGTGTAATGTTGGCTGTGGGTTTGTCATATATGGCCTTTATGATGTTGAGGTACTTGCCCTCTATACCCATTTTGTTGAGAGTTTTTATCATGAATGGATGTTGAATTTTGTCAAATGCTTTTTCAGCATCTATGGAGATGATCATGTGGTTTTTGTACTTCTTTTTGTTGATGTGGTGGAGGATGTTGATGGATTTTCGAATGTTGCACCTTCTTTGCATCCCTGAGATGAATCCCACTTGATCATGGTGTATGATCCTCTTGACGTATTTTGAATTTGATTTGCTAATATTTTTTTGATTATTTTTTCATCTATGTTCATCAGGGATATTGGTCTGTAATTTTTTTTTTTTTGTGGTGTCATTGCCTGGTTTTGGTATTAGAGTGAGGCTGGTCTCATAGAATGAGTTTGGAAGTATTCCCGCTTCTTCTACTCTTTGGAAAACTTTAAGGAGGATGGGTATTAGGTCTTCACTAAATGTTTGAGAAAATTCAGAGGTGAAACCATCTGGTACAGGAGGAATTTTTTCTTAAGTAGGTTTTAGATTGCCAGTTCAATTTCAGTACTGGTAATTGGTCTGTTCAGATTTTCCATTTCTTTCTGCGTCAGTCTTGGAAGGTTGTATTTTTCTAGAAAGTTGTCCATTTCTTCTAGGTTATCCAGTTTGTTAGCATATAATTTTTCACAGTTTTCTCTAATAATTCTTTGTATTCCTGTGGTGTCCGTAGTGATTTTTCCCTTCTCATTTTTGATTCTGTTTATGTTTGTAGACTCTCTTTTTTTCTTGATAAGTCTGGCTAGGGATTTATCTATTTTGCTCATTTTCTCAAGGAACCAGCTCTAGTTTTCTTTGATTCTTTCTATTGTTTTATTCTTCTCAATTTTATTTATTTCTGCTCTAATCTTTATTATGTCCCTCCTTCTACTGACTTTGAGCCTCATTTGTTTTTCTTTTTCTAGTTTCCTGAGGTAGGCCTATATTGCAATACATTTTCCTCTTAGCACGGCCTTCACTGTGTTCCACAGATTTTGCAGTGTTAAATTTTTATTGTCATTTGTCTCCATATATTGATTGATTTCTGTTTTTATTTGGTCATTGGAAGCATGTTGTGAAGCCTCCATGTGTTTCTGGGATTTTTCATTTTCTTTGACTAATTTATTTCTAGTTACATTTGTGGTCTGAGAAACTGGTTTGTACAGTTTCAATCTTTTTGAATTTACCGAGGCTCTTTTTCTGGCCTGGTATATGATCTACTCTTGAAAATGTTCCATGTGCACTTGAGGAGAATGTGTATTCTGCTGCTTTTGAGTGTAGAGTTCTGTAGATGTCTGTTAGGTCCATCTGTTCTAATATGTTGTTCTGTGCCTCTGTCTCTTTACTTATTTTCTGTCTGGCTGTTCTGTCCTTTGGAGTGAGTGGTGTGTTGAAGTCTCCTAAAATGAATGCATTGCATTCTATTTTCCCCTTTAATTATGTTAGTATTAGTTTCACATATGTAGGTGATCCTGTGTTGGATGCATAGATATTTATAATACTTATATCTTCTTGTTCGACTGACCCTTTTATCATTATGTAATGTCCTTCTTTATCTCTTGTGACTTTCTTTGTTTTGAAGTCTATTTTGTCTGATACAAGTACTGTAACTCCTGCTTTTTTCTCCCTATTCATTCCATGAAATATATTTTTCCATCCCTTCACTTTTAGTCTGTGTATGTCTTTGGTTTTAAAGTGAGTCTCTTGTAGGCAACATATAGCTGGGTCTTGCTTTTTTTATCCATTCAGTGACTCTATGTCTTTTGATTGGTGCATTCAGTCCATTTTCATTTAGGGTGCTTATCGATAGGTATGTACTGATTGGCATTGCAGGCTTTAGATTTGTGGTTACCAAAGGTTCAAGGTTAACTTCCTTACCATCTAGGAGTCTAACTTAACTCACTTAATATGCTATTACAAACACAATCCAAAGGTTCTCTTTTTATTTCTCCTCCTTTTTCTTCCTCCTCCATTCTTTATATATTAGGTATCATATTCTGTACTCTTTTGTCTATCCCTTGATTGACTTTGGGGATAGTTCATTTAATTTTGCATTTGCTTAGTAATTAGCTGTTCTACTTTCTTTACTGTGGTTTTATTACCTCTGGTGACAGCTATTAAACCGTAGGAACACTTCCATCTATAGCAGTCCCTCCAAAATACACTGTAGAGATGGTTTGTGGGAGGTAAATTCTCTCAGCTTTTGCTTATCTGGGAATTGTTTAATCCCTCCTTCAAATTTAAATGATATTCTTGCTGGATAAAGTAATCTTGGTTCTAGGCCCTTCTGCTTCATTGCATTAAATGCATCATGCCACTCCCTTCTGGTCTGTAAGGTTTCTGCTGAGAAGTCTGATGATAGCCTGATGGGTTTTCCTTTGTATGTGATCTTATTTCTCTCTCTGGCTGCTTTTACTAGTCTATTCTTATCCTTGATCTTTGCCATTTTAATTACTATATGTCTTGGTGTTGTCTTCCTTGGATCCCTTGTGTTGGGAGATCTGTGCATCTCCAGGGCCTGAAGACAATCTCGTTCCCTGAAGGACTGGGGAAGTTTTCTTCAGTTACCTCCTCAAAAACACTATCTATCCCTTTCTCTCTCTCTTCCTCTTCTGGTACCTCTATAATGTGAATATTGTCTGTTTGAATTGGTCACACAGTTCTCTCAATATTCTTTCATTCTTAGATATCCTTTATTCTCTCTGTGTCTCAGCTTCTTTGTATTCCTCTTCTCTACTTTCTATTTCATTTATCATCTCAACCATATCTAATCTGCTTTTAATACCCTCCACTGTGCTCTTCAATGATTGGATCTCTGACCAGAACTAATTCCTGAGTTCTTGAATATCATTCCATACCTCCATGAGCATGTTAATGATTTTTATTTTGAAATCCCTTTCAGGAAGATTCATGAGGTCGGTGTCATTTAAATCTTTCTCAGGAGTTGTATTAATAATTTTCTTTAAACCAGGTTCCTTTGGCATTTCATATTTGTATATGGCGCCCTCTAGTGCCCCGAAGCTCTACTCTCTGGAGCTGCTCAGCCCTTGAAGCAATTTTGGGGGTCGTAGGGGAGTGGTATTAGTGCCTGGGGGGAGGAAGAGCTGTTTTCTGCTTCCTGGCTGCTATGCCTGACTCCACTGCCTGAACCACTGGGCCGAGCACACAGCTATAAGCCTGTATGCTTTGTGTTTGTAGTTGCTGTAGACTGATCTTCCCTCTGGCTGGCCTAAAACCAGGATAGGTTTTGCCCGTTTGGGAATGAGTTGGGGATTGCTTGGAGAAAGGTGCAGTAGGCTGCGTATCCCGGAGGGGGTCCTAGGACCTGTGTAGCCAGCCAGGGAGCTGGAGCACATGAAGAACGTGAAAGCTCCCAACCTGCTGGGCAAAGTGCACCAGGACAATTTTGTCTAACTTTCATTTCTCCTGAGCAGTAAGCTCTGAGGAATCCTTGCCCCTTTAGCAGCCCTCTTGCTAAGGGCTTCCTTGTTAGGAAGTCTCTCAGACCGCCCGCCTTTCTTTTGTCCCAGAGCAGCTGGATATGGATCCCTGCTTTCCACAAGTGGCTGGAATCTCAGTCTCTCCAGGAATTCTGCCTGTCTTAGCTTTCCATCCCCCTAATCATGGGAGTACCATGCAAGCACCATGAAATGTAGGTTTGTGCTCCCAGAGCAGATCTCCGGAGTTAGGTATTCAGCAGTCCCAGGCCTCTACTCCCTCCCTGCTCTGTTTCTCTTCCTCCCATCAGTGAGCTAGGATGTGGGAAGGGCTTGGGTCCCACTGGGCCACAGCTTTGGTGTGTTACCCTGTCCGTGAGGTCTGCTCTTTTCTCCAGGTGTATGCAGTCTGGCACATTCCTCTTCCCTGTTGCTCTTTCAGGAGTAGTTGTGTTAATTATATTTTCATATTATATGCAGTTTTAGGAGGAAGCCTCTGTCTCACCTCTCACACCACCATCTTTAATCCTCTCTCCTGGCATCTTGAATTTTTTGTCAGATAAAACTACTGTTACAGTTGTTTTCTTTATTTATAGAATACATCTTTATATTTAACATTTTGGTGCTGTGGTATAACTGTGCCTTTTACAAATATCTTATCATTAAAATTTATGTGTCTGTTTGTCTTTGTGTTTGTGTCTACATAGACATGATTGTATTCCCTCCTCATTCTAATATTCTCAGTTTTTAAAATAGAACCCCAGATGTGTTATAAATTTACACTTTATGTATTATACATATATGTGGTTGTTAGGAATTTGGTTTGAAAGGAGAGGTGAAAAAATGTTCTTAGCCCACCATCACTATTACACTTTCTTTTTTTTTGGCAAAAACTAAAATAAAATTGAATGATAGGAAATTTTTAAAAATCACAGTTAGGGTTTCAATAACCTTTAAAATAAATGCTTATACTAATAGTGAGATGCATGGCCATTCATATACTTAGGAAAAATAGGTGTGTAATGACATGAATATATTACTAGAAATATCACTCTCAAGAGATGGAAAGAATTAAAAGTGATGCTTAATGTCTAAACAATAAAGTAGCAAAAGAAAAAGAAGTGGCTTTAATTGAGTAGGGAATCAGTGGTAGAGGCTCTGGTAAATATTTTTAATGGTTACAGATTTGGGGGATCAAAATTTTTTATTTTAACTTTCTTTTCACTTTTATTTCTGCTCCTCTAGAAAGCCCCAGTAGTTAGGCTTTTCTCTAATACCTGTTTGACTCTCAGTTACCTGCTGGCAAGGTGCTACTGACTTTCTTAATCACGTTTAAAATAGGTGAAATTTGGAAGTGATGTGAAATGTTATGGAATGGAATTTCGTGGAAGATAATAAGAGTAATAAACTATTTACTAGTGCTATGCACAGATCTACTTACTTAATTCTTCCAATGGCTCAATAAGGTTGATACTACTATTATTTGCAATTTATTTATGGAGAATTTGAGACATAAAAAAGTTGTCAATGTCACAGTTAGTACATAGGGAAGATGAATTTTAATTCATGCATTTCTCTCGTGCTTCAGGACATATATCCAACCGCTGTGCCACGCTTTTGAAGGGGTGGAGAAAGATGAGAGGAAGAGAGAAAAAAAAGGGTAAGAGGGAGAAAAATCCGGTGCTCAATATCTTTGACATTTTACCACAAAAGCTGCCTCCTACTCTGCTAAGCAATGACTAAAGTCGTGAAGTGAAAGGAGTGAAGAAAGGCAAAGGATGCCAGGCGAGGGCAGAACAAAAGGGCTGTAAAGATCTGATCAGCAGCTTAACTCCAAAGCCTTACTTCTTGCTTGTGGTGTCAAAAAGCACCTTGGCACCTTTCTCATAGAATTGTTGTTGGGAAAAGGGAAGCTCAGCCTGTGTCGTGGAGAATCTGCTAAAACAAAGTCAACTACTTATCATGGACCATCTCAGATCATGGGCATATGTGAGTCCTTGTATGGCATACGGGCTCAGAGAGGAGACTCACAGGGTGGATCCGAGGCTAGCAACTGAAACCACATACAAGTTATCTTACCTAACAGCGCTTCAGCATCTTTAACTATACAAAAAGACTTTAATAGTACCCATATCATAGGGGTGTTGTGTGAGTTTAGTAAGTCAGTATATGTGAAGTGCTTGTAATAGTACTTGCAAAAAAGTAAGCAATATATAATTGTTATGAGACACCTGGGAACATGTATATTATAGGGCTTGGCTTTTAATTTTAAGAGTTTTTTTTTTAATATTCAATGTATAACATCAGCTCCTGGTCAGGTATTTCTTTTTCTATAAAAGTACTTTTTCATTATAAAATGAAATATGTTTAGTCAATAAAACTTAGAAAATACAGGAAAAGAGAAAAAGCACCATCTCTTTTTCTCCCAACAATTACACAGTCACTGTTTATCATTCATTCCTGAATGTCTATTAAGAGTTTACTATGTGTCTTCTGATATGTTCCTTTCCAGTCAAGATTATACAATTTATAAGAATGGATTAAGTTTTTAGTGTCTATCTTTTTCCAGGAAATGTTTACAGATTAGCTTAGTTAATCTTCATAACAACTTTATGAAATAGATGCTTTTTTTTTTAACAATTTATTTTATTTTAGTATCATTAACCTACAATTACATGAGCAATATTGTGATGATTAAACTACCCCCTTCATCAGGTCCCCCCCACCAACCCTATTACAGTCACTGTCCATCAGTGTAGTGAGATGAGAATCACTACTTGTCTTCTCTGAGCTGTACAGTCCCCCCCGTGCCCCCCCACCCTATGCCTGCCAATCGTAATGCCCCTTTTACCCTCTTATCCCTCCCTTCCCTCCCATCTCCCCAGTCCCTTTCCCTTTGGTAACTGTTAGTCCATTCGTGGGTTCTGTGAGTCTGCTGCTGTTTTGTTCCTTCATTTTTTTTTTTCTTTGTTCTTATACTCCACATATGAGTGAGATCATTTGGTACTTGTCTTTTTCGGCCTGGCTTGAAATAGATGCTTTTTTAATGTCAGTTTAGAAATGGAGAAAGTGAGTTTAAAAGGTTAGGTGACTTTTCCAAGATGTCACTGTTAATATGACCTTGAAAGATGGGTAGAATTTTTACAGGCTGAACTTCCAGTGGAATGAATTACTTTGGACTAATTTTCTGCTATTGTCATAAGAAACCGATAATGGAATTGGTTAAGAATACATTTGGCTGGGTTGCAGGTACCCTGGATCCAGGAGGAATAGCTCGTGTCTGCAACTGCTCCAGGCCTTTTCCCTCCACCCCCTGTGTATATACCTTAGTGTGTGGTTTTACCCTAATGCTTCTCATCTCACGGTCATGGAGTGGCTGCTTCAGCTCAACATTCATGTTGTTGTGTCAGTCACAAGATGTGGAAAAGTGAAGGGGTGGTACTATCAAAATTCAATAATGTCTCCAGAAACCCACAGAAGCCTTCTGCTCGTATCTCATTGGCCAGACTGTATCCCAAGGCCACTCCTACTTATGATCGAAGTTGGGATATTGAGGATTTATTTTTCTGGGCACATTGCCCCCTAAACAAAAATCTGGACTCTTTCCTTAATGAAGAAGTGAATGGATAATGGATAGTCAATTAGCCAAATCCACCACATGGCCTATATTTAACAAGTAGATGGCAGCAAATGAATTGCATAAATATGCTCTCAATATAATCTCTTGAGGCAGAGCAGAATTTCTGTTCTTTGGTGAAAAGGAGTGTGGGAACAAATGATAGAGTGCTACAATGTGTTGAACAAAACTCACGGCTCTTGAAGTTTTGAGAGAAAGTTTGTCCCACTAGCAAGGAATCTCCCAGTTGTGGGGTTTGCCCAGAGGACCAGGTGCTTTCTGAGCTCAGCACTGATCATCCCGCATGTTATGGGTCCCTGCAGGGTCATTACACTGTTCACAGCTGTCTTGGCTGATCTTGAAGATGGGTCCAAAAAAGCCTCTCATCCTGAAAATGCTGCTCCAGCTCTGCCTTGCTGACTGAGTCAGCTGGACACCTCCAATCGGCAACTCGTTAGATGGGGCATTTGAAGTCAGGAACCAAGGGAAATATGGATAAGTATCTCTGGTATGCCTTCGGTCAGTGCATTTGCCCATCCCTGGAGCCCCTCATCCAGCTACTTCTGTCCTTACTGTCAGTGAGCATTGCTAGATTCTACCAGCCTTTAATCCCTAGTAATGTTGCAGGTGATGGTACAGCAAGGTTTCTCAGGTCTGCTTCACTAGAGTACTGATACATGGCACTAAGCCTGGGAGGGTGTATGTATATTTGGAGCGAGGTAGACGGGCTCTGGTGGGCAGCGATGTGTATGTGTAAAGCATGCCACCTGACATCACTCACTTTTATTCTTTGAAATGTACCCCAATTGACCTAGTGGAGAAGGGACTCTCCAAATTCTCAGTTGACCAGAATGAAGTCAGTATGAAGGAAAGAACATTGTAAGATGGGATGAAGAAAAACTCAAGGCGACATCTTTTGAGCTTCGGGGGCATGCTCTACCCAATGCCAGTCCCACCCATGGACTTTTCATTTATACGAGGAAACAAATACAAAATCCTTACTGAGTTTCTAACACAAATCCTACCTCCTTGAAATTATTTGAATTTTTTGGTTTTAGCCTAAAAATCCACACACTTCATATTCTATTCTGCGACATAAACAGATAGTTTTAAAATATAAAACATGTTTTAATTTTCATTTAAATCACTGAAATATCTGCCTCAAAATTTTCAAGTAATTTAATTTTCCAGGAGGAGATGTCATATTTATTATATAGCTTCTCATTTCCTTGACACGGTTCTGCATGTGCCAGGTGGTGCATCTACCACAATTTTAGAAACGCAAGCTTGAGGAGCTGTGCACACAAGTATAATAGGGAACTTGTGAATACCAAAAGTTTTCAGGACTCAAAGTCATGGAACTGTAATAATAGCATAATAGGATTTGGCAACAGAAGACCCATTTGGGACTTTACAATAGGCAGCAGGAATTCCATCTATAGAGAAAGCTCCTTTGTGGAGGAATACATAAATATAAAAATTCCATAAGGTAGTGACTAGAGAGATTCACAATCTGAATGTTAACAACTTTATTGAAATAGCTCTGTTTAAGCAGAGGTATCCCATGTTATAAATTATGACATATGACACTGAAGGAAACCACATATAATGCTAATGCCTCTGGGGAGAATGTTTTCTTTCCTTCCTTTTTTTAAATTTCTCAGTTATTATTTCCCTACAGCACAATGTCTTTTAAATTCTGTACTACTGAGTTCAGTTTTTTCACAAAGTTCATTTCAACCCCTATTTTTCAAAGGACTCAGATTTTAGGTGTGTGTGCAAGTAACACAGATGCTTGATTCATGCTCTGTGAAGACCCTGCTTTACTATCCATTGCCAACAATATATAGGCTGAAAGAGGTAGGAGTTGTTCAAGACATCAAATCTTTCATCAAATTTCTTTCAAGTGAACTTCATAAACAGATGCTCACCCATCACTTAACAGAGAGTAGAATAAATTTGATTCAAAGGGGCTATTTCAACATCTACAAGATTCCAGAAATCCTGTTGAAACGAGAAAAATTCAACCAAGTGTCATGATATCTTGTTCACTCGTTAGCTAGTACCTCAGTAATTGAAGGCATATGGATTTTTATCTTAATGTCTTTATTCATTGAATCATAAGGCTGGAATGAACTCTAGATATTGTGGAATAGATTCTCTGGCCATTGGTCTAAACCATCTTAGATAAAGGTTTTCAGGATTTCCACTTCTCTCTCCCTATTTTACTTTCATGAGCTTTGTTCACATATGAAGAGTGAGATGCTATACAGCAGTCACAAAATACAGAAATAATTTAATACCCCACCTCCAAACCTCCTGCAATAGCAAACTTAACAATTTTTAAGAGAATATCACTCTAGAGTTTTAGCTCTCTTTCCTCTGACCTAAAGGATGTGGGCCCCAAAATTCCGTTTCTTTTTGAACCGCAGTATTACAGTTGAACATACACTGCTTTTTCTTGCTTGACTGAGTCTCTACTTGGGTGCTTTTTAAAGGTTTCCCAAGAAAACTAAACTAAATTAAGATCACTTTGCTACTACAAGAATAAATGGGCAAGAGAGATATCTCCTTTATATTAAGAAATATTTGCAGGAATCATTTCTGCCCAGGACCCATGTGAATTTATGTTATTCCTGGCAAAAATAGTTGTTAGCTGTGATAGACAAACATAAGCTGTCTAAGCTAAGAAAACCGCTACAGTACCTTAACATTTTCAGAAGTATACATAATTGAAGATGCTGAGAGCTATTTAGAATGCTATAATTAATATTTGAATAAAATAAGGATATTTTAAATTGCATACAATAAAAGGAACTGAATGAAGGTATTCAAGAACTCTGAATTCCTACTCCTTGTTTTCTCCAAATTGTCCTGGGATGCTGGTAGTAATTTAGATCCTTGGTAGATGGTGATTATTCATATGCTCCCTAATCTTGGTATTCACTTAAATACTCCACAAACATTACTGACTCTGCTTTCTAGAATCTTATACACTAAAATAATCCCAACATGCTATTTCTTTCAGGATATACAACAAAAGGGAATATTTATTATCTATTAGTAAAAATTCTGGCCCTAGTAATAAAAGGACTACAGATTTAATTTGATTGTATATCCTTTCTTAAATCTTCTATTGAGAAGTAGCCTGTGGTTCAGGAACCCAAGCAGAGAGAAGAAAATTTATATTTATTGGATGTCTACCATGTCCTAGATACTTTACATATACTAGGTCATTTATATTTATATGTTTCACTATAAAAGCAAAAGAGGAAACAGTATTCATTAATCCAAATAGTCCTAGTTATTCAAAAACCACAAAACAAAATGGGGAAAGGAAATAACTTAATTCATGACAAAGCCTTGATAGTGTTTTGAAAACAGAGCGATAGATCTAGAGATGCTTGTGACTATATATGCTCTGGTTCCACTGTCTGTCCTGTCCCCGCCAAGGGCGAAGAAGCAGGCAGCCTGGAGATGGAGGAAGAAAATTATATCCAGACTTTCAAGCACTTCTCAACCTGTTTCTCTTCTTGAAACTGTTATATTCGAAATGCTATCTTTACTTCTAAACCACATATTCTCCTCATCTTTTGCTTTTAATAAGGTATGCATTTTATAATTTATTGCTTGATTGTAAGTCATAGTTCAAATGTGCTTATGAATAAGTCTTTCCAACCACTAACTCTATTCTTACTCTGGAAGTGACACTTTTGTGCACCTGTTAATTTTATTGGTTGTTTATTGGGTTGTTAGGTGCATAATTTAAATTAATATTGTTATACTTTTATTTCTTGATTTTTGAAAATAGCACACTGTCCTGGGATGCGGCACTACGCCAGATAGAGATGTCCCTCACACAAACCACTTACACTGTAAGTAAGATTGGCAGGTTATTTACATTTCTCATGCCGGTATTAAGGTTACACTAACTTCGTTAGTGGGTTAGGAAGCAATCCCCCTTTTTACTTTCTGGGAGGGCTAACGTAATATGAAAGATATTCACCTTTAAACTTGGGTAGAATTGATCTATCAAAATGTCTGTACACTTTTGTGTGAAAATTTTAAACATCTATTTCAATTTCTTCAATAGTATGGGCCTTTTCAAGCTTTGTCATTCTTCCTAAATCAGTTGTATGTAATGTATGTCTAGAACTTTGTTCATTTCACCCAAAGTTTCAAATTTACTGGCAAAAACATCTCAGAATTTTCTCTTATGGATTGGTTTATTTGTATTTCTTATTTTATCTATACTATTTCAAACCTAATTAAGCTTTTTTTGCCTTGAACAAGCTAGCTAATTATTTTTCTACTTTGTCTTATTTAAAATTTTATTTTGGTTAATCTTCTCTATTGAGTCTTTGTTTCTTATATTTGCTGATTGATACTTTTAATTTTATTTTTTCTTCTTTGTAATATATCTGAGGTTATTAATTTAAAACTTTCATAATTCGATTCTTACTGATTTTCAGCCTTTTCTCTTTTCTAATGTAAGAATTTTAAAACTCTGTATTTTTATGTATATACTATTTTTACTATATGGCAAAACTTTTGATGTATGTTGATATATCAACAGTTATCTTTCAGTTATGGAATTTAATAATTTAATTCATATTTCCAACATTATTTCTTCTTTAACCCTTGAGGTATTTAATATAGTAGATTTTAAACAAATTTTTCCAAATACATGGTGTTTTAAAATTTAGCTTGTTACTAACTTAATAGAATTGTGATCAGAATATATGATTGGAATGTTCACAGTTCTTTGAATGTTTTTGAATATTGCTTTATTGTCTGAATGATAATCAATTTTTGTAAAGTTGTGAGGTTTTCTTGAGAAAATATGAATTCTCTATTTGTTGAGTATAGTTAGATCAAAGTTGTTAATTATGTTGACATATCCTATCACTCCAGAAAACCAGGATGATTAGACATCCCAGGTGAGGGAAGAACAGAGGATGAATAGAGAATAAGATGGCTCACAAGGAAAGACCAGAGTCAAATGTTTATTTTTAAATACAGTAAAAAGAACTAGTTTCTAGTGCAAAAAATAAAATAAGCTTCAGGTTGACTCCTCTGCTTCCAGGTAAGGCTACCAATATTTACAGTACAAATGTAAGTTATAATGTAGGATATAGGCTGTACTAAAATAATAATAGCTTTCTATTATACACCATATTCCGTTACTGAGGAATTCCTAGAGATTATTTTATCAATCCTCTTAACAAATGAGGTAGAAATTAGCATGTCCCTTTTACGATGATACCTAACAAGTTATACAACATAACTTAACTAGTCAATAATAAAGGCCTAGAATTGCATCTGGTCCAACTTCAGAGCCTTGCTCTAAACTATCACCTTATTCTATCAATTGTTTGCTAGGCTCTGAAGGTGACACAAAAGAAAAGTGAAATTTGTTCTTGCCCTCAAGGACATTGTAATCTGATTTAGGGACACATGTCTCATGTACTAAAATAATTATAAAATGAACTAGTTAGTTAGTGAAATAATAAAAATTCTAACATGAAATTCCTGTCAAAGTGTAGAGTACAATGCATGTAGTAATGTGAGATTGTCAGGGAAGAGAGGTCATTGTTGCCTGTAGTTATTAGGAAAAGCTTCAAGAAAGAGGAGAGATTTGAAATGAAACTATAAATACAGATAACATTCAGGTAAATAGAGGAAATGCATTCAGCTGGACAGTCCATATGAATGAAGCATTGGTTTCTACATTCTGTACAACTTCAATAGGTAGATGGAAAACATGGCAGGATTTGTCCAAGTAGAGAAAAGAAGCAGGGGCCTTCCAGGCTAACAGTGCAATGGATAGGAAGAGCTAAGGCGCCTGTGGAGCGGGAGGAAGGGTGAAGGGGGTGCCGAGAGCTGTGGTGGGGCGTCTGCCTGGGTTAGGTGGTGTCGTGGCCTTAGTTTGGACTTGGTCTGAGGAAGAATGGAAAGCCATTGTGATTCTCTTTTCTTCATGGGGGAATGATACAGAAAATAATATCCCTCACTTCTAAATTCTGGGGGACTTGAAACAATATCATAAGAAAGGGTGTTTTCTGCCATTTCACCCTAATGCATTTCATTGTTTCCTAGCTCCCAAAGAATGGAGCTTGTTGCGTTTTGATTTAGATCTCCTTGACTGGAATTGAAGTCCACTTTTTCTTTCGTGTTCCTTCTATGAAGATGGAAGGTCAATTGCAATACTTTTCGATAGACTTAGGGTTTGATTTTTAATCTGTTTGTAGTTTCTGAGTAGCATCATTGGAAACTAGTTTTGCTTATCTTGTCATAGAAATCTGATCATGCTTGTCACCTGACCTCATTTTTCCTTTTTGGGGGAGGGTTGAGCAAAAAAACATGACATATCAGTTTAATGAAGAAGTATCTGTCAAAATGATTGGGCTTCCTGTGGTTTGATTCAATTGACTGAATTTTATACATTTCAGAACCAGTTATTTTGGTGACATGCAAATGCCACCCGAATTTTGGTCTCAGAACTGCTCAGGTCAGGAAATACTTTGGAAAGCTGGGAGACTTTGTCAAGCATTTGCTTTCAGCTGTTTACTTACAAGGTTCTGTTTCAAATAAAACTAAGTGATGTTGTGCGGAGAGTAATCCTGACACACATTAAGATGAAAAAATAGTAGTTGATCTTATGATTCCGTGTTAACCTGGGTTAATTATGGGCTTCTGATTGGTCAGCATTCAACAAGCTGTTCCAAAAGTAGACTGAGATGTAACTCATCTCTTCACTTCTTAACACCAGGGTGACCTTTAGAACACAGTTTGTGTATAGATCGGTTTGCATTTGGAAAATATTTGCATGTCAGGAATTGAGGTACATAAATATGTCGGTTATTTCTCCCCTAACAAAGGCACTGGAGCATTTCTGTCTTCCTAAATTTTGTTGGGTTTAGAAGAAAATGAACATCAATGTCCACTTAAGACTGGATATGGCACTTTTGTGTATGCTGTTTTCCAATTTGGGAATTTGCATTTTTTTGTTGTTTTCTTCAAATGGACAAGGGGGCAAACTTTGTAAGTTCTACAGAGGCCAGGCTGGAATAAAATAAAACTTGGAAAGCCTTCCCACACGGTCACACGAGCAAGGGGTGACCACTAATATTTTTTTCTTTAAATGCCGATATTGAACTGTCCTTGACACTGAACCTCATTTTGCTGGACACTTTAAGCAGTTTATCTAGAATCTGACACACACTTTCAAGTATATAGTTCTGGTGATAATTGCTGAATTTCCAAATTAAAGGAATACTGGCACAATACTAGATAATATCAGAGTTTGTTATTCGTGGAGTGCCAGTTTTCTGTAATTAGGGAAAATTGCTAATTATCATTGGAACTATTTATTAATATTTGAAGGAAGATAAAAATGAATAGAAATGCTTTTTTAGTGGCTAAAATTTTTAAAGGCTACCTGCTGTCCTCCGTTTGATAAATACGCTCTTTGTAGCTTATCCAACATCTGGGCAGTTGTAAAGAAAGTGAAAGTAGTATTAGTTTCCCAAATGTTGTGATGGAATGTTTAAAATGAAAGACTTATACATTACTTAACTAGTACTTCCCGTGTTCTAGTGCAAATTGGGAAAATCCCATAGTTAATTACTTAGTACACTTTCATAGGAGGTCAAATGGCCTTGGTTTGTTAAATAAAGGGCACAGTCCTCTACATTTATTTAGTGTTGTGAAAAGAGGCATTTATTTGTGAGCTTTGCCTACAGCAATGCTAATTATCACCATTATATCACATAATTTTAGGAATACGATAAACTATGAGCAATAGCATTGAAAATTAGCTATCATTTGCAAAGTTTATATAATGTTTACCACAGACAGCCTTTTAAGCTTTATTTCTTAGCATGTCCTTTGACCCAGAATAAAAAGAAGTAGAAATGTAAGTGATGTTTGAAAGCTCTTAAATTTAAAAATTTTTTTCCTTTTCAAGAAGAGTTTTAAAAATGGCCTCCTTAGCATACTAGAACTATTATAAACTTTTTTTTTTTTTTTTTTTTAGCCAATGGGTATTAAAACAAGTCATTACAAGAAAGTGAGTTATTCCTTTATTTCATAAGTATTTCCTGAGACTCTACCCTGCGAGAGGTAATTGGGCAGCCCTGGGAGATTGCCGGGTTGTTGGGCTGCATGGATCAGAAGGGAAGAAAACAAAGTTGGCAAAGAAAGCTGGTAATCCAGGGTCAGGACGAAGCTGAAATGAGCTTGTCTGCAGGGAACAGACCAAGCAGACTGACTGATTAAAGCAATGCCAGTGAAGTTAGGGTCAGGGAAAAGGTGAACACAGAGCCAGGGAACTTGTGAGGGTGATAAACTGAGAAATTGGAAAAGCTGTCCTTGGCCGAGAGCCTTGGACATAATTCAGTTCAATTCAGTGCAGTATTGATTGAATTCCTACTTGGCGTGGAATGTAGTCCACCCATAACTTTGAAAAACAAAGAAAGAAAAACTGGTGAGCACACATAACATTTTACCCATGATGTCAAATGCTCTTTCCTTTGTATGGGACAGGGATCCTGGTGATCAGAAACCATTGCTAGTGGACACGAGACAGTGCTTTGTGACTGAGGGCTATCAAAGCAGTCATAGCGTCTCAGGGGGGAGGAACCTTAGATGTAATCTGATCGAACCTGCCACATCATCCTAAAATCCCTGAGCACATTTGCTCTAGGAAACCTGACACCTGTGAGGATTATATGGGATTACGGAGGCCTGCAGTTATTCTGTGTTATTGCAGCCCGCCAGCAGCAGTCTGGAGAAATAGCTTCAGTACCTTCCTTATGTGATAGATTTTCCAGCCCTGCTATTCTCGCCTTACCCCACTGGGATGAAGTTCTAGTTTGACAATATTTTCTCCAATACTTGGTACTCAGAAATTAAGGTAATTTCCAGATGCACCGTGATCAGGAAACGTCCACTTCAATTCATGCTTTTCAAGATTTATGAGACTGTTTGACTCAAAAAAAAAAAAAATCCTGAGGTGGCCACTCTATCGGTCACTCAGTGTTCTCACCTGTAAGGAACAGAAACTCACTGGAACTGCTGAATGGAAAAAAGAAGCTTACTGGAAGATAGTATGTAGCTTACAGAATCCTCAGCAGGGCCAGAGACCTATGCTCAGAATTCATGCAGTCAGCAGCAGAGCCCAGGACACGTTTCAGGGTGCGGCCCCTGGAGCCTCACTCTGCTGGGCCCTGAGCCCCGGAGCCTTCCTTCCTAGGGCGCGGAGCTCGGAGCTGGGAGCTGCCCCTGGAATCACAGCCTTCTGCTCTCTGCCGGCTGCAACTGCCCATCCTTCCCATTCAAACCCTGGCTGCGGCTGGGACTCTGTGCTATGGCTGCGAGAGTGGCCTTCTCTGCCAAGTCAGGGGAGGACTGTCCAGACGCAGGCAGAGACTCAGAGGCTGGGCAGCCGACGGGATGAGCAGAATGACCACTGGCTCCCCTCACCTTCTTACTTCATCCTTTCTCACCCTTTGACTCAGGCGAAAGCCAAAAACTCTCTCTAAATGTTACTTTTTAAAGATGCCCTGTGACAGGGAATTGGATGTTTTAGTTTTCTAAAGAGTACCTTTTTTTTGTGTGTGTGTGTGGGAGTAAATAGATCAGAGATGTTATTTTTAAAAATAACTAAGTGATAATGACAACACAGTATTTAAGATTTGCTGTGTTTAACCCCTTTCGAGAAGCGGGGGTCATCTTTATTTCAAGTGCTGAGACATCATTGACATTAAGAGAAGAGAATGTGGAATGGTAACGATTTGAAACTTCAGAGTTTCATTTATCTGGGAGATGAGAGTTCAGTATTTCCTCCCCTCTGCCCCTGAACACTCCCTGTCGGATCCACCAGACAAAGTGTGATCATATGACCAGCGGGATGTGCTGAGTCGTGCAGCCTCTGCGCACCCATCACAGATTCCGAATGACGGACCTAGATAATAATCACGGGACACAATCCACTGAGCGCCCACTGGGCGTCCAGACAACATCCTGAGGGCTTTGCATGCGTCAGCTCATGTGACCTTCCCAAAAAACGTAGGAAGGAGGGCTGTTATTATCCCATTTTACATATGAGGATACGGAAGCAGAGAGAGCAGGTACGCACCCAGGTGTGTACGTTTCGAACGTGAGTACGAATGTGAGTACAGAGCCCCGTTGAAGGCAGGGAGACTGAGCCCAAAGCCCAGAGAGTCTGACCCACTCCGCCCGGCTGCCTGTTAGAAAGATGCAGTGATTATCCTGGGTTTCTCTCTGGTGGGTCAGAAGTAGCATTCTGCCAGTAAAGGTGTTTTGCTCTGATGATGGGCCCTTTGCTGCTGAAATGAGAAGCCGTTTTATTGTCACCAGTCCCAAAGCATGTTGACCTTTTTTTTCTCTCAGTCCAATCCCAACTGCAGGGAGCAGTGGGCCTACCCAGTGTGAAAAATATTCCAGCCACCTCAGCTGATAAATTCTAATGGATCTCTGATGCCTTTTGTGACTTTGTTCAGATGCGTTTAGCGCACCACGCATAAATTGCTTAAATCTTTTACATACCATTCTATTGCCTATTAATTAGAACCGTCTTTTAATTGCACTGGTGCTTCAGAATTAAGTCAATATAGTTACAGGGATAGAATGCCCTTGGGGAGAAAAATTCTTTATAGAAAGCAAACGATGTTAAAAACAACAGAAGCAGCAAACAATAAAACTCCCAATAATGTCTACAAAACACCCCCACAAAAATCTTCCTAAATCATTTGAGGATAAAACTCCATTTTCCTAGCTGCAGATTAAAATACACTTGACGCTAAGCCTCCTTCCATGTCCCGCTGTGTTGTGTTGCTGCTGAAGTTTTCTTTTCCATGTTTTCAGCTCCTTCCTTTTTAAAACTTATTTCTTGCCCCCCTCCCCCCACATGAGCTAGCCAGTACCTTCCTTCTGTTTTCAGACTCTCTCTTGTCAAAACAGGAAAATATCACACATCAGTCTTTACCATTTGATGGATTGGTTCTATTTTTTTATTTCACTGATTAACCATTACCTCATCGGAGAATTTGCATTTTAGGTCATTTTGGCTCAGTGTCTAAAGAAGCACCAGCTATGGACAAAGGTTGAGGAAATTTGAGGCGAGGCAGGAAGGGCTGAAATCATTCCAGAGTCCTGAAGGTACATTTGGTTTGACCTTGTGGGGCGATATTGAAGTCAGGCAGTGGAAAGGTTCAGAACCTTTCCCCCTGATCTTGCAGTTTTCTGGAAGAAAAAAAAGAGACAGTTGGCAGATGTCGACAGACACTTGGTCCCAGGTTGCTGGTGGGTCTGGGGGCTCAGGTCCTTCTGTCCCCGGGGGCCTCCCCTGGGACCTATCCTCTTCCCATGGTCCATCTGCCTTTCCCTGCTGGAGTCTGTCTGCCCAACCCCAGTCATACCTTTGATTTTCCCTCCCTCTCACCAAAGATGCCCGGAAGTATACATACTGATTGGTGTCAAAAGTTATTTTGGTTAATGTTATGAAATTCCTGGCACATATTCATTAGAGGATATATGGCTATATTCAATGCTGTCTTGAAAAATAATCCTGCAAACATCCTAATACCACAATCTATGGCTTATATTTCAAGTGGTATCAGCTTCTTACTCTCTGGAGCTCTGAGTCAGGCTTTTTATAGCTCACATAACCTAGATTTGTGAGTCACCATGTACAATAAATAGCATTCCCACTTTTACCACAAGTCTAGGACTCAGTGCCAGGAGTTGCAGCTTTGACGTGGCTGCCAGCTGCCAGCAAATGTACTGTGGCATTCACGTCCTTCTGAGGCCTCAGTTTTGTCATCTCTGAAATGAGAGGGTTGGATGGGCTTCTAGTTCTCTGACCTTTATTTGGAATTGGTGGCATGTCTCTCACTTATCTTTTATTCCAGATGAACACTGTTAAAGAATTTATGTTTTATCTTGCATCGCAAATGACCTATTTTGCTTTATTGTAGTTCAGGATGGAGCTAGCCCTGAACTGGAAAAGAAAAAAAGAGCAAAAGGATACAAAGCTGGTGGGAAATACTAGACCACGGGCTCTATCGCATGGTTCCAAATAAAGAGAAAATGGGCAGAGCAAAGGGGCAAAAAGAGAAAGATCTATTTACTCACATTGCACTTCCATCCTTTGAAGCATGTGGATAAATCATTCATTTCTCGCTACTTTCCCCAAGCCTGAGTGGCCTGCCTTGAGAAGATGTGGCTCTCTGTTACCAATAGAGTGCCCAAATTGGCAATGAAGAAATTGAAAGAAAAGTTAGTGCCCAGGGAACCAATGAGAGCTGGCTGCGTGTGGCACAGTGTTCCAGCAGACCCAGGGCAGCCACAGGGGTAGCATGTGGTCCAGGGCTTGACGTGACGGCCTGGAGACCCCTTGTCCCTCTGGTTCTCTGATAGTCAACAAAACCCAGCGTTTATTCTATATATAGCTACATTTTCTTGCTTTGCCTTATGTAATCTGGACTCCTGTTTTTCTTCTTTTCCCGTATCTTGGCTCTGGGTTTTAAGGATCAATTTGTGGTAAGCACATTCTTTTCCATCTCTTCAACTCCCACTCAGCTTCCTCGGTTTTCCCATTTCTCTTTCTTTTTCTAGCTAGTAAGGAACCTCTCATATGTCAACTCCCAGGGGCCCAAGTGGCAGCTTCCTCAGTTCACAAAATGCCTAATTTTACCTGCTACTTTAGATATGGGGCTAGGTTTCCTTAAAAAAGAAAAAAATCCCTGGTATAGCCTGTTTATATCCCTTAGGCTCAAATAATTAAAAAGCACATTGTTTGAGAAAAGATAGTTTCTAAGGAGCGATACATTAAGGAAGAAAACCTGATTTTCCCAAGTGAAACACCTGACAAACAAAAACTACAGAAAGACCATCTCTGTGGTGGCCAAGTTACCGTATCCCGAGGCTGACATCACGGAAAAGACTGTGCATAGACTGTGTGTTAATAAAATAGTATTTATGATTCAGCCTCTTTTCCCCCTTTTAGGTATCAAGTTATATCCTGGAGGAACAAAAATAAAAGCAGTTGATGTCTACAATATAACTATTAGGGGGAAATTTGCTCCACTATTATTTGGATGTAATTGGTACTGAGCATCACAATGAAGTTGTAATTGGGTCTGTACTTGTACACTTCAAGGGTTCCAGGCTATTTCTACTAGAACCCATTTTTTTGATGACGTTCAGCTCAGCAGTGCCAGCTAACTCTTGTTATGCAGTTGAAAAACTGTGGCCATTAAAAATAGGATACGGTGTGATTTTGTTTTGCAGCACTGCATGGAAAATCAGTTGCTGTTCATAACAGCTCTGTGGTTGGTTGATTTAAAGCAGGGGGGTGACTTGGAATTGACAAGCAGACAGTTTGTGAAAAGGGATATTGTATCTTTAAGGCTTTCTGACTGATTGTGTTTAACTGCACCGCGCAGCAGGCAGTAATTAGGCTGTAGCTTCACAGAGAGGCTTAAAGCATGGGGCTCTGGTTCTCAGTTCTCCAGATTTTTTTTTTTAAACACAAACATTTTTTGGATCTGAATACATGATAATTTTTTTAAACTGTGAGTATGTGAGTGAGCAAATGAAGAGCTGACCCCAGAGGCGCCCTGTGCAGACTGTCTCTGGGGACCACCCTGGGCTGATGGGCTCTTGGGAGACTGGCAGCCTCCTGGGAAGCAGTGAGAGCCGTGATAGGGGCCCATGACGCGGCTGCTGGAGAAGGTCAAGGTGCTCTTGAAATGAAAGGAAGGCAACTCTTCTGATGTGACACGGTTTCTTCTGGCCCAGTTCACGGTGTTAATGAGACGAGTTGAAACATGCTTCTAAGATTAATAGACAAAATGCCTAATCATTTTTATTTAGGGGAAGGAGAAATTTTCCTTAACCTAGGCTATTAAGTAGAGAAGAGAATATGCTATAGAAGCAAATCTAATAAGCCTTCAGCGTAAGGAGTATTTTCCCTCCACCACTCTGCCTCCTTCACTAGATCCCTCCACCCTTAAGGATGCCCCATTGCCGGTTTGGGAAGGGTGAACATTAATTGTCACTTTGCTATTACTTGGTAAAGACTCAGTTTCAACTTTTCCAGGCATTTGTTATCACAGAGGAGCAGTTGACAGGTTTTATATTGACCTTATAAAAAATGAACATTCAATTACAGTTGGGTTGACCACGATAACTGTCTTTACTATCAATCAGGCAACGGTGGCCGAGTCCCAAATGCGTGCAAGCCGCTCTGCTAGATGCTATGAGAGATGAAAATTGTTCTGGAAATGTAATTGTGATTTTTTCCTGACGATATGTATAAACTTTTCTTCCTTTTGCTAATTATATAGGCAAGTTATTCCGTATAGATTTGGGTACCATTTAGTTCTAAGTTGCCATGTTCTTTTTTCTTATTAAGTGAATTCCTTTCTTTAAACCTTTCTCATTTTATTACTGATACCTCTAAGCATCTTTACTTATGAATTCTAACATGTCTACATATTATAGAAGTGCATAGATCATAAACATTTTTGGTTTTAAAAAATAACTCCTATTTGTGAGTGACTTCAGAGTTTTGGACATGTTTTAGCTCACATTATGTCATGTGGGTCTCCCTATAGCAGCCTGGGGGTGGTAGGGTAGATGATATTATCACTTTTAGAAGTTCAGGAGCCTGTCAATTAAAGGGGTTGGGAAGAGGAATCAGGTTGGCTGGGTCTCTGCTCTTCTCACTATAACACAATCATATGTTCAATCTCAGAACAAAGTACCTTCCACGGTAAGAGCAATGGAAACATTTTGGTATAACTTTACCATATTAAAACGTAGATTAGAAATCAAAGATAGGCCACCAGAAGTAGATTCTGATTTTTAAAAGTTGCTTCTATCACTTTTAAGCCAATATTTTCCCTTTATAGAATTTCAAACATTCAGAAGCACTTTTGATTCTGATTCTTTTTAGGGGCTGCATTCAAGATAATTGCTTTAATGTGTAGCCTAAGTTTCACTGACATATTTATCTTTCTTAACATGCTTTGTCCTAAGGTCAGTACTTCTTTGGAAGATTTGATCTAAATAAATTATAAATGTGTATCAAAATCTGTTTGTTTTTAGTATAAACACATTCAAAATATATCCCATTATTGCTTTGAAAGAAACAAAGATGAATTCCATTCTAAAGCTCAATTTTCAAATATGTGTGTGTGTGTGCTTTTATATATGTCTATGTCTAAATGTCAAGGTCAGTATGTCTATGAATTCCTAAGGTTGGTTCATTTTGTAGTGTTGATAAATGCTTCTTGGAATTAGGATGTATAGAAGATCAAAGATCAAATTGCAATATTTTTTTTTCCAAAGTGACAATGAGCCTAATTCACTGTCAGTTAATGCCAGGTGTTTCTCCCCCTAGTATTAAGTTCTTCAAAACAGGGGCTGCATAGGACACCATTCACAGAGGCTTAGTGCTGGGGAGAAAATGATTACATTAAATCGAGTGACATGAATAATTCATGACATCGCATTTTGTAATCCTGGTGTTAAGCATAAAACCAGTGGTTTATTTTTCAGCAAAATGTTTTTGTATCATTTTAGATAGTGCATAATTCAAAACAATAACTGCATACATAACGCAAGAAGGATGGTCGTGAATTGGGGCCTCAGTAGTGCTTGCAGCATCATCTGGGGTGTGATCACAATAAAGACGTTTTGAGCCAATGCCCATGGGTGCCCAGTGCTTGCTAGAATCTTCTGAGTCCAATAGAATGGCTGCCTTTTAATTTGTTTTTGAATATTACACCTGACCTTTACCACATATCTGAAAGTCAGTCCTTGTATATTGCTGAAACTACAAATCCTTTTGTCCCCTTTCCTTTCGGTTTACTAGGAGGACAATTCTATTGGGGGTAAAGAGCTGATTTTTTAAATGACACTTGGTTTTCCAATATGTGGTTGGAAATACTAGCAAAATGTATAGATTCTGAACTTTCATTCTTTATAAAGAAGTTAAATATTCTGGGAAAAAAACTGCCAGTTATTTAGCAACTCAGCCAGGTACCTATTAGGAATGTCATTTATATCTCTGACACAAAATAAATGAGTCCTTGTCTTATTTAAATCTTCTCCATTTTTTTTTAAAGGAAACATGTTTTCTTTATAATTATCAGAGGAAATTGAAGGTGGCCCTGCAACCTTCATGAAGCAGTTTCCAGGTCATGTACATTGTAGCAGTACTCTAACATGAATCTGATTATTCTGATGCATTTCAAGCTGAAATAATTGTGTACCTGGACCATCTGCGGCTGCCTTTTCCAGCACCTTCCTGTGGACAGCTCCAGGGCACACTCGGGAAGCCAGAATGGGCTCCTGCTGATTCGCCCACATATTTGTCTTGAATGAAAGAATGGCGTATGCCAGTGGATTTCAAAGCTTTTCACAAAACATCTCCACATCTGAAGTCTCAAGAGTTTATGTCAAGCATTTGTATTACTTACAACTAATTAAATATACCATCCGTGTTTTACAACATAGAGACATCTGCTGATAATGTTGTGACCTGTATTATTATTTATTTGAAACAATACATTAGCAATTAATGGCTGGTCAGTAACCTTGAAATCCTGACCTATTTATAATAGATATTAATTATCATGTGTACAGAAAATAGTTTGCTTCTAAACATTTCTTCCACAAAAGGGTAATTTAGAAGCATGTTAAAGTGTTTCCTTTCATATACGTATTTCCTATATACCAAGAATACTGTTCAGGTTCCTATTTTCAAGGTTTTAAGAAGATCACCAAAATGGACAGATTATGATAAAGTTGTTAGGAAAAACTGAGAGATGTATAATTTAGCAGTAAACTGTAAAGCTTTGTTAAGGATGTTTAATGGAAAAAAACTTGACACCCAATTAAAAGGAGTGGATATAAGAATGCTGCATTGGGTTTGAATATAGCAATGCTGAGATTCATGATACATGGTAACTTGAGATCCATTCTTCTTTTATGAAGAAGATATAATTTACCTAGATCTAACTGAAAGCAGAAATCAGCTCCATAAAGGAATTGAAATTCTCCTGAGGAGTGCAAATTCTAGGCTGAAGATGCAAAAGAGAGTCCTATTATTTAATACTGTTATCACAACTGACTAATGACAGAAGTTAGTTTCTTTCTTTCCACTTCCCCTTCTAATATTTCTACAATCCTTTCTTAAGTTGCCAGTTTTTGATGGCTGATTGGTGGTGATGGCATGCTCGCTTAGTTACTGGAGACATCCTCATCCTGTGTATAACTACGCCAATGCCATGGCACAGCTCTTCTGCAAGAGGCCAGAGATCTCAGGTCTCCCCCGTCTCCTGCTGCTTCTTATCTGGCTTATGGAAACAGTAAGTTCTTTGTGATATAAACTTATCAAAAATAAGAGAAGAATTGTACATAATATAATTCCAGTTCTGAATACAAGGGATGATGAATATATTGCTAAAATAAAAGCTTATGTATCCAAATAGCAACCATTTCCATTTTTTCCTTTAGTATATATAGCTATGCTCTACTGGATAAAACAGAAGTTCTAGTGCCAGTTTGGCCACTTACCAGCTCTGTGAATTTGGGAAAATCAGTGGATAACTCAGAACCTCACTGGCCTCCCCTATGCAATGGGAATAGAGAAGCTATCTTGGGTTTCCTATGGAAAAAATAAGTGAAATAATATTCAGGACGCTATTTTATAAGTCACTATGGAAATAGATGTTTTTAGCTATTTAAAGAATTCCTTTTCCTGTTAATTTAACAGATTATTAAAGAGTGACTTTAAAAAATTAAATGTGTTCAAAAAGCAAAAGAAAACAAATCCATTAGGAAGTCCATCTATATCTTTAAACAATCTTTCAAGCATGTCACATCAGTGAAGTGGGCTTTCATGTGTGTCTTGTTTTCTCGTACTTAAATGCATAACCTTGAAAGTAATAAAATTTGCTGAGTTGACTACAGCCCTGCCTCCCCAGAACATATGTCAGTGGAGAAACAGAGAATTAGCTGTAGTAAAAAGAAGGATAGTTCAGTGGAAGATTGTTCAATAATTAATCCACTGAGTAACTGTATGACTATTTGATAAATATTTAGTCAATTATGTGTATCATGCAACATTGGTTGCATACCAAAGAATTTGCAAAGTCAAAACTGCCAGTCATAAACATCAAAGATCTGGAGATCTCAAGCTCACAAGCCAGAGGTGTGCAAATTATTTCACAAAATATAAATCCAGAAATATAAATCCATGACCATCCACACAGTGGTATTCTGGGAGGGTGACAGGAGGCCATTACCTTGTTATTCACAGTTCTTTTAAAGTGTATTTGGTACCACATTTTAATTTAACGGCTGCTTGTCTGTCCATGTGTGTGAGGTAGAATATTCTGATGCGTACATGAAATGGAATTGCAAAATAACAATCCTGTGTCACCTTGAAATTCATACGATGGTGCTCGGAAAGCATCTCTGGGTGGTCCGTGGCTGTACGCTGGAGAGCGACGGAATTCGCTTCAGCATCTAGAGATCAGGCATTTGAATTCAACCTCAGACACAGTTATCAGTTGCCGAGGATGCGCGATGCACGCCGCACAAGGAGAAGAGCAGCTAACGTGTGTGAATCTTTTGAGGGCAGGAAATGTAAAACTTAAATCTGTGTGGCAAAAATAAGTAAATGAAAATAAGAAAATGATAGCTGATTTCTGGAATATCACAGTTTGTCGTTAGAAGAGTTTCAATTGTCCTATCTAGTTAATCACTCATTAATTGGGTTCTGACATGAATTCCTAGTGAAATCCCCAAAAACTCTTTAGACCCTCCCCAGAGAGTTTATGATTTCCTTTAGCGGTAGTACACTCACCGCTTCTTAGTTTCAGGTCCTCGCTTTCATGGGGTCAGGTGTGAACAGTCTCAGAGGTGGGAGTGGCTGCTCCTCTTGGCGCCCCCTGCTGGACGGAGTAGCACTAACGATGGCTCTGGAGAGGCCTCAGCTCTCTTCCAGCCCGTATGAGCCTTTGCCACGCAGCTACGGCAATGAAAGAAGGGCACCGAGGGGCTACAGCATGTAGAAGAAAGAGATGACCCCAGGTGAAGGGCTAGAATGTAATGGCCCTAAGATTCCGCCTCAAACACAAAAGACTGATCTTGTAGGGAACTGTTCTACCTGGATCTATGTACAGTAACCACGTTCTGTTTCTTAATTATGGTTCTGGTCCACAGCACTGTACTTTGATTTTCTATTTACCCATTATACTCTTCTTTAACATATGAACAATAGAGTGAAAATAGACTGCAAAAGGCAAACAAAAAGACAGGAAGACATGCCTAAATGTTAGAAGCAGCTTATGGATCAGAAAACTTAATATTGTTAAGATGGCACAGCTCCCCAAATTGATCTACAGATACAATATAATTCTTAACAGAATCCCAGATGGCTTCTTTGTAGAAATTGGCAAGCTGACCCTACAACTTATATAGAATTGTTAGGGATTCAAAATAGACAAAACAGTCTTGAAAAAGAAAAATAAAATTGGAAGACTCACACTTCTTGATTTCAAAACATAATTACAAAACAACAGTAAATAAGACAATGTGAGACAGGTGCAGGGATAGACAGAGATCAGAGGAATAGAAGCGAGAGTCTAGAAATAAGCCCATGTGGCCATGGTCAACTGATTTCAACAAGAGAGCCATAACTACTGAATGGACAAAAAGTAGCCTTTTGAACAAATGGACGGCCACATGAAAAAGAATGAACTTGGACCCTTACCTCATACCATGCCCAAAAATAAAAATATAATAGATAAATTCAAATGTAAGAGCTAAAACTATAAAACTCTTAAAATATAGGAGTAAATACAACTTTGGATTTGGCAGTGAACTCTTAGATATGACACTAAAAGCATGAGTAACAACAAAAAAAGATAGATTGGGAAACATCCAAATTAAAAACATTTGTGCTTCCAAGGACACTATCAATCAAATGAAAAGACAACCAAATAGTGGGAGAGAACATGTACTCATCATATATCTGATATTAGACTTGTACCTAGAATATGTAAAGAACTCTTAGAACTCAATAATAAAAAGATGACCCAATTAATAACGGACAAAGGACCTGAATAGACATTCCTCCAACAAAGATATAAAAATGGCCAATAGACATATGAAAAGATTCTCAATAGCATTAGTAATCAGGAAAAGTCAAAGAAAAATC
This sequence comes from Phataginus tricuspis, assembly GCA_029783875.1. NCBI lineage: Eukaryota > Metazoa > Chordata > Mammalia > Pholidota > Manidae > Phataginus > Phataginus tricuspis. The sequence goes on from JAQQAC010004068.1 coordinate 17,066,163, forward strand.
ATAATGAGATATCACTTCACACCAACTAGCATGTCTAGAATTAAAAAAAAATGAAAAGGAAAGGATGTATAGAAATAGGAAACCTCCTTTACTACTTGTGGAAAGGTAAAATTATGTCACTTTGTAAAACATTGGTAATTCCTTAAATAGTTAATATAGAGTTAACATATGACTTTGAAATTCCACTCCCAGATATATGCCCCAAGAGAAAAAAAAACATAATGTCCATACCAAAACCTGTACATAAATGTTCACTGCAACGTCATCCAGAACAGCCTAAAGTGGGCAACAATCCAAATGTCCATCAACTAATGATGGATAAACAAAATGTAGTATATCCATACAATGGAATATTATTCAGCCATAGAAAGGAATGGGATACCGATACACTGAACCTTGAAAATACAGTACTAAGTGAAAGAAGCCACATACAAAAAGCTACACATTATATGATTCCATTTAAATGAAATGCTCAGAGTAAGCAACTATAGAGATAAAAGAAGATTAGTGGTTGCTTAGGACTGGAAGGGGTAGAGGACAGACAGGTGATATTACAGGGTTTCTTTTAAAATGACACAAAGGGTCTAAAATTGACTGTGGTGATTGTACATATCTGTGACTATGTTAAAAATCACTGAAATGTGAATTTTAAGTGTGTGGATTATATGGTATTTATGTCAATATAATTGTTAAAAAACAGAATAACTTTGACAATATCAGAATCAGTCTACCTGGAGAGAGGGCCAGCTCTCTTCCAAACTTGTCTTCATGCTCCCAGACCTTCCCACAGATGTCTTCAGAGTTCTTCTCTTAATGAGCTGCTGAGTCTCTTGGTACTCATGATCAGGCTGCAATTCTTAGTCCCTTTTGATGTTCCCAGATGCATAGAGATATCTTGGTCATTTGACCTCTTCTTGTCTAAAAACTGGTTTCCTTGATTTGAAGCTCTGTGCTTCCCAAGAAAGCACTTGTCTTATTTAGTAAACTCATCTGAGTGAACATGAGAAAAAGCCAGAGCTCCTTATGGTCTACAACCCCTCACAAATGTAGTATACTTCAAATACTGCTTAAGTTTGTGTGACTAAAGCCTCTTTGTCTCCCATGGCTATGTTTAAAGACCTGGGAGAAGCTGAGAACACACTTTCTAAATCTCCCTTGCAGCTAGGGGTGATCATGTAATACAGTTTATATGAGATGTAAGCAGAAGTGAGGTGGGGATTCAGGCTATGTTTTTGCTTTCCTCATCAAAAGGGCAGACACAGCAGCACCTTTTTTGTTAATCCTGTCTTGAATGTAGATGTGAGTGATGGCACTGCAGCATCCATTTTGTTACCATCTTGTCTCTCAGCTCATGAGAATTACAGAGATGTTGGCTCTGACATCTGTGAGCCACTGAACCAATGTTAATAGCCATTTGTCTTCAGACTTCTTGGTAGGAAAGAACTGGTTTGCTAAAGCTCCTCAATTACTGTGGCTGGCAGGTGACAATAATTCTTACTGAAGCACCATCATTTTATATTTGATGTCTATTTCAAAAGAATAGTGGGAACTATAGGGTTTGTATTAGAAAGGGAATTAGAAGAGACAGAACAGTAGGAAAATGTTTTGGGGCAGATGGAGTTAAATACAGAATATATAATGTAATTACTTCTTGTTTGCATAGGAAACCCTAGGATTCTAATAGCTCTTTCCCTAATAATTTTAGCTACATAAATATACTGCATATGAGTGTAAGAGAATAGAAAGAGGACTGAATCCAGCGTTAAAAGACTGGATTCAAATCCTGACTCTTCTTATTAGCCTGCATACCACTTCCTTATTGTATGTATCCCTGGTACCCAGCATAGTCCTGGGAAAATAGTGGATACTTAATAGATAACTTTCTAAGAATAATGGATATTATGTATATAGCAGATATATATGCAATTCAACTCTGATTAAAAAAAAAAACACACGTTATACATACCAATCACAGAATCATAGATTCTTAGCTGGAAGGGACAATTACAGATGAGCAAACCAGGAATTTGAAAAAATAAGATCACTAAGACACAGTTTTTGCTCTTACTATTCAATGCAAACACTAATAAAAAGTAGTTTGATTTTGACGAAGTCAAGGAAAAGCAGAAGGATGAAAGATGAAAAAATGTTGGCAGCTTGATAGAGAAGACTGGTTCTCAACGGCAGCTGCATGTTAGAATCACCCAGGAAGATCGATCAGTCCACACATGCTGATTCCCCATCTACACACATTCTGACTTGCTAGGTGTGTGATGAGGCCCAGAAGTTGTGATGCATTATGCTATTCCAGGGTGCGACCAAGATTGTCACTAACCTGGAGAAAAAATTAGACTTTGAAGAAAGACGCAGCTATGTTTGAATCAATGATTGCTCACTTACCTATTTAATTCCTGGGGGCAGTAAGTTCCTTTTTCTTCACTTCAGTTTCTTCACTTGTGAAATGAAGATGGTGATACCTGTTTCATAAATATGTGGGGACTGAGTGAGGTGACCTAGATACTCCTCCTAACACAGTGGTCATGTAAGGTGCGTTAACTATTGCGGGACGCCACTCCTGGTCTCCTGTGGTTGTTGTGTCATGGGTCACAAGGAGATGTGCAGCCCCTGGAACTGATGAGAGCGGGAAGTCAGACAGTGAGGGGCCTGTACAGTTTCTCTCTGAGTTTTGGTACCGTGGTATCATTTCTATTAGTAGCATCTCAGTTCATCTTCTCTTCAATTTTTTAGTTTCATTTATTTATTTTTTGGCTGGAAATACATAGTTCTCTCAGTAAACCAATATGGAAAAGAATGGAGATCTTTTGAGGTTGATTGCTTATCATTTTGAGTCATCCTGAGCAGAAGATGCTCATTTTTAGATTTTTAAGAAAACGAGCACAAATGTTATTTTCCTTTTTTGCAAGCTTCCAGGTCCATTCCATTAAAAAGTTGCCTGCTAAGAGCTGATGTTGTGCTTGGCATGTAATCAATGGTCAAGAAATACACTTTTAGTTGAATTGAGTCTGAAGATGATCCCTTTTGCTGACAGTTTTGCTTGCCTCGCTGTTCCCACCTGGTAGTCTTCCAAGATTTGCAGATGAAAGTAGTAAAAGTCCAGGTGACTATTAACAATATTAGCAACACCAGGTGCTTCCTCCTTCACTCTTCAATATTAATTTTACTTTTTGGCCTCATTCAGTTGGTTCTTTAAAGCCAGGTTTATCCACCCAATTTGTTCCTAGCTTCAGGCCATATAACATATATTCTTTCTCTGCCCTACTTTTCTCTTTGTATATAGATAGATAGATGTAGATATAGATATAGACAGATATAGATATATTTTCTAAAAACTTCAAAATATCTCTGGATCATCACCTCTTTTCCTTTCATTTCTTTTCAGAAGAAGAAATTCCCCCATTTTCAGGTCTAAAGTCCTCCTGGGACTCTCCCAATCTCCCCTCCCCGCCACAATGCCTTCACCTCCTCTCAGAACCTCAACTTAGGCCTCTCACAGTGACCCATCTAATCTGTTGATTTCCACAGGTGCCCTTCCTTAGGTGATTCTGATTTTCTCTCTTCTAGACAACCCAGTGTCTTTCTTCTTCTTTTACTTTCTGACTCCTATTTCCTCTCCTTCCTTATTTTACTTCTTCCTTCCTTTGTCCGTATATGGAAGAAAAACATAAGATTCAATTCTTATTTATTCCTTTTCTTTCTCCACATCTTGTAGATTTTATTCATTGCAATGATGTCAAATATCATATCACATGTGCAATTCAACTTTTTATCTTCACTCCTACTCATTTGCCTATTTGCAGCATGAAACACAAAACAATAACCATGTGCATGACTATGAGAATGAAATTTAAGCCCTTTCTTAAGACAATTCACTGATGTTTAGGCCTACTCCCTGCTGGACTTCATCACACCACCAACCATATGTCAAGAATCAAGCTAGTTCTTTCACCCCCAAAGCCAGTCTCCACCAATCACTCTCTTTGTGACTGTGCATTGGTTACTTGGACTCATCCTTTACCTCTTCCTCTCCTCCCGCAATGTGGTCATTTTATTCCTTTGTCATCATGTTAATTTTTCTTCCTCTCTTAATGAACAGTGTAGTGTAAAACCCCTGTCTGTAGTAGTGTAAGTCCGTCACTGGCTTTTTAGCCAAAGTCTTTCTTCAGTTTAGTCTTCTAGCACATGATTTCCAACTTCTGCTTCCTCAAAATACAAGCTGTATCTTCTACTCAAGAGCATTGTTAGCAACTTTCTATTACAATGCAATAATACAGTCCTTAGCGAATGAGTCTCGTCAGTATCCTCTAGCCTCCCTGCTTTTCTTCCATCTCCATAATCTTCAGCTGATCATAATCTCCAGTTCTGTCAAATGTATTTCTGGATCTCCCTTCTATGGTCTAAGCTTACCCTTTCCTTGTAGTCCAGGATCAAGACCTCGGTGGTCGCATCCTTACCCAGCTCAGAGAGCACTCACAGGGTGACACGCTGGTTGTCAGGGAACACACTGTATATTTAATGGTTCAGTATATAAGCACGGCTTCTGGAACAGAGTGTTAGCCACCTGCCAGTAAGGCCATGTGTGCCCATTTATGTTATAGGTGGAATATCTAAGGAATTTTTCCTATATACCAGACAAGGAGACTCAAAAGAAACATTTCTTGATTCTGGTTGTTTTTAAATTTTTTTAAACTCCGTGTAGCACAACAACTAAACATAAATTGTGAACATTGCTGGTCAGTGTCTTGAAATGACTGTCTTCCAGAGTGAATAGTAATGAGTGTTTTACTGATACACTAATAAAGTGAAAGAGAGAGAGAGCTAGAGAGAAGAAGAAAGAGGGAGAGAGAATATAAGAGAGAAAGAAAAAGAGAGAACTATATTCTTTCTTAATATGCTTAAATAGGAGACACTAAAGCATTTGGATTTTTTTGTGTCCCTCAAGCATAAGCAATATAGTATTTTACTAAAATAACACATAGGGCCTGAGAAAAAGAAACACATTAAAACACTCGGCTCTCTTGTGTAGTGTCACATTCTATCTACTTCAGGAGTGACTCCTTTATTGCTTTATTTTTATAACCCAGTCCTGCCCAGAACCTTAGTGCTTAGATGATGGGAATGGCCGTTGGCAGTTAAAAGGCACACGTTTGTCTGTCTTAAAGGTACATGAAAGAAAATCAGTAAATAAGGGCATTAGAAGAACAGAGTAGGTGAGTACTTTTTGCTTGTGGCAACTGCTTAGCTGGGCCTCTCCTTGTTTTCTTTCTCTTACTATGCTTTTCTCCCTAGAACATCTTTCAGTTAGCTTACTGTTGATTTCTTTCATTTGAATTTGACCCCACTCTACTGTACTATTTCATAACCTGGGAGCAAATCATATAATTCCTATTCTCATGTCTCATAGTTAACCTGGAAAAAGATCTATTGCGCAAGAACTCCTGAATAAAAACCCACAAAAACTGTGTTATCTTCCCACTTCACCCTTGACACTCCAAGGAGGGGAGCCTGGCCCAGCCCTCTGTCAAGGGCCTGGCTGGGGCTGTCCTGGAGAAGGGACGCATGGGGTGAGAACAATGCCTGGCAGGCTGTGAGCTTCCCTTCACCACTGGCCTGCCTTCTCAGACCCACACGGTTCTCTGCTCTACGAAATCACAACGCATTACTGTCTTTTCATCTTCCTATTAAGCATCAAAAAACAAGAACGGATACATTCTCTAGTTGACTAGACAGTTTCCTCAGAGGCAAAGTGGTGCAAATAAACATGAACCCTAACACATTTCAGTTTGATGGATGGTGATGGTACAGCTTCCTGGATTCTTGTCACTAGTAGCTGCTTTTATTGGCTCTTTCCTCTGGGATTTTAACAGCCCACCGTGAATAAGTCATCTTTCCCCCATCACCCAAAAAGAAAACCTGAGCACTTTATGCTCGGTGGGGGGTGGTGGTGGAGGGATGGAATATAATTAATTCATGTTTCTACCATGCAGGGACCTCACTTGACTCTATCTCTAGGAAATAAACGACATCTCAGGTGGTAATATGCTTGCAGCTTGAATGACTTACTTTCTCTGCTTTCTTTGCCTAATCACCCTTGTGACCTCACTATCTGACCCCCATCTAACCTCCACAGGATTCACTGACTTAACAGTGATTTTTAGGTGTCCTCAAAAAAAGCACACACTAGTTTACGCTCGCTTTCAGAAGGTTTTAATGTCGCTTTTCAAGCATATTAATCAAGTGTATGAAATCTTGGCCCTAGTATCATTGTTCTTCTCATATAATTCTTTGACTCATCTACAGATATTAACATATTTTCTTCACAGTTACATATTTTGTTAGATTTTAACCATGTATGAATATATTTTCTTAGTTCAGAATATATGAAAAAACTATATTTTTGGAGGGGGCTAGTAAATTGGGTGGAGTAACTAATTGATAGTGATGGAAATTAAAGAATAAACAAGATTAAAAATAAGATACTTATTATCAAAGGTTAGTTTAATTTTTAAATAGAGTTCAATTACTCCGGATAACAATACCTAGATAAGGGAAGGAGACTAATTTTAATGTGAATTTAATATAATCAATTTCAGGCTATAGACATATATGCAGTAACATATGCATATACTGATGAATGGAGTTTTTAAATTATCTGAGTTAATTTACTCCTAATCTACTTTAAATTGTCCATTTTAGTGGTTAATCTACTCTTCCCCGATGCTTATGGCAATGTAGAGTTGGGAACAAAAGGCTTTGATGGCTCTCTGCTTTTAAGAGTTCGAACTTCAACATGCAAACGTTCGTATCTTTTGTTGCTTATACTATGTGATTCATTCCTAATTGTTGAGGGGCTTCTATGGACTTCGGTGGTGTGGGCTTGTCCTGTGAAGAAAATGGTCACCTAACATGTGCTGTTCTTTTTTAATGTGGGCTACATTTTAAATTCCTATGGCTTTCCCTTTCCTTCCCCCACCTTGAACAGTAAAATGCATTTAGCTTTGAGCTGAAGAAAGCTGCAGACTGAAGCAAGTGTCTCCTAGATCACACAAGAATTAACATACACGGTCATTGTCTCTGCTGCTTCCACTACAGATTTATGTAATAAAACAAGCCGCGTCAAATAGGCAAGGCTGTAATATTAGGTAAAATCTAATTTCAGCTTGGTTATCATATAGTGTTCATTTCCCTAAGGAAAGGAAAAAAATTAAATTTGTAAGCTTAAGATTCTAGCTGAAGTAGCAGAAGGTATGAAAGGCTTCCTTTGCCTTTTATTATTCACTTTATGAATTAGCCTTAGTTTACTTGTTTCGATCGGTGTCGACATATTTCTGAATACTATTAGCATAGCAAGCAGAGCTGTTCTCAGGTTATTGAATGGTGTGTTGACTTCCGAAATAAATAGATATGCAGTGTGAAGGGCGAGCTGTCACTTCAGGAGAGCTTTCCTGATCTAAATTAAAAGGCACTTCTAATTGAAAACTATAATAGCGGGAGGGTTGCAGACACAATGAAACTGCTCAGTCCCTTTCAATTTTCATGGGATTCTGTTAGTGAATATACGAGAAAAAGTAAAATGAAAATATTAAATTACAAATTGCAATTTAAGCAGCTATATTAAATTATACCTAAATAGCCATATTGCTCTGAAGCAATTTCAGATGCTTGATTTAAAGACTCTCAGTGCATTTGAGTTTTCGCTATTGTATTCTGATTTATCTGTTTTAACACTTAACATATAATTCTATGATTACACCAGCAACTGTCTTTATGTATGAAATAAGAAATCGGTCCTGAAAGACTTTTGATTTTGTGCTTTGTGCTTCATTAATTCAGTGTTGCATTAGTGATTGTGTATCTTTGGTCATACCTGAGGGTATACATGAGGAACAGAGAGCCTTGAAGTTGGGACATTTTATAAAATCTGAGATAATCATTGATGAGTTGTCCAGGCGAAATATTTTCAGAAATTAAAAGCAGCAAATCAATTATGAATTTAAGTAATAGATGAAATTATAAGCTATTTCAGTTACATGAATAGCTACCAGCTGTCTGAGTCTATATATTTTGGTCCTTTAAGGGTTAACAATTGAGGCCTGTCTATAGCTCATTTCTATAGTAACAGCAAGACTGAGACTTTTTATGGGCACCTAATAATTAGAAAGTGCTAGAAGGTATAACAATATAATGAATCAAAACTGATAGACTTGTGGGTTTCCATAGAAACATGTATAATTATGATAATCGGTCCCTGGCGTACCCTCAGAATCGTATACATTCAGTTAAATGCAATAAACATTAGGCACTATTTAGTGAGCTGTGATGCAGATTAACAGTGTGAGATACAGGGAAGCTATGAATAAAATTGCTGTACAGTTTATCTCAAACTAATTTCCCAGATTGCTTTAATAGATGTAGTGTGTGGATGTGAAAAATTGGAAGTGTGTTTTTGTTAGTGGTCAAGCTAACAAAGATAGTATTTCCTAAAGTGGCTGACTGATTGTTAATTTCAATGCAGATCAAAATGGGCCGTGGCACGTTATTCAGTGAGGGATCCCCAAGGCCTTAGAGCGAATGGCGGATTGGGTCTCCCTTTGCTGATTTATATCAAAAGTAAATTATAAATCTTTTTATGATAGCCCACTTTTCTTTAACCTTTTCTTTCCCTTCTTCTGCCTCCCCATTTTAGGGATACCTTTCACATCCCTGTTATGGGGAAGGGGATCACATAAGTAAATGTTTTTCCTGCTCTGATCCTGGACAAGGCAACATTTCCGTCTGGCTCCCTTGCACACCTAGCATTTATTTTTCCTTCAGCTCCTAGATATTGAATGTCTGACAAAGGCCCCTGAAACAGCCAGCAGGCCAACATAAGGTGGGGCAAATAACCGCGCATGCATTGTGTGTATATGTGTGTGACACCGTAGAGAGGCAGTGTTACAGGATGTTAAATATTATTTCATTGGATTTTTCCTGTTTCCTTATAGAGAAAGTATCACACTAATTTGGAAGACCTGAGTGTTCTTGGGGGATTAAGGGGCCTGGAAAAGGTGATGTGTGATGGGAGCTCTATGAGAATATTCTAACCCAGAGAAGAAATGGAGAGAGAAGTTCCTAAGCATCTGTGTGTGTGTGTGTATGTGTGTGTGTGTGTGTGTGTGTGTGTAGGCATGCATGTGTGTGCTCATACACACGTAGCCCTGGGATTATCTATCAATATTACCCTCCTTTGCCAATGCTCGTGATAACCAATCAAGCACATTTCACAGGAGAAACATGAGTTTCCCCTGAAGCTGTGGGATGAGAATGGAAATAGGAACTACGCACGTGTGAGTTCTGAGAGCCCTTCAAGAGTCGAGCTGCAGGATGAAATCACACAAATGTGCTGCATTATCTCTTGTATTCACTTTAAAAAATAAAATAAATGAAAGCCTTTTGGGGAGATATGTTTTCCCTAGCCAGCTTCCGAGCTTCTCTTAGACATGATGGTTTAACTGGGTAGGTCTTTTCTTCTTCTGACTCAGGGCTGCCGCAGTAGTCCTCACTGGGGAGCCTTTTAGAGTCCAGGCCGAGTAGATCAAGCCTTTCTTCTCTCCTTTGTGATTGTGTTACTTTCTAATGCTATAATGGTGCCCTACAAAAGATTCTAGTTCCTGCCTGGCAGGAATTGAAATGTTGATGGTGTGGGGGAGGGAGACTGGTCATGTTCTCTCTGCAAGCTAACTTCCCACCCCCTGTTCCAGTAGCCCTTGTCTTCCAAAGACCCATGGAAAGCTTTTTCATTTCTCTCTCTCTTTCATCTATAGCAAAATATATATATTAATAGGATGGTAAATAAAAAAATGAGGTACAATCTTTCTTCTTTTAAGTTCATTTCATACAGTTATCTTTTATTTTAGTCTAACTTCAGCATCCTCTTCCTTCACAATTCAATCCAGTGACATTTGGCATATATCATTTATTCCAACATTTATGGTGTCATTCCATAATGTCTAAACATTTTTTATAGCTTGTTTTATATACACATATGTGAATATATTAATGAATTATTCAACAAATAGGCAGCCAGGATGTACTTAACAAGCACATACACATATGCACACATAACACACCTAAACATTTATGACATTTGTGGGTTTGTACATGCATGAATGACAACTCAATCTGTTAAAAAACAGAATTCAGCTGAGTAAATTTGAAGATCAAATTTGCGTTATTTAATGATTCATGAATCAGGCAGCATCGCATCTTAGCAGACAGAAAGGAACTCTGAGGAGCTGTACAAAAATGGAAGTCTTTTGTAGGCAGAAGGGGGGTGGAGAAAGGAAGTTTCTAGTAAAGAATAGATTGTTTCAGCAAGATCGTCTTCCTGTGGGGGAGAGGTTTTCTCACTAATGCTGACCGGGTAGTTCCAGATGGACTGGTTAAATGTCACATTCCTAAGAGGGGGTGAGACTGCTCTTAGTTTAGGTATTAAGTCTTGGATTCTGGGCACTGAACTGAGCACATGTGACTCCACTTGGGGCCTATTGTTTCTTTTTTGACAATTCCTAATTTTGACCAAACTCTCAGCTTCACTGAGACATGAAGTCAAATTTTAGAAGTTAACACCACTCCTAGCTACCATTCTCTAGTTCTCGAGCTTTCACCGATTCTCTGTGATAGGCACAAGTCATGACATATTTTACTGAATCTCTGTGGTATTCATGAGTCATGACTTCAGGTTCGTATCTGTGAACTTGGTCGTTCTTTTCATTCCCTTCTGATGTTCTAGTCTTAAGGAGATCATTTAAGTGGTGATTAGTAACTGTAAATATGCATTTAAAACTTTTAAGAGAATACGAGCATCAGGGAGATTTCCGTGATTATAAGCAGGAAAATTCCCAATGTCTGGAGTGCAATTTGAAGCCATGGTCCCCAAAACCCAAACCAATCAAAATCAAATAAGTCAGGAAAAGACCCATTGAAGGAGTCACCCCTTAAAATCAAGTGGCTTGCTCAGGGATCTTATGTAACTGAATTTCAACTTCCCCAGAAGTGTTATTTTTAAAAACTTCTTTCCCTTCCCCCACTTTTTTTTTTACTTCTGCTAGGAATTACTCCCCTGAAGTTTGCATTTTAAGGAGATTATCTAGGTAAGACAATAGGAGTTCTTGGGTAATACCAGGTAGACCATTTACATTTCAGATTTATAGGGAAAGAATGCAAATTCTTTCAAGAGGGACTTTTTTATTCTCTTAGATGAGAAGTTTTACAATATACACATGTCTTTTGAGATGAGTATGGTAGGTTAATTGTTCAAAAGAATAGGTGAACTTTGAATTGTTTCTAGAGCTGCATTTCTGACCTTGAAAAGATCTGTAGGATAAGGATAGCTGCTCTTAAATCCTCAAAGAATTGGATTGAAGTGTGGATGACTTCAATGGGCTGACATCCACATCCACTTAGGTTGGTTTCTTTGCCTCTGGGTACCTGTAGCTTAGAGGAGAAGACCTAAAAAAAAGATACCTATCAGGTTCTAAATATCAGCTTCCAATCTGGCCAAATTTCTAATCACAGAGTTATTAAGCCCTTTCTAATTTTGTCAGGTGTCAGCTGGGATAAACAGTAAATCCCTGCCAGTATTAAATAACCTCCTGGACCCAAAAGGTGTCCTTGAAGAGGGTGCAAAATACATTATCTTCAAGAGATTGAGAGCCACACCTAAAGATCAATAACCAAAGGCCTAGATTTGGAAAGGAAGGGACAGTGTGAGACTTAATTTCTCTTTCTACCAGGTACTACAGAGATTTGGGAGAGATGACTCTGTTAAGGATGCTCACCTTTAGCCAGCCTCTGCTAGTTTTTCCCAGGATCTCAACCGCAGGCTCTGAGTGAGGTTTAAAGTAGAGAGGGGATCTCTGTTATCTACCAGAATTTGGACTTTTTTTCACTAATTTTAATGTTAGTTTTCCCTTTGTTGTTTTAAGGGAATTTTTGGTACCAGTTTACTGAAAAATCCCTTGGAGTCCTGTCAAATCTGGGAGGTACCTATATCAGGGCTCTCCTCTGAGGCTAGATTTGAGGGCATTCAAGTTGATGTCGATATTTTTGCATAGGCCTTTTGAGGACAATCTCTTTTCCAGTGTTCTAGTTGATTAAAACTGAGACATCAGCCTTTGGGCCAGTGTTTCAATGATGGACTCCTAGGAGAGCAGGATGTGGCCCAGGTATTATCTTAGGGGCCTGGCCTTGAGACTGTTGTAGCTGTAAAGGTGATAGTTTGGCTTTTGTTTACAGTCTTGTATCTAAATTTTCATTAGCCTTTGGCAAGCAAACTTTCAATTAAGCTATTTTGGAGCTTTGAAGACTTTTGACAGTTTCTCTATACCAATAAAAACAGGTATCCCATATGTTTGGTCTGAGAACCTTTGGTTTCAAATAACTTCTTAAATGAGTGATCTTGTCTGATTGGAACATTTCCCATAATGGTCATTGTAGTCTAGGTTGTCTTAGTAAGATTTTACCATTTTTGTAGACATGTACCACTTCCACGGACACAGTTCTTACAGATAAACAGGGGTTCTAGAAGGTGGTACACTCAACTCTTGGGGATTTAAGGATCCCAATTTTATTATTTATTATTATTATTTTTATTTGGCTAAGTCTTTAGGTATTTCAGAAACAAACTAATACTTAAAAGGGATATGCCTCTGGGTTGGGAGTCATGTGATGTTTTACGGTGTACCTCATTCCATGGAAATTTTCTTGAAGTCAATTTAATCCATTCTGTGAAATTTATCCTAACATGGGAGTCTTTGGATTAGACGGTGAATTTTCTAACAGCTTTCAAATGCTCAACCTGTGTCCACCAATTTTTGTGGCTTTTTGGCGTCCAAGATTTCCTTTGGCAATAGCTTTTATCTCATGTGTATATTAACAGAAACCAACAGTAACTGAAAAAAATGTACACTATAAGTAACCAAAGAGATTTTAGTGGACTGGTCAGTAGAAGGCCTTGTGCACCACCAGCAATTCCCAACATGGACCTGGGGGGTGGGAAAAGGATTAAACCAGCAGACCCCAAAGAATGGGTGTAGCAGATTGATGGCAAACTAATGGGAAACTGTAGGCTAAGCCTCTAGCAGTGTGCAGTGTGGAATATGGGGACAGAGCCAAGGGCTGGGGTTTCTAATCAAAAGGGGAATTGCAAACTAAACCAAGGGCTAGGGGTTTGGGTTCTGGGTGGAACCATCTGCCAACTCAACTGACCCACCTTGGACTGGAAAGTCAATCAGATTAGGAGCTCAGTGCAAAGAGACCAGAGCTCAGAACCAAGAAGAATTTACCCAGGGCCCTGAAAAATGGTGAGAAAGAGGACTCAGAAGTGTCTGTGAGCACCATGCCTGTGTTTCTTGTCTCCAAAGATGTTGGAAGTCTTCTTCAGCCCCAACACTGGCACCAAATCTGTTAGTGATTCAGCTGAGTAAATTTGAGGATCTAATCATCTTTACTTAATGATTCATGATTTAGGCAGCTTCCCATCTTAGCAGATAGAAAAGCAGGGGGCAGAAAAAGGAAGATTTAGCAAAGAGTGGATTGTTTCAGACAAGGTCACCTTCTTTTGGGGGAAGACAGAGTCTGTCAGGAGGCCACCTTCATGTAACTGTACCTGAAGTTACATTTCTGGGAGCGGTTGAAGCTGCAGTTAAGTTAGGTATTAAGTCTTGGTTTGCTGACATGGAGCTTATTTGGGACCAGTGGTTTCTTTTTTAACAAACACCAGATTATTGTTTTTTTTTACAAGACTCCTGCAGTACTTGTTATGGTTAAATCATGAATATATATTACTAGGCAATATATGATTATGGTATTTTATCTCCATAAAAAGCACTAATTTCTCTGTACAAAAATAAGAAACAGTATGTTACTGCCATCTGAATACATACTCATGCATATACACTGCTTACATATAAAGCTCAGATTAACAAATATTGAAGAGATGTTGATTGTATTCAGGACACTATTAATCTTTTATGGTGCTGTAGAAGTATATATTACGATACTGTCTATTCTTGTATGTATTTATTTATAATTAGTTGGGTGTGTTCTTGCCAGCTATTTCAATAAGATATGCTGGAAATAGCTTTAAAATAGAAGACATTTACAAGCCATTTATTCTTTATCTCAACAAGTATTTTTTGAGTACCCACTACATAATGGGAATATTTTTCAGGGGCAGAGATTCAACACTGAACAAAGTTTCTGCCCTCTTAGAGCTGGTATTCTAATGGCAGAAAGTAGAAACCAAACAAGCAAATAAATATCAACTGATAATGAGTGCTACAAAGTAAAATAAAACGGGGAAAACGATGAGGAAAATACAGATAAGCTGAAAGGAAAATCTGAACTTGCCTGGTAAAACTGAAAATTAAGAAATGCCAAAATCCTCAAGCATATTTTATACATACACCCAAGTGTTTGTATTTATAGCAAAGTATTTAAAAAAGGAAGAAGCAAAACCAACATTTGTTGACTATGTAGCAGATTCTTGGTACTATGTTAAGTCACTTTTCCCTCTTCAGTGGGTTATTTTCTGCTTACATCGGCCCTGGGAGGCAGGCAGGTATTATCATCTCTGTTGCACAAGGCAGGCACGGGAAATTCAGTTGCTAGGTCACACAGCTGATATGCTGGGATTTCAACCCAGCTCATGTCTATTCCAAAGCCAGTGCTCTATTAGCAGCATTGAACTTCTATATAATAAGAACAAAGAATAATTAGCATTTTTAGCACCACACAGACATTTATCTAGCTTTCTTTATTCTTTATGCAGCCCAAGACTTCTGTTTCTCTGAGAGAGGAAGAGAATAACTTGACTGGGCACATCCTAACCCAGCCAATAAAAACGCACTGTTTTACTGAAAGGCTGCTTTCCCCCTGTACTACACACAGCTAGTATTTTAAGCTTTCTTACTCAAACCCTTGGGGATTTGGAAGGTGAAAACCCTTCCACATGGCTGGATCTTTGCAGCTTAGATTTAGTTGAGTACTATGTGAAGATACTTTTCTGCGTTTTCTCTCACACTGCACATGCCTTTAAAATGAAATTGACTCCGTCCTGTAAAACCTATGAAGATTTTTAGTGTTATTTATTTGAGAATTTTACTTCAATTATTTTGATGAATTTACCAATAACTTTGATCAAAGAAAAAAAAAGCTTGATTTTTTTTTTTTTTTTTTTTTTTACTAAACTTATTTCCTACTTGGTTACGTGTTGCCTGGTTTAGTTGCATGGTCCGTATTAGCACTATTGTTCAATAGGATGTCCAGGGGAAAGAGTCCAAGGTTTTTAGGTTTTTGGAAAGGAGAGATGATGGCTTGTAGCAAATGATCTATGTTGACCAGTATTTTCCCTCCAAACATGAAGATATATGTGCATTTAAAATGGAAAAAGCAAATATAGACTACATGTATAGCACATATCCATATTTGCAAACAGTGGTCCTTATCACTGGGAACTTTATCTAATCAGCACCTATGACTGTTTAACAATACTGCTAGATTTAACTAATATTTTTGGTTAATTTGATTAAAAATATTGAATGGTTTAGTCGCAAAAGAAATGATATGTACAAATTATATACTATATACTTATATAAACATGCACACATCTTCCTTGGGGTTTGATCTAAAAACCACTAATGACTAGTTTAATGAGCCAGGTAAAATTAACTAATATTTTGATAGACTTGATTAAACAAATTGTTTAGTTTGATGCCTTGACCATTTAGATGTTTTTGAAAGTGTGAACTTCTTTAAAAGAGTGGGTATCTTCAATTGTATATGAAGAACGAATAATCTTATTCAAGAAAACATTCTTAACATGGTTTTCCTGCTTTTAGTTTTAGTTCTTTTCTAAATGGAGAAACAAGAGGAAAAGTAATGATATCTGCTTTTGTTTGCTTGTGACCTCCTCTGTTGTCTTATGAAAATAGCATTGTCTTATATCTATTTTTTTTTCAGTTACAAAACTTGGAAACAAAAAGCTGTTACATAGAGTTGCTGTAAATTGTAATTAACCCCAGTGATTAGTATGAGTCTGCTGTGTTTGACTACAAAATGCCAAGTACCCCGCCTATTCTCTTTGGTAATTTGGTCAATAAGAGCATAGGAATCAGGGCTAATACAGTCCTTTCTGTTTGGGCCAAGGTTGGCTATTCTGGATCAAAACTGCTGCCATTTTGCCACACTTCTTTTGGTAAGTTCTTCTATTAATAGTTCAGTCAATGGAAGCTACAAAGATATAGTATTGTTGATGGTAAGTTAGATGTAAGCGCCATCTAAGCACGGATGTCTCAGTCTTCTAGCTGTAGACTAAGTTATTCCTGTAAAACACTACTCCTAGTCATGTACACAGCCCCAGTTTTTTTTTAAAACCATTATTGAGAAAGTGTTCACAAATGACCATTCATATAATTCAAATAGCCTGCAATATGCTGGCTAGACAATGGCATAGCTATTCAGTGGGACATTTTCAGCCATTAAAAGACATGTTATAGGAATGGGGTCAATGACTTAATGTACATAATAGGTTGTTCAATTAAAAAGAGTACTTAAATAGGGTGCACAGCATTAGCATACATATGTATAAAGAAGAAAGGAGAGGATTAAAGATGGCGGCATGAGAGGTGAGACAGAGGCTTCCTCCTAAAACCGCATATACTACGAATATATAATTAATACAACTAATCCTGAAAGAGCAACAGGAAAGAGGACTGCACCAGACTGCATACACCTGGAGAAAAGAACAGACCTCATGGGACAGGATAATGTACCAAAGTTGTGGCCTAGTGGGACCGAAGCCCTTCCCACACCCCAGTTCACCAGTGGGAGGAAGAGAAACGGAGTGGGGAGGGAGTGCAGGCCTGGGTCTGCTGAATATCTAACTCTGGAGATCTGTTCCAGGAACACAAACTTACATTTCATGGTGCTTGCATAGTACTCTCATGAATAGGGGGTTGAAAAGCTAAGACAGGCAGAATTCCTGGAGAGACTGAGATTCTGTATCCAGCTACTCTGGAACAAAAGAAAGGCGGGTAGTCTGAGAGACCGCCTAACAAGGAAGCCCTTACCAATAAGTCTACTAAAGGGGCAAGGATTGCACAGAGCTTACTGCTCAGGAGAAAGGAAAGGTAGACAAAATTGTCCAGGTGCACTCTGCCCAGCAGGTTGGGAGCTTTCACGATCTTCAGGTGCTCCAGTTCCATGCCTGGCTACACATATCCAAGGACCTCCTCTGGGATGCGCAGCCTACTGCACCTTTCTCCCTGTCAGCCCCACCTGACTTGCAAACCGGCAAAACCTACCCTGGTGTTAGGCCAGCCAGAAGGAAGATCTGTCTCCAGCAACTATAAACACAAAGCATACAGGCTTATAACTGTTTGCTTGGACCACTGGTTCAGGCAGTGGAGTCAGGCATAGAAGCCGGGAGGCAGAAAACAGCTCTTTCCTCCCCCCAGGTACCAATACCACTCCCCTGTCACCCCCGACATTGCTTCAAGGGCTGAGCAGCTCCAGAGAGTAGAGCTTATGGGCACTAGAGGGCGCCACATACTAATATGAAATGCCAAGGGAACTTGGTTCAGAGTAAAATTATTAATACAACTCCTGAGAAAGATTTAAATACATCGACCTCATGACACCTCCTGAAAGGGAGTTCAAAATAAAAATCATTAACATGCTCATGGAGGTACGGAAAGATATTCAAGAACTCAGGAATTAATTCTGGTCGGAGATCCAATCATTGAAGAGCACAGTGGAGGGTATTAAAAGCAGATTAGATATGGTGGAGGAGATGATAAATGAAATAGAAACTAGAGAAGAGGAATTCAAAGAAGCTGAGGCATGGAGAGAATAAAAGATCTCTAAGAATGAAAGAATATTGAGAGAACTGTGTTACCAATCCAAACAGAAAAATATTTGCATTATAGGGGTACCAGAAGAAGAAGAGAGAGAAAAGGGATAAAAGTGTCTTTGAGCAAGTAATTGCTGAAAACTTCCCCAATCTAAGGAATGAGATAGTCTCTCAGGCCATGGAGATGCACAGATCTCCCAACACAAGGGACCCAAGGAAGACAACACCAAGACATATAGTAATTAAAATGGCAAAGATCAAGGATAAGGACAGACTATAAAAAGCAGCCAGAGAGAGAAATAAGATCACATACAAAGGAAAGCCCATCAGGCTATCATCAGACTTCTCAGCAGAAACCTTACAGACCAGAAGGGAGTGGCATGATGCATTTAATGCAATGAAGCAGAAGCGCCTTGAACCAAGATTACTTTATCCAGCAAGATTATCATTTAAATTTGAAGGAGGGATTAAACAATTCCCAGATAAGGAAAAGCTGAGAGAAATTACCTCCCACAAACCATCTCTACAGTGTATTTTGGATGGACTGCTATAGAGGGTAGTGTTCCTAAGGTTTAATAGCTGTCACCAGAGGTAATAAAACCACAGTAAAGAAAGTAGAACAGCTAATTAGTAAGCAAATGCAAAATTAAATGAACTACCCCCAAAGTCAATCAAGGGATAGACAAAGAGTACAAAATATGATACCTAATACATAAAGAATGGAGGAGGAAGAAAAAGGAGGATAAAAAAAAGAAAACCTTTAGATTGTGTTTGTAATAGCATATTAAGTGAGTTAAGTTAGACTCTTAGATAGTAAGGAAGTTAACCTTGAACCTTTAGTAACCATGAATCTAAAGCCTGCAGTGCCAATAAGTATATACCTATCGATAATCACTCTAAATGTAAATGGACCGAATGCACCAATCAAAAGACATAGAGTCACTGAATGAATAAAAAAAAAGACCCATCTATATGCTGCCTACAAGAGACTCACTTTAAACCCAAAGATACACAGACCAAAAGTAAAGGGACGGAAAAAGATAATTCATGCAGCTAATAGTGAGAAAAAAGCTGGAGTTGCAGTACTTCTATCAGACAAATAGATTTCAAAACAAAGAAAGTCACAAGAGACAAAGAAGGACATTACATAATGATAAAGGGGTCAATCTAACAAGAAGATATAACCATTATAAATATCTATACACCCAACACAGGATCACCTACATATATGAAACAAATAAACAGAATTAAAAGTGGAAATAGAATGCAACGCATTCATTCTAGGAGACTTCAACACTCTGCTCACTCTGAAGGACAGATCAACCAGACAGAGAATAAGTAAGGAGACAGAGGCACTGAACAACACATCAGAACAGATGGACCTAACAGACATCTTCAGAACTCTACACCCAAAAGCAGCAGAATACACATTCTTCTCAAGTGCACATGGAACATTTTCAAGAATAGATCCTGTACTAGGTCACAGAAAGAGCCTCGGTAAATTCAAAAAGATTGAAATTGTACCAACCAGTTTCTCAGACCAGAAAGGTATGAAACTAGAAATGAATTTTGCAGAGAAAATGAAAAATCCCAGAAACACATGCAGGCTTCACAACATGCTCCTAAATATCCAATGGATCAATGACCAAATAAAAACAGATATCAGGCAATAAATGCAGACAAATGACAACAATAATTCAACACCGCAAAATCTGTGGGATGCCGCGAAGGCCATGCTAAGAGGAAAGTATATTGCAATACAGCCTTACATCAGGAAAGAAGAACAATCCCATATGAACACTCTAAACTCATGATTAATGAAACTAGAAAATGAAAAGCAAATGAGGCCCAAAGTCAGTAGAAGGAGGGACATAATAAAGATTAGAGAAGAAATAAATAAAATCTTGAAGAATAAAACAATGGAAAGAATCAATGAAAGCAAGAGCAGGTTCTTCAAGAAAATAAACAAAATAGATAACCCCCTAGCCAGACTTTCAAGAAAAAAAGAGTCTACTAACATAAACAGAATCAGAAATGAGAAAGGAAAAATCACTGCACACACCACAGAAATACAAAGAATTATTAGAGAATACTGTGAAAAATTATATGCTAACAAACTGGATAACCTAGAAGAAATGGACAACTTTCTAGGAAATACAACCTTCCAAGGCTGACCCAGAAAGAAACAGAAAATCTGAACAGACCAATTACCAGCACTGAAATTGAACTGGTAATCAAAAACCTACTTAAGAATAAAACGACTGAACCAGATGGTTTCACCGATGAAGTTTCTCGAACATTTAGTGAAGACCTAATAGCCATCATCTTTAATGTTTTCCAAGGAGTAGAAGAAGAGGGAATACTTCCAAACTCATTCTATGAGGCCGGCATCACTCTAATACCAAAACCAGGCAAAGACACCACAAAGAAAGAAAATTACAGGCCAATATCCCTGATGAACATAGATGCAAAAATACTCAGCAAAATATTAGCAAACCGAATTCAAAAATACATCAAAAAGATCATCCATCATGATCAAGTGGGATTCATCCCAGGGATGTAAGGATGGTACAACATTCAAAGATCCATCAACATCATCCACCACATCAACACAAAGAAAGACAAAAACCACATGATCATCTCCATAGATGCTGAAAAAGCATTTGACAAAATTCAACATCCATTCATGATAAAAACTCTCAATAAAATGGGAATAGAGGGCAAGTACCTCAACATCATAAAGGCCATATATGACAAACCCACAGCCAACATTATACTTAACAGTGAGAAGCTGAAAGCTTTTCCTTTAAGATCGGGAGCAAGACAAGGATGCCCACTCTCCCCACTTCTATTCAACATAGATCTGGAGGTCCTAGTCACAGCAATCTGATAACACAAAGAAGTAAAAGGCATCCAGATTGGCAAGGAAGAAGTTAAACTGTCCCTGTTTGCAGATGACATGATATTGTACATAAAAAACCCTAAAGAATCCACTCCAAAAGTACTAGATCTAATATCTGAATGCAACACAGTTGCAGGATACAAAATTAATGCACAGAAATCTGTGGCATTCCTACACACTAACAATGAACTAGCAGAGAGAGAAATCAGGAAAACAATTCCATTCACATTTGCATCAAAAAGAATAAAATACCTAGGAATAAACCTAACCAAGGATGTGAAAGACCTATACTCTGAAAACTATAAGACACTCATAAGAGAAATTAAGATACCAATAAATGGAAACACATCCTGTGCTCATGGATAGGAAGAATTAATATTGCCAAAATGGCCATCCTGCCTAAAGCAATCTACAGATTCAATGCAATTCCTATCAAAATTCCAACAGCATTCTTCAACGAACTAGAGAAAATCATTCTAAAATTCATATGGAACCACCAAAGAACCCGAATAGCCAAAGCAATCCTGAGAAGGAAGAATAAAGCTGGGGGGATTATGCTCCCCAACTTCAAGCTCCACTACAAAGTCACAGTAATCAAGACAATTTGGTACTGGCACAAGAACCGACCCGTAGACCAATGGAACAGACTAGAGAGCCCTGATATAAACCCAATCATATATGGTCAATTAATATATGATAAAGGAGCCATGGATATACAATGGGGAAATGACAGCGTCTTCAACAACTGGTGTTGCCATAATTGGACAGCTACATGCAGGAGAATGAGACTGGATTACTGTTTAACCCCATATGTAAAAGTAAACTCGAAATGTTTCAAAGACCTGAATGTATGTCATGAAACCATAAAACTCTTAGAAGACAACATAGGCAAAAATCTCCTGAATTTAGCATTAGCAACTTCTTCCTGAACACATCTCCTTGAGGAAGGGAAACAAAAGCAAAAATGAACTCATGGGACTACATCAAACTAAAAAGTTTCTGTACAGCAAAGGACACCATCAACAGAACTAAAAGGCATCCTACAGTATGAGAGAATATATTTGTAAATGACATATCCGACAAGGGGATAACATCCAAAATATATAAAGAACTTACATGTCTGAACACTGAAAAGCAAATAACCCGATTAAATAATGGGCAGAGGATATGAAGAGACAGTTCTCCAAAGAAGAAATTCAGATGGCCAACAGACACATGAAAAGATGCTCCACATCACTAATCATCAGAGAAATGCAAATTAAAACCACAATGAGATATCACCTCACACCAGTAAGGATGGCCAGCATCCAAAAGATTAAGCACAAATGCTGGTGAGGATGTGGAGAAAGGGGAACCCTCCTACACTGCTGGTGGGAATGTGAGCTAGTTCAACCATTGTGGGAAGCAATATGGAGGTTCCTCAAAAAGCTAAAAATAGAAATACCATTTGATCTGGGAATCCCACTCCTTGGAATTTACCCAAAGAATACAACTTCTCCGATTCAAAAAGACATATGCACTCCTATGTTTATCACAGCACTTTTTACAGTAGCCAAGATATGGAAGCAACCCAAGTGTCCATCAGTAGATGAATGGATAAAGAAGAGGTGGTACATATACACAGTGGAACACTATTCAGCCATAAGAAAGAAACAAATCCTACCATATGCAACAACATGGATAGAGCTGGAGAATATTATGCTCAGTGAAATAAGCCAGGCGGAGAAAGACAAGTGCCAAATTATCTCCTTCATTTGTGGAGTATAACAATGAAGCAAAACTGAACGAACAAAATAGCAGCAGACTCAGAGACTCCAAGAAGGAAGTAGTGGTTACTAAAGGGGAGGGGTGTCGGAGGGCAGGTGAGGTGGGTGGGAGAAGGGGATTGAGAGGTATTAGATTTAGTACCCATGGTGTGGGGGATCACGGGAAAAACAGTGTAGCACAGAGAAGGCAAATAATGAATCTGTGGCATCTTACAACACCGAAGGACAGTGACTGCAATGGAGTATTGGTGGGGACTTGATAATATGGGTAAATGTAGTAACATTGTTTTTTTATGTGATGTGAAACCTTCATAAGAGTGTATATCAATAATACCTTAATAAAAAATTTAAAAAGAAAAGAAGAAAGGAATCTGGAGCAAGATACTAAAATATATGGATAGCAGAATTATGAGTAATTTGTCTTCTTTGAAATTCCACCCTGTTTTCTGAATTTCCTACAATAAGCATCTACTATTTCTATATCAAAACTCAGTTTTAAAATCAATCTATGAAAATATTATTCTACATTGTAATATTAGCCATATACACAAACACGTATGTGTGCAAAAAAAAAAAGGTATAATATGGACAAAGGTTATTTCTGGATTGTGAGATTATGTTTGGTTTCTTTATCCTTTTCTGTAAACTCTAGATGTTCTCTAATGCATTTCTTTTATAAACAGAATAAAAATAATTGTTCAAAAAAGGAAAAGGAAGACAGCCTGTTCCCTAACAGCCAGTGTAAGCGTCTGTCACAATGTATATGTCAGAACGCGAGGACCTGCCTGATGGGCTTTCCGTAGAAGACCCTGTGACATTCATGTCTTAAGTCCTGTGTGTTGCTGTTAGCTCCTGCAGCAAGTCTGTACCGTCCCCAAATCCGGTTGGCAGTTGCGTTTGTATGAATAAATATTACTCCCCAATTTTAAGAACTGTGATATAATAAATCCGTTCTCTCCAGCAGCATCAGGGCGCTCCTTTCCCTTACCGCCAGAGGTCTTGGCTTTCTTCTCACGAGCCTGTTTCACTGCCTTTCCAATTGGTGCCATTGGCCCCCCTGGCAGGAGTTTGTCTCTACTCATAGCTGCCCATGCTCCGTGCAGTTACTAATGTGAGGCGCTAGCTTTTCCAAACTGTGAAGTCCAGTTTCTTTCTCCTTTGTGTCATTGAAAGGTTATTTGAAAACCACTCCCCTCCACACACACACAAAAGTAAAACTTTAAAATTAACGGACAGAGCCAGTTGAAAAATGAAGAGAGAAAAACGGGCCCAATTTTAGAGATTCTGAGCAAGCTGACGAATAATGACTCACTGACTGATCCCGGTATTCTGAATGTGATAAGACCGTTAGTCACCTTCATTTTGTTTCTGTTTTTTTCTCTGAGTGGGGATGCACCAACTCTTTGCATGCATTTTTGATATGGTGCAAAAAAAAAAAAAGCAGGTAATGAACCAGTTTTTTGAACCAATGATTGTTTTGACACTTGGACTCCTTTTCTCATGCATCAAAAAACAAAGGGTGGGGGAGGAATAATTAGAGGGCTTGAGAGAAAAAAACTGCCAAGTTTGATTTGTTGTTTGATGACAGCTATCAAAAAATCAACCAAGTTAGCACCAATATACAATGTTAGTGTAGACACAACTCAAAAATGATCTTCGCACTAAAAATCATGTACTCCTCTCGCTTATACAAAAAACGTAATTTTTCTCTTTGTTTTCCCCTTATGTGATATGTTAAAACTAATGTTATTGTGTTCTCTCTTCTTTCACTGTAACTTTTGGTTAAAGTCATTGTACAGAGGAAGTTAATGACAAAAGTCACAGAAAAATCACCACTCTTTTCAGTTTTCAGTTTATTTTTGTGACTATTTCCTGTTTGGGCTCAGACCAGAGGCCATGCCTACATAATGCAATCAAGATAGTGAACTGTACTATATTTCATTTCTTTGAAGTGTGGTAATTATTACTAATTATCATCTTACTCAGTAATTAACATCTGGTGGCTGTAAGCTAACTTCCTGCAACCCTCCAACCCTGTGGCTGCAGGGGAGTGGGGAGTGTGTTATTGGGGGATATTTCATATTTGAATACAAAGAAGGGCAGTGTTACATTTGGAGGAGACTCCAATAGGGATGTGATGCATCCTAGATTTTCACTTTACAGACTATTTTTTTTATGTATAGATCTAGAAGTTTATTTTGTATACTGACTAAATGTGTAAAATTACTTGAAAATTTTTCTACTCCCAATTGCCCTAAATTGGTATTTTTGTACTTGCGACTATTTGTCCCATTGTGGATTTTTCCCCGTTGCCTTTCTTCATATTCCTCTCAGTCTACAATTCCTTTTATCTAGGAAGAGAGGGTGTGGAGTACTTCTTTATTCAAGTCAAATAACAAAATACTACTGACATTACTGCTAGTAATTGTAACTATGACAAGAATAACAATGATGATGGTAACAATACATAATTATTATGATTGCCAGGACCTAGAACTTTAAATTATTTAGTCATTCAATTCTCATATCCAATCCATAAAATGGGTCTTACCATTACCCTGACTTTCCATTGAGGACACTGAGGGCCCGAGTGGTTCAGGCACAAAGCTGGCAGAGCCGCAGCAGGAACCAGGCAGCAGGACTCTTGGATCAACACTTTTCATGATTCTCTGCCACCTCTCAAGGTTACAAAGGTCACTAGTGCCTTGTAGAAAATTATTGCTTAACAAATGGATTGGATCTATCATCTACTCTATTATATAGAGTCTTACTAGTTGCATTGATAAATTTGTAGGTTCCTATAGGTATAATTACGAATTCTCATTTAGATATTTGAGTTCGAAGTGATTTCTCCAGCCTCTTTCTTACTGACTACAGTAAATCCGACTTTTGCTATTTATGGAAGCACAGGTTAGCTTCTTCTGTCTTCTATATCAAGAGCAAGAAACAGGGAGGGGAAGAGATGATACTTGAGATGTAAACTTTTCCAGTGACCTGTTCAATTTGCTTCACCAGTTCAATTTATAAACACCCATTCTGAGTTTTTAACTTAATCACTTGAGCAAGGAGATCATCATATAAGCAATGAAATTCTAGATGTTCCTTTTGAAGTCCGCACACACCAAAGGCTTAGGAATCCCTGGGGGCTCCCTCATTCTTAAGTAAAACCACTCCTGCCTTGAACACCTGGAGCAGGAGGACCCGGGACTGTCCCACTGCTGTTGCTTATCGCTGCTCTGCAGGGTCACTTCTGTAGATGACAGTGCCTGAGAGACACGGTCTGCTCTGCCTCGTTGCCCGGGATGCTCAAATCTCTGCCAGGGCTGCAAGCGTGCCCGCACTCCAGCTCTCTCCCGCTCACACAGGCTTGGCTATCAGTCCTCAAGCTCCAACTATTGTGCCAGCATGGTTGGGTCAGTAGAAGTTTCCAGAATCTGACATCCACAGTGGCAAACAAAAAATATAATGACTCTGTCTAATGAACACTTAATCCCTTGCAGAGTGAGCAGGGCATTAACCTAGATTCATCCTTTCCTCTAGATAATTGAATTTTAGGAGTATCGTTCCTCTTCCTGACACCGGGTCTTAAGCTGAGTATCCAGTCTCCCCGGTGGTGGACATTCTCATGTCTGCACTGGCTCGAGTATCTTTTGTAAATTGGTCATAGACCCCAGTGCTCTGTAAGCCAAAGGGGAGGGAGATTTCTTGCAATGTAATTCTAAAACCAAATTCTTGAACATCCTTATTCCTTTTTTTATTCAACACTAGGGGTAACCATTTACCCTGTATATATATAGATGATTAAGAGAAAATATTTAAAGAAACTACATAAATAGGCCTGTTCCTAGTAATCAGAGATTTTCATTCTTAAATCTAAGAGTGCCTAGCATTTCAACTACCCACTTTATGTGGAGTTCATTTGAATTCTGTTTGGGTGAGGCATCCCTCTACCCCAGTCCCTTTGATAAAGTATAAATAGTTAGAAGATCAATAAATAATAGAGGCACCCAGCCAAACAAGAGAACTAGTATGTATGTCATACCTAATCATGTGCTGGACATTGTTTCAGGTAACTGACATATGTAGCAAGATGCCTGACCCAGAGCTGAAGTTGTATATGTGTGTGCAGATATGAACACACGTGTATTTTTGCTATAGCAAGAGAAGTGCCCAAAAAGAAGTAGTGACTGTTCTACAAAAGGCAGGTACAAGCCCTTTGGGCATAAGTGGAGCTACCCTTCAGCCAGTGCCCTGGCTGTCTCTTTGAGTAAGTGTGGGTGAAATCCAGATCTTTTGCATTACAGGTTTTTTTTTTTTAAAAGCAAGCACATCCAGATGGAGTTTGGTAAAAGGGAGTTTTCAGTGCTCTGGGTCTGTGAGATGGCACCCATCTGAGCCAGCCATGAATTTTCCCTCTAAGGTCATGGTTCTGACCAGAAGGGACTGTGCAAAACAAGGAGAAAAATGGGTGCCAGCCTCATCCCGTACTCTGGATTCACTTCTAAAGGTCAGTTGTTACCCTGTCACCAGTAAGTAGTAGATCTCAAAATGTCTTGTTTAACAAGTGAGGTAGAGATTTGAACGCAGACCTTTCTGATCTTGAAACTTATGGTCAGTAATGTTGTAAAAAAGGGGGAGCCAATAGGTTCTAACTCAAGGTTTAATTCTTATCATTTGACAGCAACTGTCCTTTGTGCTGTGGTAAGGACTGTGGTGTCTCTCGCAGGAGCCCTTCCAGGGTGACCCTGAGTGTGCGCCATGGACGGGACGAGAGAACTGGAGTACTTGGCCCAGACACCTCCTTCTTAGCAAGGCTGTCGGAGTCCCTCCAAACCAAACCCACAGATCGGCAGTGATAAAGGGCACCCATACTGGCTGTCTTCCAAACAAACTCATCAGATTATCTCATGTTAACAATGTATAAAAAATGAAATCCAGACTTCATTTAGAGCAAAACTTGCTTTTGAAAATTTCTACAAAAAAAAAAAAATGTATTCCCTTCCAGGCAATTAAACAAATAATAAGCCCAGTCTAATACTTACATTACATTTGACTTTACTGCTTTATCTCCATTCAAATTTTTGTTGAGAGGGAAATATTTTAAAGGCAGAAAGACCTTGACAGACATTTGTGTCTTCCGGATAGTACCTCATAATAGGCTGAAAGAGGTGGCTGTTTCAAAATATTCCTGAAATTGAAATGGATGCCCTCATGAGGGCATCCATTTCAATTTCAGGAATATTTTGAAACAGTCGAGATAAAATATGGCAGTTTTGTGGGGCTGGGGCTCTGGACACGCAGGTTCTCTTGTAAGAAGGAAGAGAGATCATCGGAAGCTGCACAGCAGAGGTGTGTGCAAGAGGCTGGGTTGAAGGAGAAAACAATGCAAGTTCTGAAAACAAGCAGCAGGCAGGAAATCACAGAAAAAATACTGTAAACATAATGAAACATAATTCTCTTTCTGCCTTAGGAATTATAGAGCTCAAAATTAAAATCACTGGTGTTTTTCTGCCTTATTTTAAGTAATGTTAAATAACAGGAAATTCTCTGTTGCAATACATCCTTAAGCTATTTAGACAGTTTGTACATAAACCTTTTATTGCTTAAATCTCAGCGCTAGATTTGTAGAGATGTTCGGCAGAGGTTCTTGGGAGGTTACAGTCAAAACATTGCATATTTGAGTTTACAATACTATTCTAAATATAATTCAAGCCACAAGCAAAGAAATGGTACTGAATGGTGAGAGAAAGGGAAAAGAGGAACTAAGGGGTAAAGGAGCATTACATCCCTCTACCTACCCGTCTCCATTAGCAGGGGAGAAAAAGAAGGTAGAGAAAAAGGAAGGAAGGAAGGGAATGGGGGAGGGAAGGAGGAAGGGAGAAAAGAAAGAAAATAAAAAACAATATGAAGTTGCTTTCTGTGACTGCTTCTACAATAGAGTTAAAGTGGGATATAGAGGCTGCTGGAACAAGGGCTTCTTAGGTCAGGGAAGAAAAGTGCTTTAACAATCTAAAATTCTCAGTGGCTTGATACAAAAAAGATCAGTCGCTTGCCTGCATTACAACCCATGTAGCTTGGAAAGCTCTTCTACCAGGAGACACAAGGACTGGAACTGTTTTCTTCCTATGGTGCTACCATCTTTACTAACTGTAGGACAGAAAGGCGAGGATCTCATGAGGGTGAGCCTGGAAGCGGCAAGCGCTGCCTTGACCAGAGCAGACGCACATGGCCCCCACCTGATTAAAGCAGACAGGGAAATGGAGTTTAACTGTGTGTCAGGGAAAAGGAAATGGATTTGGTGAACATCTAGCCATTTTCTGGCTCAGTCTGGGCACTCCAGTTTAAGGACAAGAAGAAGCAAATGACAAAGAAAGAAGAATTTGGCTTTCTGCAGAAGCTGAACTTTGTCTAAATGTTTTTGACTTGAATACTCATAATAAATGCCCATATCTAATGACTTAAGATTAACCATGGCTAAGAAACGTTTTTGATTTCCTCCTAGGCTAATTGCTATTAAACAGTGTATTGCACTTCCTAAAAACATGTTAGTGAGTCCCTTTAGGTAATTTTCCTTGAAATTCCTGATAAGCCCTAACCCTTATCTGAGGGCTGCAGCAGAATCCATTGACATTGGTCCATGTCACCACTCAAGGGAAAGATGGAGAGACTTTTCTTGGAAATGACATAAAATAGATAAAAGAGTTTTTCTGAGTTAAGTTCAGCTAATTTGCATTATTCTATATTGTACATAGCAAACAGTTTTTAATGCTAAATTTTGATAACTGAGTTTGTGATAGTGACATCTTACAAACTATTCTCTAGTCTTACACAGGTAGATATATTTGTTCTTGAAAAAGTTTTGTGTTTTTCTCTTTTTAAATAAGCTTCCCTAATTCCCAGTCATTTAATAATGGTAAAAAATAACAAATTTGAAGCTTTAATACTTCAAATCAAAAGTTACATTTTTATGTTCTTATAATTATGCAGAACAGAAAAGAAAATGCAATTACTAGAGTAAATTTAGCTTTTGTATAAAAGAAATCTATGGTAGAACTATAATTATTATAATAGCATAGTAAATATACAGATTGTAACTTGCAGCTATTTTTCAGTATGATTATTATAGTGTTGCTATTACTAGAACCAATTTACTATAGTTTTACTAGGCAAAATATTAGTTACTCTATTTTTCATGTAATAACTATGGTTTGTTATGGTTTTATGACAAAACTAGGATGCTATTATAACGAATTTTATTATGCTGTACTTATAAATGGTTGAGAAGGGCTTTTAGCTTATTTTCTAGTTAACTTTGCTCTTGAAGTATGACCTAAAGCATGTTACTAAAGTTTCCTTCATATTTGTTCCCAAGTGTGGAAAAAGAGATACTCATTAAAAATAAAAATAATCCCATTAGAAAATATAATCTAAAACCCAGTCTTCATTAATTGCACTTAGATATACTTCATGGATTAAGTGAAGTGAAATATTAATCCTCTACTATTGAGTATATGTTGAGATACTTTCCTTCATTACAAGTGAATAAATTACTTATAATAAAGAAAATATTTACTCTCAAAAGTTAAATGATGAAAACTAGATCAAGTCCCTGGAGACCTTTCTCCTCATTCCTCTTTTGCCACAAACTTTTTGCCTGGTCTAATCTCTCTCGGCTCCAGTCTCTCCCCTTCTCGTGTGAGTGTCTGCACCAGCCACCAGATCACCCCAAGAAATTAAGCTTCTACACATTCTAAAGAAAGAAGAAGCTATTCTCAGGATCGATTATATCACTAACAACCCATTTCAGGGTACTGCCCTACTACTGGTTATAACCAACATTAAATAGCATGATTAAAAATAGAATTGTCAGGTGTTACACAGTATAAAATGCTAATATCGTTTTAATTGTCTTGAATTTTCCCATGGCTACATTTCCTTCTGGAAAGAGATGAGTCACCTTAGGAGTTCATTAACGATTTTATTTTGCATACTAATAAATTACGACTGTAGAAAAATAAATAAAATAGGTGTGTACTCCATTTTTTTTCCCGTTGAAATTTGGAACCCTTTGGGAAAAAGGATGGAGACAGAGAGAGATCAAGACGTCAGCTGTATTACTGAAAAGTTTTACTGGGGAAGTGGTTTGAATCCATGGCCATGCCCTTGCAATAGTCACACCCTACACAACCTTTTTTCCATTTCCCAGCACTAATTTCAGGCAGACCTGCAAAGTGTCCCTGACTAGGCAGGCAGTTCCTATATCAACAGGAAGATGAAAAAGAACATTTTGAAGACAGGCTGTTCTAAATAGATTAGGAAACTGAGTCAAACCTGCTTGGGTGTTTTATTCACATTTATCAATCAAATAAATTACTAAAAAGAATAATGAAGTAAAAATAGGGCAACCACTGTTCCCCTCCCACATTATTTCAAGAAGGCCCAAGAAAGGAACAATCAACCTAAAATAATCTGTAGAAAGGAAAATGTGGTATTAGAGTCAGCCCACGTAGGCTTGAATTCTCTCTCTCCCTTGTTGGTTATGTGATCTTGGGCAAGCTACTTAGTATCTCCTATCTTCATTTATAAAGTGAGGATAAAAATATTCACTTCCTCACACTGAAAAAATGTAGCTTATATGCACAAAGCCTTTCTTTTTCTTCCTTGGCATCCAGAAAGACTATTTCCCAGACCGTGTGACTGCATTCTGGCTATTGAAGTATTTGGCAGAAGTGAAGGTTGCCATTTCCAAGCCTGGCCCATAAAACTTTCTGCACCATCCTTCACAATCTTTATTTTCTTGTGCTCCAGCCAGATCCAAAGAATCCAGTGTAGGAACTTGACATTCTACAACTCAGTGTCTTACCAATAATCCAACCTTGCAGAAAGATTCCTATGGATTGCATAGTGTGGAATATGTCCCCTAAAAGATGTTTCATTTCTCATAACCCAACAGTAATTTTTCGTAAATTCTCATAGGAATGAAAAACAAGAAACAAGCCAATGAATGGGGTCTAGAACTAGGCACAAATGTGGGACTTGAAACAGAGAGATCACAGATCAATACTATTACAATTCATAGGTAAAATATAACCACAAAATGACATGTAAGACTCATTTAAAATGAGAACCACCTCTCTTCCCTTTAAAGATTTATATAAAGAATCTGAGCTTTACATAGTGATAAATCAGAGTATTCATTAGAAAAAAAGCAAACAAAGCTAAGAAAAAAGTCTTTATTTAGCCTTCTAATGATTCCGCTAAGACTTTTTTTGAAAGTCTTAGATCACTAAAGGTGTTTTTTTTTGGCTTTTAGTGCACCTGGTCTGTGTTTACTTACTCAGGGAAAACGGGATGTCTAGTGTGGGGTCATAATTCTTAAAACTTTGTTTTTGTCCTAGTGGGCATCTCATAGTTACTACACGCCAGGCACCTTGAGAATAAAACAATTTACTTGCTGCCGAATCTCTAACAATTAGTACACAGTGAAACGGCAACAAGTCTTTTCTTAATAAAAATATAGCCGAAAGAATCTGTACATTTTTATTTAAAAAAAACAATATAATTCAATTTAAATTTCTTAAAAAGTTAGTTAATAGTCGATGTGCTTAAGAGACCAGTTTCTCCTTAAGGTGCAGGGTGACTTGGGCTGCAGTAGGTTGATGGACAGTAGAGAGATGAATTCAAAGGTCCTTAATAATCCAGGTATATGATGTCTAAAGCTTTCAATGAAATTGAGACAGTGGGAAACAAAAGAGAACGCACACTCGGGATGTTTTTAGCTTTCTTCAGTTGAAGATGAATGAGGAAGACGAAGAGTAGAACATATCCTTCAGATTTCAATTTGAATGAGGATGGGAGTGTAGACAGCTAGGGACCAAAATAGGGAATCTAAGTCACGAACACATGAGATCGAACGAGGAGTATAAACATTGCTATCAGTCATGGCATATCATATATAGTTGGGAATGAATGAAAGCAATTCGAGATGTGAGTTAGGAGTTTAGGGGAGAGACTGGGAATCGGGACTAGTCTTCACACACTACTACATCTCAGGTGGCTGCTCAGCATTTGAACTACAGCTAGTACAAATGGGATGTGCCCCAAGGGTAATACATACGCACTAAATTCCAAAGTCTTAATAAAAACAAACATGTAAAATATCTCATAAATGATTTCTATATTGACTGTATGTCGATAAAAAGGTATTTTGGCTTAAATAAAAATATCGATATGTTTCACCTGTTTGTTTTCAGTTTGTGGGTTTTTAAAAAAATGGAACTGCTAGAAACTTTAAAATTACATAGGTGGTCTGCATTATATTTCTACTGGAAAGTGCTGTACTAGTATAATGGTAGGAAAAGTAATTGATAGTTTTCTATTTTATGTGATTTTCCTTCATTATTTATTTTATGTATTCTAGGTATTTGAAAAAAAAAGTCCTGAAAAGTGTGTTTCAGTTAACTGAATAACTGTAAAAACACAATATAAAATTCTTTCTGCAAAATAACAATGGCACATTTTGTGCCTCTGGGAAAGAGGTCTACATTCTGGGCTTCCTGGAAGTTCCTGCAGTGAAAATATCAGGGCCCTGTGCCACATTTGCACCGAGCATGGTGCAGTGAAGGTGTGCATGCAGGTGCATGGTATGTATGTAGACATAAAATCTGCTATACTCTTTTTATAATTTAGATGTAAAACATTTTTTTTGGTCCCCCTCCACCCAAATTTGCACGTATTCTTTTAAGAAAAATGAACCCAAATAACTGCAACAAGTTTTCTTCTGGCTTTTGACCAGTGGAATGATAAAGTAATTGTTCCAAGTATATTGCAGAGAGAAAATTGCTCATTTAGAAATCTGGTAGTTAAATTATACAACATCTCTAGCAAATGATAGAACTATGGTTGTTATTTAGTCAATTGCCATTACTCTCTCCTTTCAATTAAATTTATGTAATAAAATAATCCAATACTTTTTACCCTTTCTCATCAAAAGATCCAGAGAAGACTTAGACCGAGTGTTACGGCATGGCTAAAATTCATTTCATTGCGTATAACATCCTTACCCTTTCATTCCAGGTGTCCTTGGCAAAAGCCATTGTTTCATTCCATTGCCAATATTGCCTTATGTCAGATTATCTCTTGTTCTAATATGTTCTCACTAGCACTTAGAATCTCATGAAAGAAGAAATTGAAAGCTACTCTATACACTTCCTATAATATGATCTTCAGGACAGGAATACTTAGTATCTTTATAATTTCTTCACTTAAAAAGAAAAAAACTTGTTACCATTTCTTCCCCCTTTTTAATTCAGCATGTTAATTTTCTATATTGTTGATAAGAAAAGGCACAATTCTAAAATGTACAATTAGCAGGAGATATTCAGCAGTGACTTAACATTTTCGATAATGGATTTGATTATAATATATTTAAGTAAAACATAACCCAAACCACATTTATTAAAATTCTTGCCTTACAGAATTTTAGTATTGAATTGGTCATGCTAGTTAAGGATTTCCAAACCTAATTACTAATGTAGCCATCTCTTTTAAATATTAGTTATGCATCTCTAACTAACATTATAGATTATTGTAAAAAGTACAAATATTTGTTTATCTGCTTTCTGCTCCAGTGAGTATGTTTCCAGGGAATCACCTATTGTTTTTGTTTATTTCTTAATTTAGACAGATAGAAATTGGTCATGAAAAGATTTATCATCATTATACCTTCCTTTGCTGGCCTCTTCTCTAAATTAGAGAGGTAGGTAAAGTGGAAAGAATTCATTCTGCTTTTCAAGATGTCAAATATTTTCAGGTATTCTATGACACAGATAAAGGCCTACTACTGCTGAATTAAGAATCCTAACTCATGTCAGCCACAAGCGATCAAAGATTTTTAGATTTTCCCAAGTTCAATCAAATTTGAACGGTGGCTTAGTTTATTTTTGTTTGCAAGCCTCTGGAAACCCAATTCCCTCCATGACCCTTTTGAGTTGCATTTAATGTCATCATCCAGTGAATACACAGCTTCAAACATTTTAAAGCAAAAAATAACAACAAAGAATAAACAAAAGACAGCAAAATAAAAAGACATGTTATTTGACTCCACATAATGAACACTGAGCTCCGTTTTGCTCTTCTGAAAAGCACACGGGGAGAGCCCTGTGGACTTGTGATATGTTGCCACAAATAGCATTATGACCTAATTTATGACATCTTTATCCAGTGTAATTATAAAAGCTGCCATTAAAATAAGGGAAACATATATAGCATAATAGTACACTTTTAAAAGGCAATTTTATTACCTGAATGATCTTACCAGCAAGTTTACTCATTACTTATTTCTTTCTAAGTCTCCATTTTATCATACTCTTCACAGAGGTATCAGTTACCCTCTTAACCAGCCGCACACTATTTGAAAAGGGAACATAATAATAATGAATAGATTCAGTACAATTTTTCTAGAGTCTTTCAGCCCTTTATTTTCTTAAAGATGGCTATACAAACTAAAATGCTAAAAAAATACCTTTAGTGTAAATGTTAATTAGTACTTACTGTTGGAATTCAGCAGGATTTTTTTCTTGGCAATGCTGTGAATATTTCAAATGCTTTGGAAAATTAAACTCCGTGTATTTTGAAATCTCTGTTATCTGAACTAACTGCATGTAAGAAATGCATTTCAAGATGCAATACATTCATTACTACTACTGACTTAATTTGGACATGGTATCCTCTTAGTCCTGAAAGGCAGGTAAAAGTCTACTTAGACAACTCTCTACAATGGGATAATGTAACCTTTTTAAAAATTACAAGAAGAAATGTTATAAAAGACCTTATGGATTTGTATTTGTAAAAATAAAAACACAAGTGACTTTACAGTTCTGTCAACTCAAATTTACAGTCATTCATTACCCTTTGATGCTCATCGAGATGATGCTTCTAGGTCAGATAGACTTCCGGGGCTTAATGAATCCATGGCAGATGGTGTGTGGATCTCTAGCTTGGCACTTCTTCACCCTCTATTGCATGTTTCGAGCTCCTATAGACTAAAATCTATGTCGCAGTCTTTCTCCTTACTATTCCCAGTCTTGAATGTATTTCTCTCCCTTCTGCAATATCCACAGTGTAACGACTAATGCAAAAGAAGTTAAATTGAGAAGACGTGAGTGAATGGTCCTTTCAGAGAGGAAAATATTCATTGAGTCATGCCAATGGTGCCATGATATGCATTTTAGTGATCATTAAAAGGGCCCTTAGAAGTTCAAGTTAAAGATGGTTCTCTCATGATTGGATTGTGAACAGATATGCTCCGTAGTCCATGTTATTGTCTCAGTGCATTTGCATGGTAAATAAAAGATATACCATAAGCATATTGAACTTAAATGTTCAAAATAAGGTGCCCCCCACCCTCTTTTCTTTTAAATAAGAGAGTGGATGGAATGGATGGCCATCAAGAAGACAGATGAAAGCTGGAGGAGGGACGGTCTTCAAAACCACACTAATGACTGTATTTTTAATTTTGTTTTGTTTTGTTTTTGTTTTTACATCCGTCCACAAATGCCACACGGTGCCCAGAACTCTACTTAGTCCTAAAGCAAATCCAGTAGTCCTCATCCAACGGCCAGAGGAGAGAGAGGTCACTGAGGCCTGGGGCTCTACCGTTCATTCAACGGGCACACATTAGTTCAGGTTCCAGTCACCGGTGTCTCTGGCCACACAAATAGAAAGCAATATGAAGGAAGTATTTCAAGAAAGAGTCCCTTAGACTTTGTTGAATGCAAAATAAATTGGTGTCCATATTCCTTCCTCATCATTTTTTTCAGACTCTTTAGCTTATATTTTCCTTAGCTCATAGATTATTAGAGCTGGTGTAATGAAATGGAAAGGGGCATTGGCTGTGGAGCTCAACAGACCTAGCTGCAAATTTGCCTTCCCTCACTGATTCACTGTGTGACTTTGCACAAGTTATTTCACCTTTTGGTGCCTTAGTTGTTTATCCATCCTCTAGAATGGGATGATTGTATATTATCCTGAGAATAATACATGGCAAATAATAGTGAAATAATACACGGCAAACTTCTTAGTGTTCTGACCTGGTACATAATAGGTATACAAAATGGCATAAATCTTCCATTTGTCAACATATTCAATTGAATTAGCAGACATTTTAAGTGAAGAAAACAATACCGTGACTTCTGGGGGAGTTTCCAAGCTTTAAAACTGCGGTCACTCTGGCAGCCACCATCTGAATGGTGTTCCGGATGTGCGCTCCAAAGGTAGCTTGCAGAAGAAAAGAGAGTGAGGCAGTAAAATTCTTGATATTTATTCAAACACACACAAAAAATTATTTCATCATTCTTTCTATCTCAGCACATGGTATTTAAGTGATCAAGTCAGAAACTTAAGGTAATTTTTTACCTATTTTCGTATCTACACCACCAGAAACTCTTGTCTCAATCTACAAAAGATATTTTAAAATAACCACAATTAATGAATTCTACTGGTACTGCCCTTATCCAAACTACCATTTAAAAACAAAAACTTACACTCTTGTAATACCACACAGGCTTTAGGTCTAAAATCAAAGGGTCAATACCCTAGGAGTAGCATTTAGAAATTGATGTGCTCATACAGTAACCAAAAACCAGTGTTGAGTTATTTTAGACCCTGCATTAATTAAGATGATATGAGATAGCTAATGTTTCTGGCCACCTTCTAGAAATAAAGATAAATCTGCTCTGGTGGATGATAAAATAAGTTCAGTCTTTAAATTTATTTCTATTAATTTTCATATATTATGGTCAGTACCCAATCAAAAATAATGAGGCAGGTGAAGAAAGAAAAAAGTTGAAAAAAAAAAAAGAAAAGAAAGAAAACCCAATAATACAAAAAGACCCACAGGGGATTCTGATAATGGAATTATTAGACAACAGCAATACTAAGTGCTGCAAGAATATGGAGCAAAGGAATTCTCATAGGTGGATGGTAAAAATGTGAATGTATGTATGAATAGTACAGCTGCTTTGAAAAGTGTGATAGCATTTATTAATATATGCTTACCTTATGACCAGCGATCCCATTCATAGACATACAATTAATGTAAATATGTGTACATAAAAACATATACAAAATGTTCATATATAAAATATGTATAGAAGCATTATGCACAATATCCCAAACTAGAAATCAGTCCCAACTACGTTATAATTTATCCACGGTATTCAACCATGAAAATAAATGAACACTAGATATATGCAATGACATGGATGAATTTTACTGACATTATTTTTGCATGTAGAAGCAAACACTTAAGATCGTGTGCACCATGATTCCAACACTAATCTGGTGTTGGAGGCCAGGAGAGCAGTTCATTTCGGTGATGAAGAGAGACATGGCTGGGAAGGCACGAGGAAGCTGTGCCGTGGCAATCTGCTAAAATTCTGTGTCTCAACCTGAGTGGTGGTCACGGGAGTGTTTTCTTCGGGAAAATTCACTGAACTATATATACTTATGGTTTGTGCATGTTTCTGCATGTATTAGACTTCAATAACAATATTATTAAAGCAGATTTCTTTGCATGGTCTTATTCTCTTGATGTATATGTTATCTCCCTCCTCAACCTCACTGTTAACTGTTTGGAAAGAACACACTTGATCTCTCTCTCTCTCTTAACCCTGCGTATTCTCAGCCCATGACGAGCTGGCTTCTGCCCCACCACTCTGAAAGTGCTCTCGCCAAAGTCACCAGTGGCCTCCTAATTGCCAGTTGTCTATTTTCAGTTTCGTCCTGCTTGACCTTTCCATGCCACACGACTCTGCTGATCAGCTCAGCTTTGTGATCTGCTCTTCTCTTGACCTCTTCCTCATTTTCCCTTTCCTTGTGAACTAATTCAGTTGTGCCCCTCCTCCCTTGCTCGGCCCTCAAGTACTTGTTTTCTAGTTATACTTGTTCGGGTTGCTATAAAATCAGAATTAGAAACTGGCTGTACACACGGGTTCTATTGTTCACAGTGTTTTTAATAAATCGTGAATTATTTGCTACTGGATAAAAATCATCAGATTTCACATAAAAAGCCAGATTACTGGCATCAGAAACTTCAAAAGTTTCGTAACCCTTCATGTTCAGTGGGCAACAACCTTCTAGAAGTAAATAGTAGGAGTTTTTTAGCTTAACACAGAACCTACACTTACCTCTACTTTTTATATTCTGCTTGGAGCCCCAAGGAATTAAATTTATCACTGTTATATGTGCCTTTTTAGAGTAGAGCTTCTCAAAGAGGGCAAAAGAATCACCTGGGAAAATTGTGCAAATACTTCCACCCCACCCCCAGGAGAGCAGTAAGATGGATATTGGGTGGGGGTCCAAGAAAGGATTTTTGTGTAAATCCCCAGTGATTCTGGTGTAAGTTGTCCATGGAAAACACTATTTTAGGGGATTTCTTTAACTTTTATGTCTTAAACTCCAATTCTTAGTCTCAAGTGTCTCACTGTCTGCTAGATGAGACATACGGACAAACAGGTAACCACCATAATATGTCTGGTCGTCCCTCCCAGGCGAGCCGAGCTCCCGTCTCTGTACACGTCTACAGTCTGAGTCAAGTGTAAGAAGTGTAAGAGACGGACCTTTTGTATGTTGGGTCGAGGCCCTGTCTTGCTAAACAAGAAAGCTGTCTCTCAATCAATAAAAAGAGAGATGTGCCAATTTAAAGGTACAAAAATGGAGAAGCCAGTGGACGATGGTAAATTTTACAAGAGGACCATGAGGAAGAGGGCTTGTAACAGCTCTTTGAGGTACATGAAGATAGCTGCCTTTGAAATAAACCGTTTATCATTAGCAGAGAGCGAGTAGATGAAAGTGCTGTTTGGTGTGGATCACGGCGTGACAAGTCTTACTCAAGAATAACATATTGTGGATTCGGATTCAAGACGGCGGCGTGAGAGGTGAGACAGAGAACTCCTCCCAAAACCACAGATAGTGTGAAAATATAGTTAATACAACTAGCCCTAAAACAGCAACAGGAAAGAAGGCTGCACCAGACTGCATACAGACCTCACGAACAGAGCAGACCTCATGAAACAGGGTAACGTGCGAAAGCTTTGATCTGGTGGGACTCGAGCCCTTCCCCCACCCAGCTCACCAGTGGGAGGAAGAGAAATGGAGCAGGGAAGGGGTGGAAGCCTGAGACTGTTGAACACCTAGCCCTGGAGATCTGCTTTGCGAGCAGAAACCTACATTGTATGGTGCTCTGGAAGTTGCTGGGGTTGGGGAGCAGGGACAGGTGGAGAGTTTGAAAGACTGAGATTCCAGCTGTTTGTGGAGGACCACAATCCACATCACGCTGCTCTGGGATAGAGGAAAGGCGGGCGATCTGACAGGCTTCCTAGCAGCGAGAGGGCTGCTGAAGGGGCGGGGTTTGCATGGAAAATGCTGTGCGGGAGAAGGGATAGGTGGACAATGTTGTCTGGGCACGCTTTGCCCAGCAGGTTGGGAACTTTGAGGAGCTTCAGGTGCTCCATCGCCCTGGCTGCCTACTCAGCTCCGAGGTCGTCCACTGTGACATGCAGCCTGCTGTGCCTTCCTCCTGGCCTGCAGGCACCTGCTTGCAAAGCGGCAGTCACTGCACTGGCATCAGGCGAGCTGGAGGCTGTGCCTACAGCACCTAGAGATGCCAAGCACAGAGGCTTACACCTGTGTGCTCGGGCCACTGGCTCTGACACTGGAGACAGGCGCTGGAGCCGGGAATCAGGAACCAGCTCTTTCCTGCCCCAAGGCACCAGTGCCACCCCCCTATGACCCCCAACCTCACTCTAGGGGTTGAGCAGCTCCAGAGACTAGAGTTTCTGGGCACTAGAGGGCACCACATAGAAATATGAAATGTCAAGGGAACCTGGTTCAGACCAAAATATCACAAACCCCAGAAAAAGGACCAAATGAATCTGAACTCACCAGTCTTCCTGAAAGAGAGTTTAAAATAAAAATCATAAACATGCTCATGGAGATACAGAAAAATATTCAAGAACTCAGGAACGAATTTAAGATGGAGATTCAATCATTAAGAATTCCATATCTGAAATGAAACTTACAATGGAGGGTTTGAAAGCAGATTAGATGTAGTAGAAGAGATAGTAAATGGGATAGAAATTAGAGAGGAGGAATACAAAGAAGCTGAGGCACAGAGAGAAAAAAGGATCTCTAAGAATGAAAGAATATTGAGAGAACTGTGTGACCTATCCAAACAGAACAATATTTGCATTATAGGGGTACCAGAAGAAGAAGAGAGAGAAAAAGGGATAGAAAGTGTTATTGAGGAGGTATTTGCTGAAAATTTCCCCAATCAGGGGAAGGAGATAGTCTCTCAGGCCATGGAGGTGCACAGATCTCCCAACACAGGGGACCCAAGGAAGACAACACCAAGACATATAATAATTAAAATGGCAAAGATCAAGGATAAAGAGAGACTTTTAAAAGCAGCTAGAGAGAGAAAAAGGATCATATACAAAGGAAAACCCATCAGGCTATCATCAGACTTCTCAACAGAAACCTTACAGGCCAGAAGGGAGTGGCATGATATATTTAATGCAATGAACCAGAAGGGCCTTGAACCAAGAATACTCTATCCGGTAAGGTTATCATTTAAATTTGAAGGAGGGATTAAACAATTTTCAGATAAGCAAAATCTGAGAGAATTTACCTCCCACAAACCACCGTTTTGGAGGGACTGCTATAGATGGAAGTATTCCTAAGGCTAAATAGATGTCATGACGGGAAATAAAACCACAGCAAAGTAGAACAATTAAATACCAAGCAGATGCAAAATCAAATCAACTACCCCCAGTCAATGAAGAGATAGACAAAGATTACAGAATATGATACCTAACATATAAAGAATGGAGGAGGAAGAAAAAGGAGGAAAAAAAAAAAGAACCTTTAGATTGTGTTTGTAATAGCATATGAAGTGAGTTAAATTAGACTGTTAGATAGTAAGGGAATTACCCTTGAACCTTTGGTAACCACGAATCTAAAGCCTACAATGGCAGTAAGTACATACCTATCAATAATCACCCTAAATGTAGGTGGTCTGAATGCATCAATCAAAAGACATAGAGTCACTGAATGGTTAAAAAAACAAGATTCATCTATATGCTGCCTACAGGGAACTCACTTCAAACCCTAAGACATACACAGACTGAAAGTGAAGGGATGGAAAAAGATATATCATGCAACTAATAGGGAGAAAAAAACAGGAGTTGCAGTACTTGTATCAGACAAAATAGACTTCAAAACAAAGAAAGTCGCAAGAGACCAAGAAGGACATTACAGAATGATAAAGGGGTCAGTCAAAGAAGAGGATATAACTATTATAAATATCTATGCACCCAACACAGGATCACCTTCATATGTGAAACAAATACTAACAGAATTAAAGGGAGAAATAGAATGCAATGCATTCATTTTGGGACACTTTAATGCACCACTCACTCCAAAGGACAGATCAACCAGACAGAAAATAAGTAGAGACAGAGGCACTGAACAACATATTAGAACAGATGGACCTACCGGACAAAATCTGTGGGATGTAGCAAAGGCCGTGCTAAGACGGAAGTATATCGTAATACCTCAGGAAAGAAGAACAATCCCAAATGAACAGTCTAAATTCACAATTAATGAAACTAGAAAAGGAAGAAGAAATGAGGCCCAAAGTCAGCAGAAGGAGGGACATAATAAAGATTAGAGCATAAATAAATAAAATTGAGAAGAATAAAACAATAGAAAGAATCAATGAAA
This sequence comes from Phataginus tricuspis, assembly GCA_029783875.1. Classification (NCBI taxonomy): domain Eukaryota; kingdom Metazoa; phylum Chordata; class Mammalia; order Pholidota; family Manidae; genus Phataginus; species Phataginus tricuspis. Next base: position 17,108,524 of record JAQQAC010004068.1, read on the forward strand.
GCAGGAGCTGGTTCTTTGAGAAAATAAACAAAATAGATAAACCCCTAGCCAGACTTATCAAGAAAAAAGGGAGTCTACACACATAAACAGAATCAGAAATGAGAAAGGAAAAATCACTATGGACACCACAGAAATACAAAGAATTATGAGAGAATACTATGAAAAATTGTATAGTAACAAACTGGATAACCAAGAAGAAATGGACAACTTTCTAGAAAAATATAACCTTCCAAGGCTGACCTAGGAAGAAACAGAGAATCTGAATAGACCAATTAGCAGCAAGAAAATTGAACTGGCAATAAAAAAAAAACTACCTAAGAACAAAACACCTGGACCAGATGGCTTCACTGTGGAATTTTATCAAACATTTAGTGAAGACCTAATACCCATTCTTCTTAATGTTTTCCAAAAAAGTAGAAAAGGAGGGAATACCCCCAAACGCATGCTACAAGGCCAACATCACTTTATACCAAAACCAGGCAAAGACACCACAAAAAAAGAAAATTACAGACCAATGTCTCTGATGAACACAGATGCAAAATACTCAGCAAAATATTAGCAAACCGAATTAAAAAATACATCAAAAAGATCATCCATCATTATCAAGTGGGATTCATCCCAGGGATGCAAGGATGGTATGACATTCAAAAATCCATCAACATCATCCACCACATCAACACAAAGAAGGACAAAAACCACATGATCATCTCCATAGATGCTGAAAAAGCATTTGACAAAATTCAACATCTGTTCATGATAAAAACTATCAACAAAATGGGTGCAGAAGGCAAGTATCTCAACATAAGAAAGGCCATATCTGACAAACCCACAGCCAACATTATTCTTAACAGTGAGACACTGAAAGGTTTTCCTTTAAGACTGGGAACAACACAAGGATGCCCACTCTCCCCACTTTTATTCAACATAGTTCTGGAGGTCCTAGCCATGGCAATCAGACAACACAAAGAAATAAAAGGCATTCAGATTGGTAAGGATGAAGTCAAACTGTTCCTGTTTGCAGATGACATGATATTGTACATAAAAAACCCTAAAGAATCCACTCCAATACTACTAGATCTAACACCTGAATTCAGCAAAGTTGCAGGATACAAAATTAATACACTGAAATCAATTGCATTCCTGTACACTAATGATGAACTAGCAGAAAGAGAAATCAGCAAAACAATTCCTTTAACAATTGCATCAAAAAGAATAAAATACCTAGGAATAAACCTAACCAAGGAAGTGAATGACCTATACTCTGAAAACTACCAAACACTCATGAGACAAATTAAAGAAGATACCAATAAATGGAAACACATCCTGTGCTCATGGATAGGAAGAATTAATATTGTCAAAATGGCCATCCTGACTAAAGCAATCTACAGATTCAATGCAATCCCTATCAAAATACCAACAGCACTCTTCAATGAACTAGAGCAAATAGTTCTAAAATTCATATGGAACCACAAAAGACCTTGAATAGCCAAAGCAATCGTGAGAAGGAAGAATAAAGCTGGGGGAATTATGCTCCCTGACTTCAAGCTCTACTACAAAGCCACAGTAATCAAGACAATTTGATACTGGCACAAGAACAGACCCATAGACCAATGGAACAGACTAGAGAGCCCTGATATAAACCCAACCATATATGGTCAATTAATATATGATAAAGGAGACATGGACACACAATGGGGAAATGACAGCCTCTTCAACAGCTCATGTTGGAAAAACTGGACAGCTACATGTAAGAGAATGAAACTGGATTATTGTTTAACCCCATACACAAAAGTAAACTCAAAATGGATCAAAGATCTGAATGTAAGTCATGAGACCATAAAACTTGGCAAAAAATATAGGTAAAAATCTCTTGGAAATAAATATGAGCAACTTCTTCATGAACATATCTCCCTGGGCAAGGGATACAAAAGTAAAAATGAACAAATGGGACTATATCAAACTAAAAAGCTTTTGTACAGCAAAGCTGTACACCATCAGTAGAGCAATAAGACATCCTACAGTATGGGAGAATATATTAATAAATGACATATCCAATAAGGGGTTGACATCCAAATTATATAAAGAGCTGACACACCTCAACAAACAAAAATCAAATAATCCAATTAAGAAATGGGCAGAGGAGCTGAACAGACACTTCTCCAAAGAAGAAATTCAGATGGCCAAAGGCACATGAAAAGATGCTCCACATCACTAATCATCATAGAAATGCAAATTAAAACCACAATGAGATATCACCTCACACCAGTCAGGATGGCCACCATCCAAAAGACAAACAACAACAAATGTTGGCAAGGATGTGGAGGAAGGGGAACCCTCCTACACTGCTGGTGGGAATGCAAATTAGTTCAATCATTGTGGAAAGCAGTATGGAGGTTCCTCAAAAAACTAAAAATAGAAATACCATTTGACCCAGGAATTCCGCTCCTAGGAATTTACCCTAAGAATGCAGCAGCCCAGTTTGAAAAAGACATATGCACCCCTATGTTTATTGCAGCACTATTTACAATAGCCAAGATATGGAGGCAACCTAAGTGTCCATCAGTAGATGAATGGATAAAGAAGGTGTGGCACATATACACAATGGAATATTATTCAGCCATAAGAAGAAAACAAATCCTACCATTTGCAAAAACCTGGATGGAGCTAGAGGGTATTATGCTCAGTGAAATAAGCCAGGCAGAGAAAGACAAATATCAAATGATTTCACTTGTCTGTGGAGTATAAGAACAAGGCAAAAACTGAAGGAACAAAACAGCAGCAGACTCACAGAACCCAAGAACGGACTAACAGTTACCAAAGGGAAAGGGACTGTGGAGGATGGGTGGGAAGGGAGGGATAAGGGAGAAAAAGCGGCATCACAATTAGCATGTATGATGTAGCGGGGGTGGGGGGACACAGGGAAGGCAGTATAACAGAGAAGACAAGCAGTGACTATATAGCATCTTACTACACTGATGGACAGTAACTGTAATGGGGTATGTGGGGGGGACTTGATAATAGGGGGAGTCTAGTAACCAATGTTCATGTAATTCTACATTAATGATAGCAAATTTAAAATAAAAAGAAGAAGAATATATTGTGTTAGTAAAATGAGGTTCAATCAAGTCTAGAATCTGAAAATAATCTGGGCTCGTTCAATGAGCCTCTTAGGTCAATGTGATATTTTGTTACATCAATCAGTGGAACCAGGTTGCCCAGCAGCTGTCCAGGTATAGTGCCATTTACCTGTAGCCACAGAGCTGGATCGCTGTTTGCCCCAACACTGGGAACTGGCTGGAAGGAAAACAGAGTAAAGAAAGAAAGGTAGAAAGCAAAGGGAGAAAAAGGATTCAGAGTAATGTGAGTGATTTTAGAGATAAACCAGCGGTTCATTACTTAAGAGTGAAATAAGGAAAGGCTGATTGACTAGAAATGGAAAGGCTCGGGGCATTGATGCTCTTGGTGACATTAGAAAACAGTGGGTATGGATGAAAGAAAATGAGGGCTTGGTCAAAGGGAAATTATGGTAAAAGGGAGACTTTGGGGATTAAGGTACCAGAAACTAATCCATTTAGGTTAGTGATAATTTCAGTTGGTTTCTGAAATGGAGTTGAAGGTCTTTAGAACTGAGAAGGTTAATGAACTATAAAGCAAGGGCCACTGTATATGTGCCATAAATGTATTCCCATATATAAATACCAGAAACAAGAGGTTGTTTCTTGTTAAAGATGGTTTATCTCTGCTGTTGCATTAATATATTTATACCCTGACTCATGGTCATTATCGCTTGGTGAAAATACTTTGAGTTTTTTATCCCTTTTTTTAATCAAATTTGTATCCCTTGAAAAAATCACATTGCACAGGGTAGTTGAGTCTGAATAAATAAATAATAGTTATAGTAACAACATATCACACTGTGGCATTCCATAGTTTTCACAACACTTTTTACATAAATCATATCACTTACTAAAACAACTCATGAGGTAGGCTGGAAGAAATTATCATCTACTTGAAATAGGTAAGGAGCATGAGAAGGTTAGCTTAAGGTGACAAATTAATAAGTGACAGAAGCGGTCCTAGCAGTCATGTACCATAATTTCAGTATTTTAAATACTTTATAAATTGATAAAGTTATTGGGGATGCATTTAATGCTGCTACAGGTTTTTGTGGGTTTTTTTGCCATTATCATTTTGACTTAGCAGGCACTTTCCCATTAATGATCACTTGAAAATTTAGTTATTTAAAGTCATCAAATAGATAATTAAATTTATTTAGTCATTAGGGAGAGTAAACCAGGAAGACTAAGACTTTTATTTCTTAGTGTGTCACAGCTTATCTTTACAAGATATAAACAGTTAACCAATAGAATGTATAGGAATCTTGATTCTTCTCAAGTTTTTGATTTTTGATAGGAATACCAATATGTACTTGATTGTGTGTGTGTGTATGTGTGTGTGTATGAATTCTCACAAATACACAGAATTCTATTTATATAAAATATAAATTATCAAAAGCCACTTCTAAAAATTTCTATATGTATTTGATGTTTCAATCCTCATTTTTCTGTAGAGTTTAATGTAAGAGGGTTCTTCACTCACTACCTGTAGAAGGAAGATTTAATGTACATGTTCAAGTCTCACGTATGGATCACAAAGGGGGGAAAGTCAAAATTCCTGAGCTTGCTGCCCTTCCCTTTTACTCAGTAGACTTTCATGTGATTCTCTGGTTTTACTTTCTACAGAACATATCCCAGAGGGATGAGATGTAAGGCAAAGGAGACCGATCTCTATTCTGAAGATGAGGTTCATGCTGTGCCTAGCACTTCTAAAAGAGATGCAACAGCTTTACAGATATTGTACTCTGTTTTCACATCTATAAAATGGATCAAATAAGACAATGTTTAGGGAAGCATGCTGTAAAATATAAAGCACTTTGCAAATAGTGTGTTTGATGTGGAAGAAAGCACATGGACTAGTCAGATCTTCCTTAACATAGTTTTCCTTACTGCATTGCTCTTAGCAAATTTCTTAATCTCTGCATCTTAATTATTCATCTGCAACATGTAGATAGCACCTTATGTCAGACATTGCCTTAATAAATTTCAGTTCAAAAAGCAGACCATATGTAGAATTCCTATTTCCACTTACAAATGATAAATTTTAACCTAGAGAACAGGAACAAGATACCTTGCACAGTGCCTGGGATTTCTTACAGAATAAAACACATTTTATTTCATATCAAATTGTGCTGGAATGCTTTGGTCACTAGATATTTTTTAAATGCATAATAATATGCAAATAAATTTGCAATATCTGGCTGAATATTCACAAAGTATATAATGACCTTCTTACCAGCATTCTCCCTTGATATAAATTGGTGGATTTGGTCTCTAGTTAAAAGTAAGTTTTTTTTTTTAAAGGAAAAATGTGTTTCTTCTTGGGAAACAAATAGTTTTTTAAATTTACTTGTTATTATCTAAATAAACTATTAGAATTGGTTACAAGGAGATTCAGAAGGCAGAGCACATTCCAACTTTGAACCAGCATTTGACCTGGAGGAAAGAATAATCATATAATCATTTAGTTACAACTAAACTACATAAGTCAGTTATCAGGAATGTTTGCCTGGTTCTAAAGGAGAGAGGGAATCACCTTTTTTTCCAGCTTGCAAATCCTTTTCACGCACAATGGCGGAGACTGCAAGTCTCTTCTTCCCATTTTGGCTGTGTCTGAGGCTCCTTAAGGTGTGCGCTTTCCCTTCTTCCAACCCATTCTCCACATTGCTGTCCGAGGGATCTTTATCAAATGCAACCCCTTTTTAAGTCCTTCAATGGCTCTCCACTGCCCTCAGGACAAAATTCATATTTCATATCAGGGCTCCTGTCTTCCTCTCTGCTTTCATCTTCTCTTGGGATTCTATTAAAGTTCCTCCAGTCATAATAGCATCCCCGCAACTTACTGACAGCTTTGTTCCTTTACACATGCTTCTCACTCTACCAGCCCTTCTTCACCCTTCAGAACTTCTGAAAGTCCTTTCCCGACTTTTTCTTTCTGTTTGAGTAAGTTTCACTGCTCTGCATCCTCATGTCGTGGGCTTATCTTGATCATGCGGTTTACCTTATCATATCCTATTTATTAGTTATTTCCTGTAATAGAAAATGAACATCTTAAGTACAGAAAGCTTATCCCTTTTGTAGATCCTGGATGTTAAACAGTGTAGGAAGCACAGTAGGTGCTGGATAAACATTTGCTGAATGAATGAATAATAAAGGCTGTGGGCAAAACCAAACACAGACATTGAGATATGTCCTTTGGAGGGACTGGTACTGACGAGGTTGAGTTTGCAAAATCCCCAGTTAATTATTTGGAGGTTTATAAAGTGAATACAATATTTCCTTTGTAGAGAGGATTTAGAAAAATGCCAGGAGGAAAATCAGTGGGAGGTGTTGTTCTTCCACTCTCCCTGAGGTTAGAGATGCCTCGAGAGTCGGTCAAGGTCATATACTTGCAGGGGAAGAGGGAACTCTGGAGTGAAGTCCCTGGCAGTCTTCCCTTTTGGCAAAACATAGATTTATTTTTCTATTTCTCCTTTCTCTCTGAGGCCCTGGCTGGCCCACGCCCGAGATTAAACCAAATACCAGGTGGTCTTGATGAGGCCCATGAGGAGATAAGCACAGCTTTTCAGGGATAGATGATTCATTTTTCTCAAACTTTGCCCATTTGTGCACTGAGGATAGTAGTGTAGCCTGCCTCACAGAGATGTTGGGAGGATTAAGGAGCTCAGAGAGATAATAAACATAAAAGAGCATTGAACAGCTGCCTCAGGATTCAGCCTGAGAAGCGGAGGGAGATGCCATGTGAATGCTCCTTCTTTCCAGACCACGTCGTAAATAAACAGACTCAAAAGAGAAGATGGAAGAAGAGGGGTGCAAGCTCTGGGATTTCATTTTCAGGCCTAACCTGCAACATCATAGCCAATTCTTGTAGCTTATTCCAGTCAATGACATTTCGTGAGCCCCAGCTGCACAAAACCCCACAGACGTACAAACTAGATAAGAAACCCTAGACACTTCTCTAAAGCAATGCTTGTTGGACCCAGGAGGCCACGATAACCCCCACAGCAAAGGATGCCGAGTGACCGCATTTTGGATGATCTGAGTCTAGATTGTCCATTTGTGGACTTTTAGGGGCCCCTTTTGGAAATTAAAGTACCTTGCACAAAATGGATCCTGGAAAAAATAATCACTGAATCAATTTAAATAAAACTGAAGTCCTGTATTTTTCCTCCAATCTCCAGACATATTCGGTGCTGCTTCTTCACACTGTCTGTAGTATGTGTTTGGGGGCTGCTTGTTAATGTCCAGACAGTTGTACTCTGGTAAAAAATGATAGCAAACAATGGATTTACCCAAAGAGCAGCGACAACAGCAAAGAAAATCTATATTAGTTGTGGAAAGAGTTTTGGGGAAGCTGAGGCTTAATAGTCTGCTCTGTCATTAGACAGGTTTCATAGACACAGTACACATGAAGTATTTTTATGTAAGTATAAAGGCTAATGAATAGAATAAGCATTCTGATGAGATCTTAGGAAAGTACAGAAATAATGTAGAAGATGAAAAAAAGAAAGTTCCTAATGTACCGATGAAGATTTGTCATTGTTGTTATATTGAAATACATTAATTCAGTCACTCATCCTTTTTCTGAAAGTAAGTGATAGTAACTATCTAGACATAACAATGGCACTCTTATGACCTACACTTTTGCTAGGAAAGCTTTCTTTTTTGGGAATCAAAAGCAATTTTCCCAATATTTCTTACCATATAGTAGGGCATCTAGGCTTTTCTCTGTGACTTGTCTTATAAAAGTCTTATATCTTTATTATTTGGATGGAAATTAGGTAAAACATGCAATATTTTAGGCTCTATGCTTGATGCAAATGCATTTGTACTTTGGCTAAAGATTTTCTCAATAAATCTTTATTCACACAACTAGTAGTCTTGGAGTCAACAAGACAGCTCACCTCATCTATGGAATTAATTTAAAATGTATCAGTATCATTTCAAAGATTGAAAAACTTTTAGTTAATTTATTTCCATTGATTTTCCTACTGTGGTGTGATTCATTTCATCCAAGATTCTGTAGTCCTTGCTTGGGAAGTATTTAATTGTATCTCTGTTTCACTGATTATTTTGATTCAAGATGTTTTTAAAACATATTCACCTTTTATGTAATTTAGTGAAATAAATTTTATGCTTCTTTTTTCTTTTTCCACTATTGGAACATGGAGTCTCCTTGCTTTTCAGTTTATTTCTAGGGTAATTATTTTACCATTCTTACAGATAATTTTATCTTTCAGTTTCATAGAAGTTGGTTTGAACTTTAGAATCATTTTAGACCCAGCAGGTGGCCCAATTCAACTATTTTGACATCTTGTTTGAAAAACAAAGTGACCTGTGTTCTGTATTTCCTGTGGACAAGTGCATATTTACTTTTTATTACAGTAATTCTACCTTTGATTTCAATACCTTTTTTAAGTAATTTAGCTCAGTATCTCGCTGCAATTCCATGTTGGGCTAAAGGCTAAATGACAACAACTTCTCAAATGTGTTTCTAATCAGCCTGCTGCAGTACCTTTCCATAAACAGATATTTCCCATTTTATAAGGTTTTCTTGAGAGCTCATTATTTTGCATTTATCTATAATGAACTATATTTACCATGTATTAACACAGGCACTTAAATGTTCTCAATCTTGATGTACCCCTCACAAGATTACTCTTCCTTGCGTTTCCAGTCATTTATAAGAATCTGCAAACGAGCAGGGTAAAAGCAGTGAATCCTATCTAGCCTAGTTTATATAGATTTTTGCAATGACAGATGAATTATGAAGAAATTTAATAGAAGGGAAGGAAATAAAGATGAGATTGATTTTATAGGCTGGCCCATTGCCTCTGACATGGGCACCATTGTTTGACTACCCGTCATGATAGTAATAGTAGTAAAACATGTGTGACCGTTCTAGGAGTTGTCCACAGTGACCCTCCCAGTAAACATGTGATTATTATCTCACTGCCTCAAAAGTTCAAGGAAATTATGATTATATATTTCAGTGAATGTGTTCAAAGACTTCTAGGTGAAATTGTTGAATCAAATGATTGATTACCTCAAAAAGACTGAGATCCCAAAATATAATACTAAAAATAGAAGGATTTAGTAGGTTTTGAGATACAAGGCCTACTTTATTCAGATTAATTTGTAAATATAATAATAGAAATCTGTATAAGGAGCATTACAATTGTGGGGATATATTACTACTAGCTGCTATGATAGCCAGCGAATCCAGAAGGCCCACATCCTTCCATTGCAATAATCTTTCCTAGAGGAATATATCCCGCATAAGAAAACAGCAGCAGAAAAAATATCACGAAACTTTTTCATGGCTTCATATGTATTTAATAATTTAACAAAGAGTTTCCATTAAAGTTGAACTGGAGGATGTTTCTTGAGTCTAAAGATTTAAGCAGGAACTCTTAGTAAAAAGATCTTCTTATGTCCACATTCTGAATTTTGGAACCAATCTCTGGCAGAGAATGAGTAAGGGGGAAGAAAAGAAAATATACTGTGTCTAAAAATCCATCATACACCACTGAGTGGGAGAAAGGTTTTCTGGATGGTCCCCAGGAGCTAGACTTCCTTAATTTAACATACAGAGGTAATAAAAGAGGAATTTTTTAAGAGAGGTAGAAAAGAGTATATGCATCAAATATATCTTTGTGTGTTTTAAGGTATGATGATTCCATATGGCCCAATGAATGTTCTGGAAATCAAAATAATTAAATCAAATCTCCTTCCCTCCTTCCCTTCCAGAAGAACACTCAGAAGTCAAAGCGCCCTGGTGTGAGGTTGTGGTAGAACAGTCCCTAGTTGTTTGATGTATGGAAAATGACACTTATTCCAGTTCTGGGACATTAATGCCTGAATTGTCTTGAAAGATAGGAAGGTGCTCTCCAGAGGGTAAAAATGGGAAGGGGACATTTCAGAGCACAAGTTCAGAAGTAGAATGCTCTGGGTTTTTACTGGTTTGATTTGGCTAGACCACATGGAGGAGCAGTCATATGTCAGCTGGGCACTGGGTGATCTATGGCACATCTGAGACTCGTTTCAGAACCATCATGATGAAAGAATATACCTCTTTCCAAGTTCTTTGGATGGTCTCAACAACCTCACTATACCACTTTAAGAGGCATGTGTTTTCATCCTGGGTATTATTTTGGAAAAGTTATTGAAACTCTTTGTGTCTTCTTCCAAGTATATATAAATAGGGACAATAGAATACCTATTTCATGGTTTCATGGTCTTGTTTGACCACATATGAGGTTGTGTCTATGAATAATGCTTTATAACCTGGAAAGCAAAATGCAGAAGTTATTAGTATTAAGCTGATGAATGTTCTGTCATGTCTTATATCTTGTACCATATGGCAAAAACAAAATTTAAATATCCTTAAAAAATAGGATATTTAAACGATATTCAACAAACACAAATCATTGAATCTCACTATGTGCAACTGTTTTTTCATATAATTCAACTCAATAAAAGTGATTACCTTTAAGAAAAGCCTTAAAGCACAGATGATGAATATATGGCATATGGGAACCACTCCCTCACCTGTGCTCCCAAGGTAGCCATCACCAATTGGTAACCACCCTTTTTCCACTGTGCCTGGATAGAGCCTCAAAATTCCTCTCAGCTGTCCAAACAGCTGGGACTGATATGTAAAAGTTGACCCTTGAAATCTATTACTACTTTGATTGGATTAAAGCCAGAAGAGGGCAGAGGACATTTTTCTTCCCTGCAAGCCATCATTGCAAACAACTATTTTAATTCAGAGAAGAAAATCTCTGTCTTTAAACATTTTTATAATGAGAATGTGAGATGTGTGGATTGTGAAGTGAGTTTTCCTAATACAACAAGAGGAATGCTTTTAAAAAGTGGGTTGATTTTTAGTATCAGATTATTGATTGCTTAATTTTCTTCAAATCCAATGTGGTTTCATATCAGTTGTGTAAATTTTAAAGTGATGCTTATGAAATAACTAGGTTTGTGTCAAATAATAAATATAAATTCAAGTAAAAATACTCCTAAACAGATCAGGGTAATTTCGCGAATGGAGTCTAGTATACAAGCAGATGCATTAAAAGGCTATAACCATATATATACATAGTTACCAAATCATTGTCAGATACTATTTTCATGCATCATTTTGATGCTGCATAATGTAGGATATGCCGAAAAGCTATTATTTGATCTTTTCAAAAGTATCCAGTAAATAACCTGTCCAATTACACTTTTCCTTAAGATTAAAAAACTAAAGCTTTAGAGATTTGTTATGGTTTTCTTCTGAATATGCAGCAAAATATATATATAAAAAAATTCTTCTTTGAAATTGTTAAGTACCTGATAATCGACAACTTAGAATGGATAAGCAGTACACACAGGAAAGGAGACACAATATGCAAAGGCAAGTGTTTAGCTAGGGTCTGTCATGAAGGGGATAAAGGAGAGGATGAGGGTAAAATGGGTATTTTTACTACTTCTGACTTGCAGTCCACCCTCCTGAAAGACCAGCACAAATGTGTCCAGTGAGCAAACTGCAGTGTTAACAGTTTGAGTGGCAGGGAGCAACAGCTGTGGGCCAGTCCCTCAAGCTCACTAAGACCTGGCCTCATGGGATTTTTCTCTATTATCAATTTGGAGGTTCATCCCACTCTGATCTACCTCTTAAGGGATAGTCACCTGTACTGAGCCAGGTGACAGAACTGTGGCGCTAAGATGTAAAGAAAGGGGGGTTGTTTTAAGATCGATGAAAGCACGATTCTGCTTACTGCCATCTTGTGTGTGAATGCAGTTTTGCCAAGAAGGTTTATTTGTATGGCTGTGTGGGTGAAAATGGCTATTCTGTCTGTGATTTCACCCAATATGTGACATAGCACTAGTTTCAGATACACTCCATAATGAAGTGCGCATTTTAGATATCCCTTCATCGATGGCCCAATAAATGGGGACACTTGCTCCAGTGACCTAGTTCTTTCAGTTTTATTCATTTAATATATGCAGTATGGTAGCTAGAGACCCAGCCCAGCAAATTGCTAGGTTTTCCATGGCTGAACAATAGGAAATAGAGGACGCTCAATAACTGCACGTTTTGACATCCTGCAGGGAGATGTCAGATCAGATCAGATCTAAAAGGAAACCTGATAGAAATAGAAGAAAATACTTTTAACCCAACTTCTGCCAAGCATTCATCAGCTCTTCAATATTGTAGCAAGTATACAGATATATTATATCTCACATATAGCCATTTTTTTCTTTGAAGTGTCTGAATCAATGAAGAATGAGAAGCCATGGGCTCTGAAAGAAAATTTACAGGTAAACTATTGCATGGTTTGGGGGCTATGATTTTAACCTTAGTTCATCATCTCTCCATAATAACAAAAGGGGAAGCAGTAGAAAACTATAGTTAAATATTTGAGTATCAGAGTTAGACAGATGTGATCCAGCCCCATTTCTCTCACTTACTGGTTACATAATTTCAAATTTTTTTATTTAGTGAAAAAAGATAGTAACAGAACCTATCTCACTGTCATTATTGGGAAAACAAGATAGTGCTTGCGAGTATTATGTTCTGTATATATATGTATTCTGAAAATACTTTATGAATAATGTAAGGTATGGTGACTAGCACTCATTTTTCTTTTAATCACTCAACCAAACACACACATACACACACAACTTTGAGTATCTACTATAATCTATTTACTGTGTATGCACAGGGATGTATAAATGGGGAAAGTTTTTTTTTGCCATCACCAGACACCTGAACTCAGTTGTCTTCTGTTACTTATCAAGACATTCACAACCCCAGCAGCTTGCCTGCAATGGATAAAGAGTAATGTATATTAACACTGGCACAAGAACTGACACCGGGATAATCAGGTAATCTAGAGTTTCTCAACACAATACCAATGAAGTGTTTAGTGTTCAAGGAGAAAGTAAGTTTTATAGGGGTCTGCTTCTTGAGGTGGTTGCTCCAAAGGAGGTCACTTCCCAAAGCAGCAAGAACAGTTGGGAATCTCTCCCATTCCCTACCGCCTGAAGGTCAACAGCCATCTGCTCTAACTCATGCTGGCTTTCCAATTGAGAGTCAAAGCAGATTTTCTATCATGTCCAAGAACAAAGGGCATGGCTGAATTGTGGAAAATGCGGATGACACAGTTGCCTTCATCCATACAGAATGCATATCTCAATTTTCTGTAAATGCATTACTGAACACGGTGTCCTGTGATAAGAGGCAGAAGTGTAGAGGGCATGAGAAAGAGGAGAAAGATGAGCCATGCGCCAGAGTTCCCTTGGAATGATAAAGCAATTACACAGATGAGGAGGTTCTCTTTGGGTAATCCAAAGGCTAACTTTCAAATATACAGAATAAATTCACCAGTCAATGAGTTGCCTCCTCTTTGCAAATACGAAAGAGAAGTAATATACTTCACCACTGTGCATTATGAACCTTTTCCTTTGCATTTTCACGAAAGAGATGTGACATCCTGAACAGGACAGTGACCAACAGATGAAAATCCCTCTGAGTGTCCTTTTCCTTTCTTGGCAGGCCGCCTGCTGCTCCAGTGATCACCCATCTCTTTCCTTTCCCAGGCACTGACTAACAAATACTACCTGGCGGTGAAAAAAAAAAAAAAGAAAATCCCATTTTTTTATTACAAAAATTACAAACATTAGAAAGAAATGCTGAGCTTGGATAAGATATCTGTGTTAAATATTTCAGAGATATTACAAGTGGTGAAATGTCTTAAATAAATATCCAAGTGCCAAACGCTTGCTCTAATTTATTTGAGGGATATTAAATATGTTACAATTAATTTCATATGCTGTATTAAGACATTTCATTTATATGCTCAAAACTACAGGGGTCTCCATAACAGCCCTGAGTTATTCCATTTTGCAGTACAAGGGACATTGTTAATGTTCAGAGATTAGAAAATGCACCCTCTTTGATCTTTGCTCCTTATTGAAAGACAGCATTCGGATACCAGGAATGTATTTTTCTTCAAATAGTCAATTTCTCCTAGAGGAAGATATGATTAAATAGAATACTCCAGACTTAATAAGGCAACAGAAGAACTGGCAATTTTTTTTCAGCTTTCTTCATTCTAGCATCTCAAAACTGTTTGCCTTGGGATTTAGAAATTGAGAGAACAAGTTGCTGACCCTAGAATTGAACAACCACATTCGTTATTTTGGTTATGCCAGTATTGAAATGGAACATGTACCAGAAGCAGGTATACTTTGCAGAGTGAGGATTTTGTACAGTTTATTTTAATTAATGGTTCAGCATATAGATTGGGCATCTGTACAAATACTTAAGAATGAAAGAAATTATTGGATTCTTGCAAGTAATAAAACTAGAGGTTTGGAAAAGAAATTGGCTCTCTGTTATTTCCAACATATTTCTTGGAGATGCTCATTGTCTGTAACCCTCTTTCGCAGCCCTCAGTTCATCAGGTCATGCATTCAGCAAGTGTCTATTAAACAGGGCTATTGCCAGGTGTAATGGGAGGCAGCAAAGTCATCCTCATGTTCACAATCTCTTGTAAAGGGGGTTAGAGTTCATTGATAAGGCTTCATTGCTAGATATTTAGAGCTCCAAGCAAATGTCTCAAGGAGTCTAGTCCATTATTCCCTTTCAAATGAGCTTTTGCTAATTTGAAAACACATTCTTACTTATGCCTGGAAGAAAGAAATTGCAGATAGGCTCTTTCCCACAAGTTCTGTCAAGTGGTGCTGGCCCATAGCAGTAGCCTTCCCTTACTCTGCCTTCCAGTGCGTCCCCCACATGATATCAGAGTGATTATAGCTCAGAAAATATTCAGTAGCCTCCCATTGCAGTTAGGAGGAGGACAAACACCTTTAATGTGGCCTTCCCAGGGGGGTATGATCTGGCCCCATGCACCACTGTGGCCTCATCTCAGGCTCACTCACCTCCAGCTACGCTCACTCTCTCTGAGTTACTCCTATGTGGCAGGGCTGTCCTAGTACTGTTCCTGCTACACTGAATTCCTCTTCAGAATCAAACCTTCCAAGCTTGTGCACAAGGCCTCCTGAAGCTATGAAATAGCATTTTTATATAGCATGATCTCAACATCTATGCATACTGTGCTCCAAATGCCTTTATTCTAGATTTAGTCTCATGCTATGAGTGGCATGACAGGATTGCCAAAGGCTGATCAATAATGTGAGTCTGCTGTCACTAGAATTTTATTCAATAGAGAAAGCCTGCAAAAACCTAATAGCATATTAATGTAGAACTTTGAATTTCTGAACATAAATACAATTTTTCAGAATGTTTTCTTTGAGGCAATTTATCAATTTAATTCAGCAAATATTTATTGAAAACTTTCCTTAAGGAAGGAAGTTCAGAAATTCTTTGGTAATGACCAGACAGACACCTTTTAGATGTTTTATTTCAGCAGTACTTAATTTTATTTATGATTTCTATCTATCAATGACATCTATTGATAAATGGGGAGGACACACAATGAATAAAATTTGGTCATAGTCTGAATTTTCAACAAGTATTTATTGTATACTAACCTGTGTTGGAAGCATTACCTTGAATTCTAAGAATATAATACTGAGCTAAATGGAAATGCTATTCATAGAGTCAGAATCCAGTACAAGAGACATGCACTAATCATTAATCATACAAATTTTTAATCACATAATGTGGAAAATCCAGTAAAGGGAAACATTAGGTAGGGTGAGAAGACATGAGAAGTCCTGGAGGATACGGGCTGGGAGGGCATGGAGGGCTGCCCACCCTCCTTCTGCCCACACTCCGTGGAGGTGATGTTTATCCTGAATCAAGCTGAACTAGATGAAGGGTGGTGGGAGGGAGAGACTTGTCCAGAATGAGGGGACAGCATGTAAAAGTGATTTTTAGCATCTCATAGGCTACAAAGAGTAGTTTTCCTGAATCTTTTTGTTTACTTTGAGTAAAATTATTCTTAATCTCCCTCTTTTTAATACTCTTTCATCACCTTCAGACAGTTTCCTTCAGCCGATAGTCTTAGGCTGGGGTCATGAGGATAGCATAGGGCCGGCAGCTCCTACGGGTGTATCAGTGTGCTCACTTGTACCTGATGCAATCTGAGATGCTGTGGGAAGGCCTTCAAAGATTCTCCGAATATTGCCCTCCGTGGCTTAACACATTTACACTTC
The DNA here is from genome assembly GCA_029783875.1 of Phataginus tricuspis. Classification (NCBI taxonomy): domain Eukaryota; kingdom Metazoa; phylum Chordata; class Mammalia; order Pholidota; family Manidae; genus Phataginus; species Phataginus tricuspis. The sequence goes on from JAQQAC010004068.1 coordinate 17,124,816, forward strand.
TGTTTCAGGAAATGTTCCCTAAGAAACGTGAACTCCTCAAAGAGGAGTAAACCTATTGGACCATAATGAGTCATACATTATATGCTAGCTCATGAAATCTCTTAGAAACTCAAGGATATTAAGCCAGAGGAAGTTATCCTCACGAGAGTTGTATGATGGATCTTGAAGAGAGGCCTCCTGTAGGTAGGCACTTGTTTATGTGTGTTCAACTCTAGCTTTTGTCCACTTATTCAATCAAGAAATATTTGCCGATCACCTACAGTGTTCCAGGCATTATTCTTGCCACTTGGAAAATATTAATGAACAAGACATTTGTATCAGTTTTCCATTGCCACCAGAACATGTTAACAAGCACAAAATGAGAACACCATGCAACAACAGACATGAACTGCAGTGTTCAGCAGGTGTGGGGCAGGCTTGGCCGGCCATGCCTGGGCACTTGTGTGTCTGCAGGCAGCTGTGGGTCATTTGGCTTGGCTCTGTTGATCTTGGCTGGGCTTTCTCACACAGCGGTGGGGGAGAGTTGACTGTGACCGATCTTAGGTGGCCTTAGCTGGCATAACTGGAGAAACGTAGTTCTGTTCTATGTGTATTATTCCTTCTTCAACAGCTAGGCCAGGGATGTTTTCATGGTCATGACAGAAGAGCAAGGGTGAACAAATCTCATCATACATGTGCTTTTCAAGTCTTTGTGTCATGTTTCCTAACATCCCATTGGCCAAAGCAAATCTCATGGCCAAGCCCAATGCAGACAGGGAGAATACTACAAGGTCATGTGATTAAGTGTATAGACACAGAGTGAGTTATGTGCAGAATTCTGCCCTCCTCCCAATTCATATGTTGAAGCTCCAGCCCCCAGGACCTCTGAATGTGACTGTATTAGGAATAGAGCTTTTAGCGAGGTGGTGGAGTTAAAATGAGACCATTAGGGTGGGCTTTGATCCAATTTAATTGGTGTTCTATTTGGAAAAGAAAATTTGGACACCCAAAGAGATACCAGGGATGCCTGCACACAGAGGGAAGACCATGTGAGAACACAGCGAGAAGGCAGCCATCTGCAAGACAAAGAGAGTGGCCTCAAGGGAATCCCAAACTGCCAGCACCTTGATCTTTGATTTCCAGCTTCCAGAAATGTGAGAAAAAGTTCTGTTGTTTAAGCCACTCAGCATGTGCTTTTTTGTTCCAGCAGCTCTAGCAAACTAATACAGGAAAGGATGAAAAATAGCAGCCATTTTTTTTTTTTTTTTGCAATCTATTACAGCAGGTAACAATTATTTATGTCCTCTTAGATTCTACATTCTGGAGTGGAGAGATAGATAATATACCTAATAAAAACAGAAATTATGTAATACATGAGAAGATGATAAATGCTATGGAAAAACACAGATATGGGGGACAAGTGCTGGGTATAGAGGGTGAAGGGTTTCAGAATTAATTGGGTGGTCAGGTGAACATCACTGAGAAGGTAACAAATGAACGAGAACTTGAAGGAGATGAGGGAATTAATCATGAGGATATCCAGGGAGCTCATTGTAGACAGAGCCGAGAAGAGTACAAAGGCTCTGAGGTGGGGCATGCCACGAGCATTGGAGGCACTGCAAGAGGCCAAGGTGGCTGAGAACAGTAGGAGACGAGTCAGAGGCATGACACAGGCCAGCCTTGGGGGAGTCGGACAGACTAGGTCAAGACCCTGAATGCTGCCAGGTTGCACAGGACTTACTCTATGCTTGGTTCTTTCTCGTTTCTCAATATCATTCCTGCTGGTCTACAAATTCTCAGTTTTTGAAATCACACTACTGACCTGGTCCCAGGTTTGCCCTTCCCATAAGGCTGAGATATTTGAGTGATATTCCTCATGCCACTGAGATTCCACTCCTGATTATGAAGCTTTTTCACTCACATCATTTCCTCCTGAACTAATAAATCTTTGGCTTTCTTAAGTTGGAAAATTAATGTGTTATAAGTTTCTTCATTAGATACATTTTAAAAATTATTTTTAATAACTGGGTCATATTGAAAAAGTTTGTTTTGAAGTACTTAGAACTGAGTGTCTTGCATATAGTAATTGCTCAGTAAGTGCTAGTTACTATATCTTTAATTGTATTGCTTTTTATAGGCCTAGCAAGTTGGATGATGGTTACCTTGCTTACATCTAGGCCTTCTGGCTATTTATCTACTATTTATTCTGTGTGAATGAGTTTCTGCTGACTGATGTGTCTACATACAAGTTTGGTATATATGTTCAGACTGAGTTTTTCTCAGCTACATGTTTCTAGATGTATGAATAGCTTTTGATTTGATCTTACAATCACCTCTGTTCAAATACAGATTTTAGTATCATTCCCAGTTAAATCATGTCTCCCAGGTTATAAATCATGATTTAAGAATTTTATCATCTATTTTTTGTAGCTTTGTATATTTGTCGAGAATATCTGTAAGTAAGTAATATGGTGAAACTACCAAGGAAAAAGTCTATGTCTCTTGCTACTAACTTTACTTTGTATCAAGTTGCGACCTCATGTCATTTCCTATGGAAGATTAAAAATGTTAATGATTTCTAATGTTTTTCTAATATTTCCAGGGAAAATATTCACTAGAAATATTTTCCTGTTATAAATCAATAATTGCATAGTTTAGTTCATTAGTTTCAGTAGCTACATAATTTTTATTAGAATCAATATTGTTCTATAGTGAGTTGTGAGCTAAGATTTTATGCATTTTGTTAATATTCAGAAAGTATAGCTAAATTCATTCAAATGAAGAGAATTTAGAAATTAAAGAAATTCATTGCACTACACCATTCATCAGAGATTTATTGAGTACCATGTATTGAGATGTGGTGGTAAAATAGGCATGTTAAGTTTCTGTTCTCATAGAAATTACATCTTAGCTGGAGAAACAGAAGTAAGTAGAACATAGTAAGATAACTTTAGGTTTCAAGTACAATGAAGAAAATACTACAGTACAGTGAGATCTTGAGAGACTTTCAGAAATGTAAAGTAGGGTGGTTTGAAGACACTATTACAGAGGGACATTTGAGCTGAGACCTGAATAATTAAGAATTTACCATGTGAAACTCTGAAGAAGAAAAGTTCTGGGCAGCAGAAAAGGTCATTCAAAGGACTTTGGGGCAGAGCAGTTTTGGTGTGAGTGAACAATAGAAGGGACAGGGCAGTGAGGGTGCAGAAGGTACGAGTAAAGGAGGATAGAGAGGTTGGCAGGAACCGGATCATATGGGACTGACTAGGTCCTACAAAGAATTTGTGCATTATTTAATTTCACTACAACAGAAAGCAATTGAAAGGTTTGAACAAGGAAAAAATGTAAATTGATCTGGAGGGCAAAAGAGAGCCTTTGGAAGCTATTGAAGAAGTCCAATTAAGGAATGATGGTGGCTTGGACTAAGATAGGGACAGTGAACATAAGAAGGGGGCTGATTTGGGGTATATTTATGAGGATTGCTGAAAGGGCTTCCTGCTGAACTGGGTGTGGGTGGTGAAGGAATTAAGGACTTCTTTGTTTTTTGCTTCATATGTAGCCCGAGAATGGTGCTGTTTATTGAAATAGGGAATATAGGGAATCCTTATTTCTTGATATAGGAAGCAGGCTTGGGAGAGAAGATTAATCAAGCATCCTAGTTTGGGCCTGTGAAATTTTAGATACCTGGGAAATATCTATGGGAGTTAGATTGATTACCATGTAGCTCAGAGGAGAGGCCTGGGTCATAGAGGAGCAGTGGCTGAGAGCACAGAAATATCTGCCTGGTAGTACAGTAGCTTTTCTGCCTCACACAGTTCATGAGAGCCCCAACTTTAAGACCCTGAAAGGCTAGACCACCAGAAAATTCTAACGTCACTGAGCAACTGCATTAAATACTCTTTTACGGTCCCATTTCCTTTGCTTTCCAAACTCACAGTAATCCTTAATGGGAGCCATCTTTTCCTTTGCAGTGGTGCACAACTGATTTCTGGTAGCATTCTACATCTTTCTTTAGTCATTTGAAAGCTATTGCCCTAATACAAAAATAACTGTATAAATCTATGGAATCGTCTCACTCTCCAAGCTCTAGCCACTATTATATTTATAGTACCAGGCTCCAAATTTGAACTCTCATGCTCCCTCAGATCTTTTTATTTTGTGCTGGTTGTCCCAGATTCTGTTCTTGTGTGGGCTGTTGAAGAAATGGTGAATAGCATAAAGAAGGGTTTGGTTTTCTTCGCTCTCTCTGATAAGAACAAAGAAACCAGAAGTGGTCTTAATCTGTACAAAATTAGCTCAATTGACTCTCCCAATTACCTGAATTTCTTTCCTTGGCAAGTAGGAGTCAGGACACAAGACCAAGTTCCTGGGGGGGCCAGGCCTGGGTGTGAGGTGTGCAAGGTGGGGCGGGGTGAAGCCCACTTCAACAGAGCTGGGTCGGAAGCTGAATCTCAGAGAGTCAGGTGTAAAGTTTTGAAAGAACCATGCTTTTGGTTATTTCGATAACACAGACTTTTGGTGCTATTCATATTTTCTGGTTCTAAAAAGAAAATGTTTCTGTAAACAAATAATTACCAAGTAATAATTTTTCCCTCTCTGATTCATACTTCCTCTCCCACACCCAGAGCCGTGAAGTGTCCACACATCAACATGGCCTCGCAAAATACCACCTGGCAGATGTAACACAACTTCTAGGGTGAAGCCGGCATTAAAGCCTTTGAGTTCAAAGAAAGCTGCGGTATGAGAGGGTGAATTAGACATGCCCAAAGGAGGCCTGCATATTAGGCTGGGAATTGGGAACTCCAGAGCAGAAGTAAAGGTTCTGGAGTGGAGATGCTGCAGTATGGTGCTGCAGTACGGACCCGGAAGGCACTGTCTGTGTTTCTAGGGCAGAGTCACGAGATTTTTTTGTTTGGAGGTCATGCCTTGGTGCACAGATGTGAGGCAGGTGCTCAGCTCGCAGCTCAGTCAGGACCCAGAATCACTCTCTGGCTTTCTCACCTCAACCTGCTTTTTCTTCTGCTCTTGTCTGTTCAGCCCTTTTGAGCTGTTGCCTAACTGGAGAAGAGCTCCCACTGCAGAGAGAAGGACAGCCAAGCAACCATCATCCTGATATGTTGGAAGCGGGAGGCTTCTTCCTGAAAACGACATCCTTAAGGACAGAGGACTTGCACAGAGTCACCAAATCATCAGCCCCTTCCCATTTCTGCAGATTCACATAAAGAAAAGATACAGATATTTAAAACACCAACAAAACCCTTTTTAAAAGACTTGAAGTTGTAGGTGATGTCATCAGTTCATTCTTACTGAGTGTTGTGACTTTTCAGCAAGTGAAAGGGATAATGTTAACTAACAGCCTGTGGTTCTCTGGACTAGGTTGCGATACTGAGACCTGAGTCCTTGATAAGGGGCTGGAAGTGTGATGATCGGGAGGAACGCATATGGCAAGAGATTTCTTACATGAACAGGAAGCTCCTACACAGAGAGAGAAAAACACCCAGATAAAACTATTAAAATAATTTCTGTAGAGGAATATAGTTGCATCATAGAAAAATGCCAGTGAGAAGATATGCCCAGTAAAAGCTAAGGAGTAGCCAGAGGAAAGAATGAATACTGGAAACCACACAGTACGCCAGTCACATCCTGCTGATCACATTCCCTTATTCCCTTTCTTTTGATACACGTGAAAAACAGTCGATGAGAAATAGAGTACTCCTTAATTTCAAGAGCTGGTCATACAACTCTTTAATAGCTTCCCTTCAATGGGTGAAGTTCAGAAATATGGTCTGATGGCACAGCTAGGTGGATTCACAGTGGATTAAATATCAGAGAATGTATATTCCTGGTACTCCAAGAGAAATCTTCAGCAGCATCTCAGGTACCCTTTCTTCATCTGAACCTGTGTACGATTTTACCAAGGACTTAAATTGAGTCATGAATCACATCCTGTCCAATTTTGTGACTGACTCGAAATCCAAGATAAACAGCAAATACTCAAATAAAAAAAAAAACTAGGATTGGCAAGGATATGAACAGGCTAAAAGGATGTTGAAACCTGTAAGACGATTGGTAACTGTGAGAGCCATAATGATCTGCAGTGAGCTTCAGAAAGCCAGCTGCCGAGGGCAGGACTGGGAAGGGCAGACTTCCGGAAGTACAAAGCTCCAGGAGCGCTAAGGGAGCTCCAGGTTCCACGTGAGCTGGCGGCAGGATATGCTGGTGAAAATAAGGTCTGATCTTCTGCACCAATAAGAGCATACTGTGCTAAGAAATGACAAGAGAGTCTGTTGTGCTCTTGACTATGTAAATAATCACTTTGTCTAGAAGATCGGGTCCAGTTTGGTTGCCAAATTGGCTTAAGTATGTCAACCAAGACGGTCATGTTCCCAAAGGGATAAATGGGAGGAACAGGAAAAACTAGGCAGAAGGGGATGTTTAGCCCGTGAAAAAGGGGAGGCAATTGTGCTAAACATGTTTGAGGCCTGTCAGACTGTAAGAAAAAAAAAATCATCCTATTTGGTTTCACGGTACAATGACCTAGAAGTGTTAACAAAGCTAGATACAAGATTGCTACAAAGGACACCTTTTTAATAATTTCGGACCCCGCACAGTCTGTAGGTTGGCTCATACAGTAATGAGCTTCCCTTTCCTGAAGTGTTTAAGCCGCAGTTGAGCTACCTCCATACAGCTCTGCTGCAAGGGCAGTCCCTCACACTGAGAGAGAATAGACGTGGAGTTCTCAAACCTTCCTTCAATCTCTAAGAGCCCACTATTCTATTCCTTGCCACCAAAGCTGCCACTTTCAGTTAAAATGTAGCTGTGTACCTATAAAGAAAAGTGTGTGTGTGTCCAAGTGAATTTGTTTGTATATGAGCAAATGCTCACGCACGCATGCACGCATGCGATGAAGCAGACTGCACTGTGCAAAAGCATCCCAGACAGAAAGAACATGGTGATCCCGACCCCTTTCCCCTCTGACTTAGGGTATCTCCTCTCCACAGTTCTGCATCTAAAGCCAGTGCCTTGAGTTCAGGTGGAACCATTCTCACTTTGACTGTGAGTGGAAGAAAACTGAGCTTAATGACAGGCTGGCACATAAACATAACGGGAGAGAAATAAATGGCATCTCAGAGCAAGTAAAAACAAACTTAAACCTACACTGAATCCCGACAATATCTAAATTTTCCCGTGTACTTTTTGTCAATAGTGTTTTCATAATAAGCAGAAAATGTATTCTTTCAAAAAATCACAACTACTAGTAATAGATCTGTTCTGAGATGCCAATTCCTGACCATTGCTACATTTTAAGTCGAGGAATTTCTCTGCGTCTTCTGGGGGGGGAAAAAAAGGCTTCTTTTTTTTCATAAAGCCACAAAATATTTTCACAGAAAATATCTCAGAAAGAAAGGATATTTCCACCATTTCCCATCTCTGTAGAATTTCCATGAGGTCTTATCATTTCTGATTTTGACCTAGGTAAGGATTTTTTTTCCATATAGCTGCGATTTCAACCTTCTTATATTAAGCAGATATAAATTATCTACAAGGCTACAAACTCTTTGATTAACAAGCTAGGGAATTGCAGGTATTAAAATTGCCCCCCAGAGGGAGTGCATGTCATTCCATGAATGCATTAGACAGCTACTTTGAATTACAAAGAAAAATTAATTAAAAAGTATATGTTTATGAGTAATGTGTGTTCCCTTGAGTTCATTCTAAGTCACATATATGCAGAATCTAATAAAAATTAAATTACATTGGCTGCATATTTTACCTCGGCAACATGAAGGAAAAGATAAAAGCAGGTACAACCTACTGTTTCATTCTAGAGAACTTACAGAGTGCCCCAAATGGTCTGGATGGGTTTTAGTGCTCGACCCCCCCGAGGGACTGTGCATGTGGCTGAACCGAGCAGAGCAGTAAAGCTGCCCTGGGAAGGGCGATTCGGTGCTCCCGGGAATAGCTCTGCCTGCAGTCTATCTGCTGTGCTGAATAGGGCCAGCCATGCCCATACGGCTTCTGCAGAGCTGGCGGCGATAGAAAAATCCAGCAGCTTCCATTTACAAGGCATTACCTACACTGGGAAATTGCAGGCAGCCCTGCCGGTTGTCGGACATTGAGCAAGTCTGACCTCAGGCACACCTCGCCTTCCTGTGTGATTGTCAGACAGTACGGCCCTCGCGTCTCTAGGAAGCGTGTGCGTCTAGAAACAATGAAAGTGTTATGACATCCCACGCTTGCCCATATTTTGTTTATTTCATCGATATCTCATTCCGTTAGTTTTTTTTTTTTTGTGCCTTTTTTCCCCTCCCTGGGTTTTTTCCCTTTCGGTTACCATGGAAACAATTTCTCTGATAGGGGAGGAGTCTAATGGCATCCAGGAGTGTGAAGTAAAGTCAATTTATATCATGGTTTGTGAAATATTGGGAGTGTGTAATGGTTGTTATCACCACATATGGTAAATCAATCTCTCTCTAGAGCAAATTTCTAAATATTGATATGAGTATGGGAGGGCTAGAATTACATAGAGTCATGCATCTCTGCAAATTTAAGATGTACAATTCTATTTTGTGTTGTTTGTGCAAATAGAAATGGAACACAAAAGAGACAAAATGGATGACTGTTATTTTTTTTTTAAATCTATTTAAAATTCTCCAAAGGCATTAACTGGCCTCTAACATAAAGCTTAAGGTTGTTTTAATTATGCAAATTAAGTCCTGTCTGATCACTTACAGTGTTTCTGTGTGTGTGTAAATGTATCACTTCTTACATATAGCTTATATATAGCAGAACAGCTATGCCATCTTCATTCTCACTGCTATCATTCTCACTTTAAATCAACTGGTTTTGGACAACTGTGTTAATTCAGAAAATGTAGGTTTTAAAAGTTTGTCAAAATATGCGCACTTCCCATGAGCAAGTGGGGTGACTACATTTTCAGATTCTAAAATAGCCTGGTTTGTCCTCTTTGTCTTAACCACAATTTGTTTATTTGGTTTCACTTGTGGCTTCTTCTGCTTTCTGTTTTCTCTCAAAGAGCCGTGAATGATGAGACGACAAAATATTGGATTATTTGTGCTCTCGAAACAGATGCCACCTGAGTTGTGACAGGTATTTTAAGCATAATCTGCATTTACTTAACACTCTGATTTGAAAATTTCCAAACCTTGGGCATATTCTTGGTCGTTTACCACTGAAATGAGCCCCCTCTTGGGTAAGAAGAGAGCTGGGAATAAGATGGAACACTGAACACGGATGCAGTGGGAGAACAGGAAAAGCGGGAGTTACGCCGTCACTGAAAGGTCGGCTGGCCCCAAACACAGTTGTGGAGCGACCAGGAAGGATGAACATTTTTATTTATTTTTCTTTCTGAAAAAGCACCCTTATGTTAATTTAAACGAACCTAGACATTGTGGCTGAGCTGACATTTTTGAAAAGCAACCACTCTTTTTAAACCATTTCTGCTTTAGTTCTCTGCCGACACCCTGTCCTCTTGTGAAACATGCCCACCGCTTGTGCATGGAGCTGAGGAGTGCAGGCAGGGCTGAGCTAGGAGACCCTCGACCTCCAGGACCAGCTGTCCGCAGTCCAAGGGCTCTGTAATCCAGTTCTTCCTCAGCAGTTTAAGCCTGTGCAGTCCCAGTCGGTCTGTCATCTCTTCTCCATCTTCCAGTGGCTCCTTATTCTGTCTTATATATATGCTCATGGGTTTTAGTTGTATTTAGTGGGATGAGTAGGGAAAATACACCTCCTGCAAACTCTGGAAGTGGGAGTCTTACTGAGTTGTCACCAGGATCTTAGTTAAGGGCAGGGAATACCCAAAGGCAACAAGAATTTGTATCAGCCCCTGGGGGCCGTGAAGACACCACTCTAGAGAATTCTGGCCCCCCAGGGCTGCTACTCCTTTCTGACGACACTGTACCCACTGGAAAGTGTTGGGACATGTTCCAGGGGCCTTTGCATTGCTTTACTTCTGTGAGTGTATTTTGTGAAGTATGAGCCAATTTCTTCCCTATTTTATTTTTAATTGATTTGCCCTCCCTCCTATTGACCTCTAGATTCAAGGTCTACCAATAGTCCAAGAAGTGTTGCAGCAAGTATAAGACTCAAATATTTGAAAGAATACATGTGGATCTCGTTTTGTTCATGGTCATCCACAGAAAAAGAGAAGAAGGAAAAGAAAAAACACCCTTCTGGGCTGGAGAAAGCAAAAGGAATTCAAAGAGAAGCTTAAGCAATGCTGATAAATGATAAATAATCAGTTTTGTTGAGGAAAGGTGTAATTTGTAATACTTTCCAACTTATGTGTTATATTCTTATCATGGTTAATTCACAGGCTACCACTACGGCACCACTGGAACGGGGAGGTGATGCTAACAATCGGTCCTGACGAGTTGGTGATACCAGCTCCCAACACTACGGTGAGTGGTACTGACTTGTGAAATTCTCTGAGAAGGGGCCTCACCGACCACCTCCCTCCACTATTTAGCTTCAAAAGGAAGGTGCCAATAGAACTCCCACTAAATTTGAAAATCTAGGAGAAAAATAGGCCAAGTCTGTTCTACTCCTGAACAACCAAACCAGCGTCGGGAACTTTGGGGAACTCTTCTACAACCACAATGACATGGAAGAGTAAATGGGTGTGTGGGTCAGTATCACACAGGCCTGAGGAACTTTCACTGAGAAACAGGAGAGAAGCTACACTTTCCCTGTGCTCCTGGGAAGGGCAGAACATTTGGCCGAATGGGAGAGCCTGGTTCCAAAGCAACCTCCCTGTTGAGAGAGGAAACATGAGAGCAGAATTCAGTATGAGTTTTGTTACGACAATCGTGATCATGGACATTTCAATGAATGCCAGCGTAGTGGGTAGGCAACACAGAGAACAAGGCATCGCAATTGAACATTTTACTGAAAACCGGCTCAGGGCTGATTATAGCCATGGAAGAAGTTCAAGCTGTGCCTCTACATAATGTGTGATTTAGGGAAAGTTATTGACTTCATTTGTCTTGGTTTCCCCATTGGTAGAAGGCAGACAGTGATATCTAGGGCAGTGGGTAATGAGGACTAAGTAAATATATCGTCCCTCAAACATAAGAAGAATTTAAAATATGTATAGTTTTAAAACTTAGGTGTATCCTGTAACTCCATCTCATGTCTGAATCATTTGCTTTTAAGTGTCTCCTTTGGCCTCCAACAAGGAAGAGGATTGAGAATTTTCAAACACAAGCATATCATTTTTCTGTGGACACCTGGAAATTCAGGCTAGGAGCCTTGCTAAGTCGAGGGCTTCTGGGGAGGCAGGAGGAGAGAAGATGTGACTTAAAAATAAATGAACCAGAAGAATCAAATGCCCTAACTCAGCTGGATGCGAAGTAATTTTTCTTTACATTTCAGGGTCCTTAAGTTAAGTCCATTAAGCTGTTTGGAATTAGAGACTATTGTGCTTTTATTGACATTAATCAATAAATTAGATGTGAAACACATACTTCTACCTGAGTGTCAATGCATTTCTATCCTTAGAGTCAAAGCAAGAATGGGGAGCATGAAGTGCATGTTGGGAAAAGTTGGGCAAGGGAAGCCTAGTTGTGAGGGAGACATAATATCTGTTCCAAACTCTGAAACCATTGCAGTAGTATTTGGTAAGAATTTAAGACTAAATTACATTTTTATAAAAGAAGAAAAATAGACTGTTTAATTCTTTCAGCATTTTCATTGGTTGATTGGTGTCAAGCAAATATTTCTCTATGGTACTTGGCATATTTTGCTTGTTCTCTGCAGTCTACTAATGTCTTCTAAGCCAGTCATTTCTTTAAACTTTGAGAGAAGATTATTTATTTTAAGAAAAACATACCATTGCTTTAGGGCCTCCAATGATGTGTACAAAATACAAATTCAACAATTAAATTATATTAAATTAAATTAACTCCAACAGCTGTAATTCCCCATAAAAAGCACAGCAGAGCATCGGGCATGAGAAAATGCCATGCGAAGCCTATTATTTTTGTTAGGATTTTAGTTATTTAATCTTTCAATTCCCAAAGGAATTAAAATGTTCAAATCTACTTTTTATATGACTTAAGTCTTTCCTATTAAATACATCTATTTGATTTATCTACAAACTTTTCTATTTGGCAGTGTGTTACTAATAACTTGTCTTTTTCAACTGAAACATTTAAAAACATTAACGACATATCAGAAGCACATAACAATAACCTAGTAACTATCAATATCAACTGATAACTACCACAAAAATCATATTATATAATATTGACTATAGCTTGTTAAAATGTATATATTCCATTCTTCCCTTTGTATCTAATATCTATTTTATATGATGGTCTCCTTGCAGTTTGGAACTATTATATTTTCTGCATCTAGCAGTGGCTGATATATTGGTAGTTTTGAGTTAAATTGAATGCATGCATGGTCCTCAGGATAGTGATTTCTCAGTTTTAGTTCTTCTCCTAAAGTTGGAATATCACACTCAGGCAGGACATCCTCAGGACTTTCCTCTCTCCCTTCCCTCCCTCCCTTCCCCCTCCCCTATCTTTCTCTCCTCCCTCCCTCCCTTCCCCCTCCCTCCCTTCCCCCTCCCTCCCTTTTCTCCTCTCCCTTCCCCCTCCCCTATCTTTCTCTCCTCCCCCCTCCCTCCCCCTCCCCTATCTTCCTCCCCTCCCCCTCCCTCCCCCCTCCCCTATCTTCCTCTCCCCCCTCCCTTCTCCTCTGGCTTCTTCTCCTCCTCCTTCTTCTCCATGTGTATTTTATTTGTCTGAATTTCCAAATTTGATTTTTATACTTATCAATATAGGATGTAACTGACTTCAAGAATTAAGGATTGTCTGGAACTATCACAGTTACAACTGGAAGTATTCCGGCTGGAATACAGAGCGGTATATATACCGAAAGGCTTCATTTACTTTGCCCATTTGTTTGGGCAATGATGTTGGGAGTCCCGGGCCTGGCGCTAGCTTTTTTTCTAAACTTGGAAAATTCACCTAATCCTTTTCTTCTATAATTTGCTCACATGTAATGTGGTAATAATATGAATATCTAAAGTAACTTATTTGTGAGGTTTGAAATGAAATACATATATGAATACTTTTAAAGTAGAAACTCTGTATAAATTTTAGCTGCTTTAATTGTCAAGTTTATTTATAAATTGGTTACTAAAACGCATGGTTAATTAGAATTTATAACTTGAAGCATTATATTATTATGTAAATATTGTCACTTATTCTCTAATAACAATGAAAATATGATTTCAAGCATAAAATATTCAGTGTCCATGAGATAAATTCTTGCAAGGTATCAATGCTCTGTTTTAACAAAAATGAAATTTTACCCGATATCCAAAGGAACCCGGGTGTCCCCTGATCCCACAGGCTTGCAAAATTGATATCATCAGCCTTAGACCCTATCAATTCCTCAATCACAAGGAATTTGCAAGCTTTCACAGGCTACAATTTTGGAAACCATTGTCAATAATATTTTCTAAGTAACAAGAAAAGGAATTGAGTCAGAGCATTGCCTGAGTGCCCAGGTCAGCCACTTGGCAGTTACTTTTCCTCTCAGAGACCACTGTCATTAAATCTTACAAACACAAAGGGGAATCTTTGCTATATATGAGTGTGCAAACTGTGATGGTCAGATCTCCTTAGGATAAAGTTCATTTAACAACATTTACCTGAATAACGGAAGTTCAGGTCCCCTAGGCTCTCCATCGCAAGGCACAGGGCTGTGGAGGGCATGGTGGAGGGCATGGTGGAGGGCATGGTGGAGGGCATGGTGGAGTCTGCCTCACAGGCCTGTCTGGTCCCAGGTCTCCCACGGCCCCCACAACCCACACGTCCTGGAGTGAGGAAGCCAGCCGGGCTGGGACCATGTACAGCAGTGGTTCTTGTGCTTTGATGGATATGAGGGTCACCTGGAGAACTTGCTGTAACACAGTCCCAAACCCCATCCCCAGAAATTCTGATTCAGTGGGGAAGGGAGGGTCTGTGAAATCACTTTTCCAACAAACTTGGGGTGATGCCTGCGATGCTGGTCTGAGAATCACGCTTTGAAGGACTCTCCATTTCAGGATGGCGAGCACATGACTTTTCTGTGCCCAGAGCATCAGAGAATCACTTTTCTCAGAGAGAGAAAAGCTTTCTCCCTGAAGAAAGGAAAGAATGAACAAAATGAAAATAAGTCAGTAAACATGGTCCCTACGCCCTTCCCAGGCACCTTCGTCCCTTAGTTCAGGGAGTCTCTGTAGCAGGCTGTGAGGAAGGAAGCGCTAGCCAGCAGGATAAGAAAGTGGGTCCCAGAGAGGGAAAATAGGGACCTTCCAGGTGGCACAGAGAAGCTGCCGGCCTGCGGTCCCAAGTGAAGCTCTGACGCCCTTTCCATGCTGGCCATCCTGGGGCATGACTTTGCAGACCCCTTTCCTAGGTTCCCCATATTACATTTTTTAAAAATTAGACAAGAAACGGTGTTATTGGAACTCATCCCACTTATGAACACAGCCGTTTTCCAATGTGCTTGAACTGGAGCATGTCCACGGGAGTGCAGGGAGTGGTATCGGCTGAATGAGGGTCGCCAGTGTTCCCAGGTCCTCGGCCGTGAAGAACGGGCCTCCCCCTATGACCACCTGCTCGCGCACTCCTTGCCCAGAGGTCAGACGCTCCCTCACCTGCCCTCTCCACCGCAGGTCTCTCGGATGACGGCTCAGCTAGGTGCCCCGAAGAGAAGAGCTGCCCTGCTCGCAGTGTGGGCCAAGGACAGGCAACCTCATCACTGCGGAGAGTTCGTGAAAAATGAAGGGCCTTAGACTCCACCCCAGACCTACTATGGAATCAGAAGCGTCATCTTAACAAAATTCCCAAGTAATTCGTATGCACATTCAAGTATTAGAAAAACACGTGTAAAAGATAACAAGAAAAAAGGGTTGAGAAGAAGCCCTGCACTACCCCGCTGGTCTTTCCCCCTTTCCTGGGTTTGCTGTCATCTCTGTATCACGAATGTAAGTTGTTTAAGGGTAGGGTCTGGGTCAGTATTATTCAGCAGTATTTTGAGCACTTAGTTTGATATATAGTAAATGACAAATGACTACTTGTGGAGTAGATGATTCCAAAATCTCTACATTAGGCTCACATTTCTCCTGGGTCCAAGACTCATGACTTCCACTTGGACATTTCCAGATTTTTTTTTAAAGGCACCTCTCATTTGACACGTGCAAATTGATTTCTTGCTGAAATCTGCCACACCTCTTGTCTTCCTTCTGCCTGAGAACAGAACTCTGTTTCTGGAATCATAAACTCTCCCTAACTGCACATTCAATCATCATTTCTTGAACCCCTAATAATTGTGGAATCCATCCCATTCTTCCTAAGACCATGGCTACCACTCTTTTCTTTTGTTCATTTAGTCATTTCTTGCATGATTAATTTTTTTATTTGAAAATGGTTTACTATTCATCTATTCCTTATCAGTACATTAACACTATATGCAATTTATTCTTTTTTCAGCTTGGGTTATAATTGACAAGCAAAATTATAAGACATTTAAAACATAACTCATGATGATTTGATATATGTATACATTGTGAAGGGTTTCATCCTCTCATCTAGTTCACATCACATCCATCATCTCACATATTTCACCTTTTTTTTTTGGTGAGAATATTTAAGTTCTACTCTCTTAACAAATTTCTATTATACAACCCAGTGTTGTCAGCTGTGGTTATGATGTTATATATTAGACCCTCAGATCTTACTCATCTTACAGATGAACATTTACAATCTTTTACCGAACTTTCCTTATTTCTTCCCCATCAAGCCCATGGCAAACATCATTCTACTCTATTTTTCTATGAGTTTGAATTTTTAATTCAGATTTCACATGTAAATTCAGTATTTGTCTTTCTCTGGCTTTTTTCACTTAGCATAATGCCCTCAAGACCCATCCATGTTTGTTGTGAATGGCAGAATTTCCTTCTTTTTCATATCTGAGTAATATTCCATAGAAGATATAGATATATAGATATAGACAGTCACCTAAGTTGTCTCCATACCCTGGCTTCTGTGAATAATGCCACAGTGAACAAGGGAGTGCAGCTGTCTCTTTGATATCCTGTTTTCAGTTTCTTTGTGTACCCAGTCTTGCCTGATTTATTTTAATGGCACCCTTTATCGCCACCTTGTCTATTCTTTTATGTCCGTCACATATATTTTCTACACTGCCTCCAAAATGACTGTTCAAAATATAAACCTCACTGAGTCACCTTTTTTACTTAAATAGCTTCTTGTGACCTTCAGGGTAGGATTTAACTCTGAACCATTTTCCAGGCGCTTCACTATCTGGATCCTGTCTGCTTCCCCACTCATATTTTACCTCTTCCTCCCTTGAACTCTGTGATCCAACCTCACAATGACTTGCATTTCTATAACGAATGAGCTTTGCTGCCTCTTACATCCAGAATTGCCATTCTCTCTACACATGCTTGTCTCAAAAACCTTCATTTTCCTTTCATGCTTCAGGCCAGTGCCTGTGCTCTTAAGAAACCTTTGGTGCTTCTGGCCTGGGTTAGGTGTCCCTTGCGCTGGTTGCCACAGACCTTGTGCGCATCTCCTTGTGCACCACTTATGCCATATCGCAATTGTGTTTGCTTATCAGGGCCACCTATGAACTCCTTTAGAACAGAGACTTTTATTTGTATAACTTGTGTTATATCCTTAACACAACACAGTGTGGAGACCTCTGTAGATCTCCAATATGTATTTTTTAAATTGATGGATGAATAAATGGAAAGCAGCAATTATCAAACAGGGGCTTTCAGGGAAACTGAGGATTATAAACACTTCTTGAGGACAAGGATCATTTATTGTTTACCTTTGATCTTTCTGAGCTGGGGAGATAATATGTATTCCACAGAAGTTTATTGAGAAATCAAGGGGTATAAAGAATAATGGACGAGTAGACATTGTCAGTAGAAATATTGCTATAAGACATTGATTCTTTGCTTGACAGAGGAATCATTGCCATCGATGTCATTTCTCCTGCCTTTGTCTTCCTCCCCCTGCAGCTGGGTGTGTTGCCAGGCGCACCTATAGGCACAGACCTGTGGGAATTCTCAGCTGGGCATGACAGGGACAGGACTTACAGTCATGCCCACAGTCCTGCACTCTTGGAACTCAGTTTTGTTGATCACCAAGGTCTGGCGCATCAGGAATAACTTCTGGGGCTGTGTCAGCATCTTCTTAATAACAGCCTTGGGTGAGCAAGGCACATTTGGCAGGGTGATCTCATCATCCCTCCCATCAGTTTCAATTTCTTCTGCTACATGCCAAGACATCCCACTTCCCAGACTTGACTTCCTCCATAGTCAGTTTGTAGGCAACTTTTGTTGCTTTCTGCTATCATACCCTGCTACCTGCTTTAAACCTGGATTATTAGAATTATCAACTACACAATCGGTTTGATACTGAATCCATACCCTTCTGTTTCACCTCGTTCTAACCCTACATTTCATGAGGTAAGAGACAGGAGTGACAATGCTCTTTTGTTTTAAATATGGTGAGGCATCTCTGGTGCTGCCGGGGCAGTCCTGGTAAGCCAGCTCATCCATAACAGAAACCTATTCATGCTGAGTACCGGTCTAAGCTCATTTTCCTAGACTTATTTTTCCCACATAAACATTGCCAACATTTTCATGCATAACTAGCAATATATTTTTATATTGGTGAGTTCTTCAGAGGCTCTCTTATACATCATCCTTAAAATGAAATAAATATCCATGGGTGCCTATGGACATAGGTACAAAATTATATAAATAAATATGGGAGAAAGGAAGGAAAGCCCTTTCTTACAGAAGAATTCCAATTAATAAATGTGGAAGAAATGGGGAAAGTTGAACATCACCAAGGATCAAACACTAGAGTAATTGTTATAGGTAAGCTACACCAATGGACGCTGAAAGTAGTGGGCAGAAGTTTGCAGAGAAACGAGGTATTTGCTGGTCTTGATGTATCTCTCCCCAAATATTTATTAATTACAAAAGGACAAATAGCAACTGTATGTGGTGAACACCTTTTATTAAGTGATCAAATGATCAATTAGCATCATCCCCATATGATTCACTGAGAATGGCATGTCATTTCTGTGTTCTTATTGCCAAAAAATGCCTAATCTTAATCATAAGACAATTTACAGAAAAAAGTATAGGGGAATACTCTATAGAACACTCAACCAGTAAGCTTAGAAAATGCCAAATCATGAGAGAGGAGAAAAGACTGTTACAGACCAAAGAGACACAAAGAATTGTCCCAGACTGAAGAAAGATGAAGGAAGCACAGCAACTCGGTGCAGACAAAATGGATGTTAGAGGAAAAACTTGTAAAAATCTTAACAATCTGTAGTTCAGCTCATATGATGACACCCATGTTAATTTCTAAGTCTCGGGGACCATCCTGCAACTTTGCAAAATGCTGACACTAAGGGAAGCTGGGTGAATGATAGGCAGCGATTATCTGTACCATTTTAACAACTTTTCTGAAACTCTATATTCATTTCAAAATAATGTATTAAGGTTGAAAGCATGGAAATGACTTATAACAGGGCCTGGCATAGAGTAAATTCTTAACAAAATGTAGTTACAGAAGATTTCCAATCATCATTACCGATGTCGTCATAACTTCCATCTGCCCGGGCTGCCTCACCAGGCTACACCCAGCGTGTGCATGTCCTTCCACGCTGCATGGCAGTCCTGTACCTGCCCCACACCTGAGCTGCATGTGACAGAGCCCACATTACCAACATGTACTGCTCTCCAGGAAAGTCATAGATAAATGGGGCTGTAGTCCTCTGTCCCTAAACATGTAAGAAAATGGAACAGGAAATGCTTATTGCTTGCTTAATCTGCCTGTCTAGTCTAAGAGACTGCTTGGATGTCTCTGAATGTAGAGAATTCTAGTAAGATTGCTTCAAGATAGTCAAGATAGATTCACTCATGGGAGGTCACTTTCTCTAAGTGTCCAGAGCTCTTTGGGTGGCATCATTGCCTCAGGAGATAAGAAAAAACAATTGTTTTCAAAAAATTGACAAAGTTTCATATTGAAGATTTATCTCTAAAGCAGACCCAAGGGATAGGAGGTAAAAATAACATACTGTAGCAGAAAACTAATTTAAGAGTAGTAGACAAAAGGCAGTTATACATGGCAAGCTCAGCTTTGAAGAGGGTTAGAAATAGCATGTTCTTCAGAGCTCCGGGAATAAGGCTTCCATATTTGGGGACCCATTCAGAGGTGAAAAGATCATTGAATTTTTTGGTGATACTAAAATTGAAGTCTTAGCCAATAATAAGGCACAATATTATCAGGTTGCAAAGATTTATACTGCAGATGATTAAGGCACAGGATGCTAAATGCAGTTCAGATATAAAGGTATGAACTGAGAAGTACTGGATCAAGGAGCCAATTATGCAGAACATATACCCCAGAAAAGGATCTGGAGGATATTGTAGGAAAATCTGCAAAACCATCAGCACAAGCACAACTCTATTAGAAAAAGCAGCCCAGATTTATTAGGCTGTCTCATCAAAGGGAAGGGGGATGAGAAGGGAGGGTGATGTGGTACCTTTCTAAAGCATTTCCTTGATTCTGACTTTAAATATAGTGTCCACTGCTGGACTGAACAGAAAGTGAACGAGTCTAGGCTTTGGAATGAAAGATGCAGTAATGAGAAACATTAATTGGGAACCTATTTCCATTTGTGTCTCATTAGGAAATAGGGAATGCAATAGGGGGAGGTTTTAAAAATTGGGTATTCTCAGGAAAATTTTTGAAATATAGAAAATAGTGGACAAATTATTGTTTAGATGCATGCACCATTCTAATGATAGGCTCCCATCTCTAAAGAACTTAACTAAAAGTTTACTGCATCCTGATGTGTTGGTATGTGCACATAAAGGCAAAACACAGCCCCAAGGTTAATACAGGGGAACCAGAGCAGAACTATTTAATTCTACACACAAGAAAAAGCTGTCAGGAAAAGCTGGGAAAATAAAAGTGGAAATGAATTGAAGAGACACTTAAACTTATTTTTGGTGAAGGAGGTGTTTAAAAATCACTGCTGAGAAAAAAAAAAATCACAGGGAAAAGGAAGTGAAAACACATTTAAAATGACCAGTTTTGACAAGCAAAGTTTTCCTAATTGCAACATCTTCATGCATACGCTAGTTATATAGTTATGTAGTTATATAATGTAGTCATATAAACAAGCCTTGAAGTTTTCCATTTGTTTATATTTGTGTGCATTGCTTTTCAGATTCTGCCACAGGGAATGTGGATCCATTTTAGTGTAAGTACAGTGTAAGCCAATTTCACATAACTCGATCTAGCATTCTGTTTAACACGGTCTACTAGACTCAGTGTGTCTGAGTAAAGCATGAAGTTCTGGCTACACTGACACACAGAGTAAAGTAAAAGCAGAAGCAATTTTGCTCATGATTTAGGATTAAAAAAATAATTTTCATCTAAAATATGCAATCAAGTAAGGCAAAGTGCCGAGCCTTGTTTCCCTTTGATACATGATTATCTCAGTTCTCCTTTTTACTCTGCATGATAAAGAATCACAGAAATTTCTAGCTGGAAGGAACCTTAAGAATCAACGAGTCCAGTCCTCTTTAATTCCAGATAAGGCAAATGAGAAACAGAGGGATTAAGAAACTTACCCAAACTTTCAAAGGTGCTTAGAAGTAAGCCCCAAACTAGATTCTTGATTCCTAATCCAGCATTCTTACACTTAAAGTCGTGGTATCCTAAATTTATAAACCAAAGTTGACAATATTATCCTGAAATTTTGCACTCATGTTTAAATGTATGTCTTTTTTAAAACATTTTTTCAAAATTGGAAATCTAGAATTTCTCACAACAATATAGTATAGGAGCTAGTTAGGCAGCAACACAGAGGTCAGGAGGTACACAGGACAATGAGACTGACCCTGATTCTTAAGCTGAAAGGGTAAATTATTTAAAGAATCCCAGGGAGAAGCCACAGTCCTTCCTGAACCACAGGCCACAGGGTACAACGCTGACTCGGGAATCAAAACTACTTCGTATCTAGTGTTCTTCCTATGTCCTATTTTCTCCTCCTTCAACGAGAGACTAGAATTAGATGATCTATAAGGTTCCTAAAGAGTGAAGATTCTAATATGATTACAGTAAGGATGCTCTTTAAGGAGAGGAGGAGAGGTGGAGAAGATGTAGAAGTGAAGGTCAGGAAGATGTGAGAAACATGTTCATGAGGTATAGACAGTAGAGAACTGGAGATGACATTGGTATGTGGAGGGATTTACATTTGGACGTTCTTTAGGAGATCACCATTTGTAAATCAACAAGAAGTCTTCCAATAAATCCGACACTGCAAGTTTTTCTTTCTGAAGCAGACTATGTTTCAGGTGGCAAGGGAGGGTTGGCATCACATAAAAGTGATGTTTCATATTTAGGGAAACTTATGTGAAAAATAATTACTAAGGTATTTAAAGTGCAATTGTATTTAATGTACTAAGATGCTCACATTAAGAGAAAAATCTATGCTCCTGAGATTAACTGAAGAAGCATATCTCATCTTATGTTCTCCAGGACCTAGGAAGTGGAAGTGTAGAATCCAGTGTACCTTACAGAGGATAAAATATATGTACAATTCTTAATTAAGGAAGCTTTTCTTTACTTATCCTTCAAGAACACCTTCCTTTGACCCAATGGGCTGAACAGAAGCTTTGCTCATCTATTCATTTGTCATTGCCTCATGTCAAAATGTCTCTATTTTGGGCAAATGTCTAAAGATAAAGTATTAATATCAAAATAACATGATAACACATGTAGATTTACATAATTACTCTTACAACAGAAGGACTCTGTACCTATGGAAATCTTTTCATGCATATTCTTTAAATGTTAGGCCAGGGAACTTTGCTGTTACTAATGAAGATCTGTTCAGTTATTCAAATAACATCCAGGTTACATGTTCAAAACAGGATGAGGGGAGTAGAATCTTATAAGTGGCATTTCATTATTTGTTATTGGGATGAGAGCAGCCACACCCTATGCCTGACTTTGAACTTCACACCGTTATTGTAAGGCATCATTAAGGGTTGAGATTGCCTCTAATACCAGTTTTCTGAGTGTGATTTAAGTGTATGGTGCTATAATACCTAATTATTTTATATAAGCAATTCGTCAACATTTTGGAATACTACCAGCTATGTGACAGTGCACCCATAATTTATTCTATAACATTTTGGGAGGTGCTAAAAGATTTGTATAAAATGTTTGGTTCTTTGTGCTTTTCAAACAGTGTAATCAAAAATTAAATGAATGATGTAGTAAGACTCCAAAAAACAGTTTTAATTGTTTTATTTTCTAGTTCAAGAGCTTATAAACCAAACTTTTAGAACTAGCTGCTATTAGTGACAGTGCAATAGTTGATATATAGTCTCCTTTAATTTCTCATATTCTTGTAATTCATTCATAAGAGGTGAAGGTTTGATATTGCCTAAGGGATATTGTTAGTCATTTATATGTGGCCAGATTTGTATTACAAAGCTTATGCTATAAAATAATTTTGGTGATTTAATTAAGTTAGTATTTAATACCAAGCAAGATCAGAAGGCATTTTGGTGATTATATGATTATAAAGGAACCCTTTTGTATTTAAATATGATATTTAATATTTTAGCTATTTTTTTATACTCAAGAGATAGGTCTACTGAAATCTCGTGGTGAAGTGGATATTTATTTGTAAGATGCTTAAATACCTAAATTTTAATTTTGCTAAATATAATGACTAGACATCACTGATATTTGAATAACTCATGGATGCTTCTTTAGTATATTATCATGTGGAACATTAATATGAAAGAATACATTTGACCAAATTCAGTAATATCAACTATTTAATATTAACCAGACAATTTTTCCACCTTTAAATGTTAGAAAAGATACAAACATCTGTGAAATTGTCATCATTAAATTAAAAGTAATACAGTCTGTGTATTTTTCATCACTTTACATAGTAAGAGAATAGATTTCCAAGACAATTACTTGTGGGATTCCACTAAGTCCCAGACTATCTGGTCAGCGCTGAAATTAACCAGAACATGAGCTTGAAATGAAAAGTATAAGTCAAACCTCAGAAACTGCTTTAAAATATGCATTTGGGATATAAAATATGCACCTAATGATTAATGATATTCAGACTGATAAGGAAAGAAAGAAACAACTTCTCACTTATCTAGGCACCCTTACCCATTTCACTCGATATTATTTTTGCGAGAAACGACCATGCCAAATATAACCCACACACAAAATAATAGTTTTGCTTCACTTACTTCGCCTACAGTGCCAGGGGGATGGATTTAATGATCTTCTAGGCCTTTTCAATCTCTCTAATATTTGTGAAATGGCAACTGTCAATGTTGAACAAGAAATTGCTGAAATAGCACAACTTTTTGAAATGGATAATATCTCATAGGACAAGAGCCCAGAAATGGAAAGAACAACCATAAACCTCACTGAAATTTAACTCAAAAGGATGCCAACTTTACTCTTCAGCTAATAAAAACAACCAACTTTAAAAATGCTATCTGTCACTTGGTCAAAACCAGCCATTTTGAAAACCTCAGTTCCAGTTATCGTGCCAGAGAACAATGACCCTTTCTTAGTGTGTTTGCCTGGCCTATATCTGTGCCTGATTAAGAAGTATGGTCAATTATGCACATCCTAGATGTAATTAAGTTCACTGTTTGATATTACTTCGACTCTGCCTGTTTGTTGGTAAATAGAACTATATATTTTTGTGATTACATTTAAATAGATTTCTGTAGAAACAAAATACTTCCACGAAAGCACTGTCAAGTTGTTCTAGCACATTGGACAACTAAAAGCTCTCTCTTTCTTCTTTTTCAACATGGAGTCTGAATTTCTAAACCTTACCAATATTTGACAATTGTTTTTTTTAATGGAGGTTCTGGAGCATAAGGGGGAGATCCTTGAGAGAAAGAATGATCAGAGAAAGGATCCCAAGATACTTTCATTTTCACCCTAAAGGCATTGGACAAAATCTAATGCTATGCAAGCTGATAGGCAAAGAAACCAAGCAAGAATCACTAACCAGCAGCTGAGTTTTCAGCAGTTTTCTAGTGCTAAGGATATAGATACTAGAGCTCAGGACTTGCCCAAGAGGGAGGGCAGTGTTCCTTGTCAAGGCTGGAAGAAAGGAGAATCAAAGGCGGTAGGGGACTTAGAAACTTCAGTTCAGTTGGTTCATTCCTTGATTAGATTAAGGTAATCTGCTCCAACTCAGAAGATGAGGTACATATCCTCCAAAGCCTTCTCATATTTTCATGTAAAAGATCTGTAATTCAGTAAAAAAGAAAATTGGTATACCAAAGTGTCAAGAGAAAGAAAATTGACCCAAAATTGCCAGATGACCCAATCATTGGAGTTAACAGGTACAAACTTTAAAATAACTCTAAGTATCATGTTCAAGAAAATAAGTGACAAAATGAAGTATTTCACTGGAAAACTGACAACCATAAAAAGAATCAAATGCAAATTATAGAATCACAAAATGCGATAATGACATTTAAGAACTAGTAAATGGATTGGACCACAGACTGGACACAGCAGAATAACGGTTCTGTGAACTTGAAGATAGGATAGTAGATACCCAGGCTTGAACATGAAGATCAAAAGGATGGGAAACTTATAAAGAGTATAGAAAACTATTGGATATGTGGAAAAGTCTAATATATGTGTAACTGAAGTCTTAGAAAGGCAGGAAAGAAAAAATGTGGTAGAAGCAATATTTGAAATGATAGTGACAAAAATTTATTCCCAAAACCGAGAGAAGACACCAAGTCACAAATTCAAGAAGAAATATGAACCCCAAGTAGAATAACAACAAACCATTTCTGACACATCATAATAAAATTTCTAAAAGAGAAAGACAAAGAAAAAAGCTAAAAGAAGCAAAAGAATAAAACATACTACCTTGAAGGAGGAAACAATAAGAAAAATAACTAACTTCTTATAAGAAACAGTTGACAATTGCAATAGAATGACAATTTTAAAGAGAGGAAAAAAATAGATGACAACCTAAAATTTTATACTCCAGAAAATTATCTTTCAACAGCACCTGAAAAATAGAGACATTTCCAGGCAAGAAAGTACTAACATAATTTAATGCATTGCCAGTAAATCTGAATTAAAGGAAAAAACTGAAAGGAAAATTCAGGCAGAAGAAAAATTATTCTAGACAGAAACACAAAACTGCAGGAAGCAATGAAAAAGCAAGGTAAAGTAGTATAATACATTTAATAGTAGAATTAATCTTGAAAATCTTGAAAATCTTGAAAATAATAGCAATAAGTTAAACTAATAATCCCCAAATGGAGATCAGGGAAATTAGAAGCAACAATTGTCCAAAATATCAAAAAAAATTCTCAGTGAATAACAGAAAGTATTTTTTTGGTAATAAATATAGATAAGTCAAAACTTGTAAGATGCAGCTAAGCTTATAATTAGAATGAAATTTGTAGTTTTAAATGCATTATATTTTAAGATTAGAAAGGCTGAAAATTCGATCATCTGAATATAATCTCAATAAGTCAGAAAAAGGGCAAGGAAAGAAAATAGACATAATGAAATAAATACAGAAATCAATGAAATAAAAAGCCAGTAAGTGGAGCGAATTAATCACAGCACAAATCAGTTGCTTGAAAATAATATTGGAATTACTTTATATAATTTTATATAAAATTATATTGTATCATAAATATCTGGTAAGGCTTCTTAAACAAAAGAGAGATGGCACAAATTCCTGACCTTGGGAGTGAAAAATGAATCACTACAGATTCTTCAGATC
Organism: Phataginus tricuspis; assembly: GCA_029783875.1. Classification (NCBI taxonomy): domain Eukaryota; kingdom Metazoa; phylum Chordata; class Mammalia; order Pholidota; family Manidae; genus Phataginus; species Phataginus tricuspis. The sequence goes on from JAQQAC010004068.1 coordinate 17,150,700, forward strand.
ACAAGATTATATTATGAAAAACTTTCATTTGAGAATTTAAATAAAAGAAAAAATCCCTAGAAAAGTGTTTACCAAACTTGATACAAGAAAAAAACAAAACAAGTTGAAAATTCGTGATCTAATAAATTGAGTTCCTACTTAAGAATCTTTACAGAAAGAAAATTCCAGGCCTAGATGATTTCATCACTAAGTTCATTCATATATTAAGGAAGAAATGAAAACATTCCTATACAAATTCTTCCAGGGAATAGAGGGACCATTCCCAAATTGAAATAATTGTGAGATCAACGTTATCATGATACTGGAGCCTGACAGGTATATTAAAAGAAATGAAAATTACATGGCAGTCTCACTTATGAACATAGATATAAAAGTCCTAAGCAACATATTAGCAAATTAAATCCAGTAATATATAAATAGAATATTTCATGACCTAGTTGAGCTGATTTCAGGAATGCAAGGTTGATTAAAGTTTGAAAATCAACGTAATTCATCACATTAACAGAAGACTGCAAAAAATTTGTATGATGATTTCATTAAAAGCAAAATAATTTTATATAGCTCAGTACTTATTAGTAATGTTAACAAATACAGTAGAAATAAACATTTCTAAATTTGGTACGTGCCATCTGCAAAAACAAACAAAACCTCTGACATACATCAGATTTAGGGGAAAGATAAATGCTTAATCCTCTGTATTGGCAGTCAGACAAGGATACATCTTTGCTAAAGTAAGGTTTGTAGATTGACAACATCTGTATCACCTGGGAGCTTGTTAGAAATGCAGATTACTAGAATCAGCACATCTTTGTGGCAAGGAGGGTGACCTCTTGCAAAAGAATTCTCTGGTTTCATAACTGAAAACCACAACTCCAGAGCCAATTTGACTTTGATACGCAACTTTTCCCTCACAGAAGCCGTAAGAGCATCAGTGGTGAAGAAAATGTCACCTCACCAAGCCTGGCCTACTGAACACAGGACCGTGGTCACCCACCGTCCACTGGAATCCTGCCCTCGAACATGATTCTTATTCTTGGTGCTTTCCAGACATCCAGCCCCCCTTCAGAAATCCTGAACTTGTATGACTCAGAAATTAGTCTATAACAGACTTTTCTCTGCTGATTAAACCACTATTAACTTAAGAGAGGTTATTGTTTATGCTAAGGATACTGTAATACATTCTTATAGTTTGTATTGTATTACTCTAGTTTGAAGTCCTAAGATAGTAACATATTTGTGCTGTGGGAAATAGTGTGTGGATGAGTCTCTGGTTCTTGAAGGTCCTGAAAGCATGTTCACCTATGCACAAACACACACACATTTAAAAAGAAAATGATTCCAGAGTAATAAGCAAAACCATAATATTATTAGACTTATTATTTAAGAAAAGAGTGACTTTGTTAAAACAAAGAGCCTTCAGAGTGCAGGGGCTTGAAGAAGATATAAATTTATTTTTCTCTAAAAATCTGTCAGGTAGCAATCTAAGCTGTGGGGCAGCTTTGTTCTAATGAATTACTTAAAGATCCAATTCCCTTCCATTTTGTCTTCCTCTACAAGGTTAACGCTGCGTGTGGCGGTGTGGATAAAGTGAAGGTTCCTGTGGCCAGGATTCTCACCTGGTCTTGGTTGCTAGCTCATTACACACATGTGGGCAATACACTGTTATCGACTCTATGTAAAGAGCTCTGCCCAGTGATCTGGGCGACATGGTGGCATGGCTGCAGGAGAGCAGAAACTGGAGTGGGGGCAGCGCCGAGGACAGAGACTGAGACAGCTGCAGGGGCAGAGGGGCCCAGAGGCAGAGACCGGCTTGCTGCACGCAGACTCGCTCTGAGTGGATGGGATTCTGGTGATTGACCTGCCACCATGGGAATAAAGTTAGGTGTAAACCCTTTCACCCCAAGAATGTTCCACTGTCATTTCTTAGGTCTCATTGAATCCATAGTGAACTTGTCTGGGGCTGAAACCCATTGGCAACACAGGTGGTCACCTTCCTCTTTCAGTTTATAGAAAAAGGAGAGAGTGGAATTTTAGTGAAAGCTATTTTCTTATAAGCAAATGGAGCTGATAACTGTAGAACCAACCGTAGCTGCAAGAACGCTGAAAATGTAGTTTGTGTCTGGATCGGCATTCCTGGGCTTTAACTCTATTACTATGGACAAATGGGAGAAAGGAGAACCGACTTTGATGGACAACTAGAAGACTCTGTCACAGGTTTGTGAATAATATAGTCAGCAGATATCTAACAAACTCCCACGGATTGGGATGAAAACTGGGTGGAGCTTAAATGGCAGTGTTAACAGCCTTGCATTAGCCTATATTAGCCACACCTTTACCTTCCTTTCTCCTTCCTCTTCAATGGGAAAAGCTTTAAAGAATGAGGTTCTAAGTTTCTTTGACAGGCTTCCTCATCCTTTCCCCAAAAACAGTGTCTGTCATGAATGTAATGATATGTAAACTAATATTGAAACATAGTAGACTTTGTAATAGAATGCTAAAGTAAGTCCTTTTGTGATATAAAATCTGTTATAACGTGACTAACCACTCTCTAATATGGAGCGCTCACAATGTCCGATTTTCCTGTATTGGTGTGGGACAAATGGGAGTTCCCATGGCCGGGGTCCTCACCGGAACCCACACTACTTGGTGAGGCACCCGGCCCGCTGCTTTCCACACCCCAGGCAATAAGCTGTTACTGACTGAGTCACTGTATAAAGAGCTCAGAGATGAAGGAGGAGTACAGACCTGCCGACTGCTGGATGCAGATGTAATTCTAGTGCTCGACCCCTTGCCGGGAGAACAAGCTGGATAAGAAACCCTTTTACCCCAAGAACGTTCCCTTGTCATTCCTCGGTCTCACTGACTCCGTAGTGAACTTGCCCGGGGCTGAAACCCATTGGCAAGACAATTGGCGACAGTCGGCAGGGTTCATTGGTGACCAAGGAAAAAGAACAGGCTGCCCTCCTGGAAGGAGTGTTTCAGCGGCTGCACCTATGGACGGGGAGACATTCGAGTGTCCCCTGTGGGCATGTACTGTGAAGGGTGGGGGACTGGGGTCCACCCCAAGAGAAAGAACATTTGTTGCTGACTGGGTGCAGGCTGCCAGGTGCCGGGGGGCAGGGGAAGGATGTAGTGGAGCGTCAGCCCCAGAAACAGAGGAGCGGAGGTCTGACGAACAGGTGCAGGTGGAGGCCCTCCCTGTGCCTGAGGCATCGGCCCCTCCTCGGTTGACACCCCGCCTGGCTGAAAGCTGGTGGGAAGCCAGAAGGACTCGGCGACAGCGGGTTCCTCCAGGAGAGGGGCAGCCCCCTCCTCAGGTCGTGGAGCGCTCCACGCTCTGCTTCTGTCCTCAGGCTCAAGCGCAAAAGGAAATGCGCTCTGCTTCTCCAAGGAAGAATTTAAGGGGCCCCGTGAAGGTCACGAGGACCCAGATGTGGGTTGGTTTGAAAAGGCAGGGGCAGACGGAAAGAAATTAGATGACTGGAGCTGTGGCAATTGAGACTGGAGCGGCGGTTCCAGCTGCTGAGGACGAAGCAGAAGGCAGAGATAAAGCAACAAGATCGGCCTGTTTGTCTGCAAGACTTTTTTGCTGGAGAAGCTGGAGGAGGTGAGTTTTGTAAGGCCCACTCAGGGTCCTTCTGGTTAACTCCTTTGAGTGGAACTGGTTTGAATACAGCCAGGATGACCACTTGGTAGCAATGGGTCTCCTCAGGCTTGAGGGTTATTATAATTTGTTGTAATTTTTGTTATTTGTATATTGTTGCAACCTCTGTTGTTATTATGGAATTTGGTTACAATGTTCCAGCTTTGTTACACAGGCACCATTGCAGAGGATTGAGGGCACATACAGACTAGAGAATCCTGGAGGGGTGGAGTGTGGATAATATTAAAGTTCCTGTGGCCAGGATTTACATCTGGTCCCTGGTTGGTTAGCTCACTACACACGTGTGGGCCATATGTTGCTATTGACTCTATGTAATGAGTTCCGCCCAGTGCTCAGGGTGACATGGTGGCAGGGCTGCAAGGCTGCAGGAGAGCAGAGCAGAGGCTGGAGTGGTGGCAGCGCCGAGGACAGAGGCCCAGAGGAGGCTGTGTGGGCAGAGAGGCCCAGAGTATCCTGGGCCACTACTTCCTGCTTCCACTAAACTAATTAATTTGTTTGCTTATATTTTCAGACTGGTAATTGTATTAGTCATCTATTGCTGCATTACAGATAACTGCAAGATTTAGCAGCTTAAACCAAAAACATTCATTATCTCAAGTTTTCTCAAGGTCAGAAAGCTGGGAGGGGTCAGCTGTATGATCCTCTATATGGCCTGGGTCCTCACCTGACCCTTATCTACTTGCCCATGGCACTCGTGCAGTGATGTAATTGACCTACTGCATAGGGACATGCTTACACACCTGTTGGCAATGAGCCATTATTATCTGTGTTGCTATGTAAAGAGCTCTACCCAGGGCTCCCCCAGGGCTGCCAGCTGGCAGAAACAGAGATGGATTGCAAGCTTGCCAGACACAGACGTGATTTTAGCACTCTACCTGTCACCATGAGACTAAAACTTACTATAAACCCTTTCACCCACAACATTCTGTTGTCATTTTTTGGTCTCACCAAATCCAGAGTGAATTTGCCTAGGGCTGAAATCCCCCTCCAGTGAGACATCCTCACTCAGGGTTTCTCACTAGGTTGCAATCACATGGGTGACCCACAGCTGCAGTTATCTATGGGGCTGGAGAATCTGCTTCCGAGGTCTCTTCAGTGGCTGTGGAGAGAGGAGGCTTCAGGCGATTCTGTGCAGGCCTCTTGCCATCCTGCTCACACCTCAGAGCATCTGCCTTACATCACAGTGAGTGATTCCAGAAAGAAAGAGAAAGAGTGCTCAAGACAGAAGCTGCCTAATACTAGAAGTGACATCCCATTGTCATATTCCAATTGGTAAAAGCAAACCACAAAGTCCAGCCCACACTCAAGGAGAGGTAAGTTAAGTGCCACTTCTTGAGAAGAGGAACATCAAAGAATTCGTAGACATACATTTAAAGTCACATTGGCCATATATTCACCATGTAACAAAATCCAAAACATTTCAAAAATCTTCCCAGGAACCCCAGCTCTGTTTTTGGAGGTTGTCGGTTTCTTATGGGTCCTAGAGACAGTCTCTGAAGCTACAGTAAAAATGGCTCCCAGCCTAATTACTTTGAAAGCTCTGTCTCAGTGCCCACAGCCCAATCAGTTGTCCAAACTTTTACCAGTTCCAACCTGTGCAGAGTTTGAGAAATGAAATAGAGAATGACCTTCTCCATTCCTTCCCCTCTACACCCTGGCCAACTTCGGCTCCCGTATAATTGTAGTCTGTGCCTTGTAAAACATTGGTTTAACCAAGCAATTTAATTGTAGCTGTTTTCCCCCTTTGGAACAGTCTTTGCGGCTTTCTCTCACCATTAGTGCTCAGTGCCTCAGGCAGTTACTAGATCTAGGACTAAATTGAGTTGTTTTAGTTATTAGCTGTGGTTTGTGAGTCAGCTTACTGCTTCTAAAACAATTATAGAAGGAAGCTATTATTTTGAATAGAAATTTGAGTATATTTAGAAGAAAATGAACCATGTATTTTCTTCTGGCTGCCTCTGCTTTCCAATTTCATTTCAGAGATGAAAAGGCTAAAAAGATTGCCAAGAGGGAGGGAGGAAGAAAAGGATGGGTTGAAAGTAAGAGAAAGTGAGAGCTAAGGATTGAAAGCTATGGATACAGGATTTGAAAGGAGCATGACAATACTCAAAGATTGGGAAAATGACATTTTAACTTTTATAGAACATACAGTTAAATTATTTTATTATCTTAAGATTTCCCAAAATGATAGGATTTGTACTGACATACTATGCCAATCCATATTAGCCTAAAGAGATCAATTCTGAATAGCTTCATTCTTTTAAAGATATGTAATAGGTTCTGTGATTATTCCTGGGGAAATGATGCAGTATAATAAAATCATTGTTTGCTTATATGTGTTTGTCCCAGATATGTCACAGATAGTTTTGATTCCCAGTTTTTTTTTAAATGGAATCTAAGCTGAAACTAAAACATAAAGCATGTTTTCTTTGACCTAATTCTTATCTAGCTAATAAGAGATTGAATTTTTTTTATGGTTCTAGTATTTGAACATTGGGTATAATGACTCTTATGTCACGAACAGTTCAGAATGTTTTCATGTATAAAGAAACCATATTTTACTTGTTCTTCTAAAGCTATCCACAAATTTAAGCCACCTTACATCCTTTTTGGAAGTAGGTAGACTGTGTGCATAAATTGGTTGTGGAGTTAGTGTAGAATTTCACAGATTTTATCAGACAAGCTCAGAAAATTGTCATCAGTGACATGACAGAGTTTCAGAAAGAATTTCTTATATCCAAAAAAGTTCTACAGCAGTAAGTATAGGTGAGATTACTTACGTTTAAGAAAAAAAAATTGAGAGTAACTCTTTCTTCATCTTTGAGCACATTTTTACTGTGGTTCATGTTAGAGCAATTTTAAAGGTTAAAATAAAACTATATAAGTAAGTATAATTAACCAATAGCCACAGCCAGAATGCAAAGTTAAACACTTCTGAGAATTTTATCAATATGAAATGACATTCTATTACTAACATCCATTCTAGCTCGTTTTTCTAAAGCACAACCTTAGTCATGAATATATTCCAAGTTCAAAAATTCCTGATAGCTTATCATTTACTGAGCCTGGCATTCTTTGTGCTCCACATTCTTATTTTGACCATTTCTGCTGCTACAGTTCCCACATCTCTCCCACACCATCCAGATCTCCCAGAGTTCACGCAAAGGTATTGCTGAGGACCCCTGGCACTGGGGTCTGCAAAGAGCAAAAAGTATTCTGCTGATACCTTTAGATATCTTTGTTCTTTCAGTTTGTCTAACCCCAGATGTGGGGTAAAAATGGCCTATAGATGTTTTATTCTTTTGTTTTCTGGACTTCTATTAGGTTATAGGCCCAAACACAGAAGTGAGGACACCTAGGACATCCCTAATATTTGGCTTGATTTTGATGCTGGATATTATCGGGATCTAAGCATGATCTCACTGCGGTAATGAGATATTGATTGGTTCCAAATGCAAATCCAGATCTTTCTTGTGCTGGTAGGTGGGTGATAAATGCCACAGCTGCCTGGAGTTCACCAGGTAAGGTTAAGATTACCTGGTGAGAGCTCTCGGGACTCATCTCCAAACCAGAAGTTGCAGGTCAACTTTTCAGGGTCCCTCTTCCTGTATCTCATTAAAATTAATTCTTATTATTGCAAGAGGCATTTCAGCTGAAAAGCTATTATAACACATGTAGGATTGCAGGCTTAGCCTATATAAACTATAAAAAATAAGTCATAACAACCTATTTCTTAGAGTGATAGTGGAAAAGAGCCCAATCTACTCCCACGTTCCAGAAGTTTTCCTAGGACTCTGCAGTCTGAAAGGACTTTGCTTTCATTCCAGTCACCCAGGGTTTCCAGGTGGCCTAGCTACAAAAAGGTTTTCCTGGGAGTGCTTGGAGCTCACAGACCCTTCTAAGTGAGGCCCAGGTGCCTTGTCCTCAAGCATTGTTTTTGTTTTCTCATTTTATAATCTTGACTATTAACAGAAACCATGTCTGGTGTTATATGTGTAGGAAATAAAAGTCACAGCAGAGGGACATAAATTGGTGGTGAATGCAGACTGGTAAATAAGTCTCCCTACCATCCCCTGGATATTAATGCTGAGCCTTCCTCTGGTTCCTCACCAGGCCCCTTCCACCCTCTGATTATCAACCCCCAGCTGAGACATTCACAAGGCCTACAAGGCCTTAAAAGCATTTGAATGACTGGACACTTCTAGAAATCAGCAGATTCACTCACTGAGTCAAATGAAAATATAGATTTCAACATAATCATTCTGTTAATGGGAATATCAGAGAGGCAACTATTGCTAATAATAAGTACTAGAAAATATCCTCATGAGTCACCATGACAGATGGTAAAGGTCTGAATAGCCAGACACAGAGAAACACCCACACACACATACAAACACACTCATACACAAACCCATTACAATTCATATGGTTCTGCATGAGAAATTCATAGCGAACTGGGAGTTGTGAAAGCAGAAAGAGAAATAATTGAGGATGTTTGTTGAAATTTTAAATAATATTTCTAATTCTAAAACCTAATAGTTATTTGTGTCTTTGCAATGTTGTCTACCAAACATTCAGTCAAATCTGTGTCAAAGACAAGCTCATTCTGTATGTGTATGTGTTTGGGACGTGAAAATGTCTGTGGATGGGGAGAATTTCTTCCAGAAACTGAAAAACACAGCAGTATTCCACTTTCAGGTTGATGAGACACAGAACAGATACGGTTTCCATACATGAATGATGGTCTGCAGTTCGGACTACATCAGACTCAATCAGCAGGGGCAGTAATCTGAGAAAGTCACCCTCCATCCTGGAAATTCTCATCAACTTTGGCAGCACAAAGGACACCTATGGGCTGTGCGAATGGGGTCTTAATTAATCTGTACCTTAAGAGGTCAGAAAACTTCACATGACTCTAGATTAGACATGGGTCCTCTACCTAGTGGTTCTCCATGGGGACAGCACAACCCACGAGAGAGAATTTTACACATTTGTAGGGGACATTGCTGTTGTAATGATAGGGTGTGGTTGATATTGATAACAGGAGGACCCAGGAGTGTGCTACACAGACTTACCCCTCAGCCCTCATAGCTGTCAGAGGCCTCTCTGGACACTCAGGGTAAATAAATAAAGTTAGGTCATTATTTGCAACATTTATGTTCTATATTATATTTATATACATATGTTGATATTTTTCTAAGCCAAACCATTTTACATACAAACACAGAATACACTTGGAACCATTTTAATAAACATGGAAAATCTCAGAATATGGCTCTTCTATAAATAGGAGAAACAATTGGTTGTTTTATTTGGAGCTTTACCAAAAGTTTTTCACCACCTGAGAGAATCATGTTGCTTATACTGTGTCATTTGTGGCATTTGAGTCACTAACACAACACTCCTTTATCTGTCTGCACAGAGTAGACCATCTATGTCCAGATACAAACATGTAACAACTTTGTCCTGTCTTCCAGTGTGGCCCTGGAATGCATTCATATATCGAAATGACATAACTCCCCCTTTATGTAACCTTTATACTATAGTTGGGGGACTTTATTGATTCTTAATCATGTTTTTAATTATATTATTTGAAACAGGCACATCATGAAATATTGGTTATAAAAGGATGTGGGGACAGAGGCTGTTCGTAATTCCAAGTTCACCTTCTTCTCTGCCCCCCTCAAACACACAGGTCAACTGAATTTCCCAGCCCCCCTGTAGGTGGCCATCTACACAGAGTTCTAGACTATGAGGGTGAATAAAAAACCATGAGCAATGCTTCCAGACCTACCGCATGAAAGCCACCTGATGTGCACACCTGTGACTGACAGGCTTGGAGGCGACCACCAGACCGCCCAGGGAGTCACATGGTGAAGATCACAGAGCTCCCATCCGCTCGAGTTTTAGTAAGGAGACCAGAAGACAAATGTCCTTCCCTGCTCACCTGCCCAGTACTGTTCATTGAACTAGTAACAACTCTGTTACTGTTTCTGAGACATTCCATATTTTGAGGCATATTTGTTACAGCAGTTAGACTATTCTAATACAGGAAGCGTAGGGGCTGTAAGGGTTCAGACACACTTCTTGAGTATATATAGGGTGAATTAGATATACAGAGCATTGTATATGAATGTTTCCTTCCACGTCCTGTGTTGGTTCTGATCCTACTTGCCTTCCATTTCTAGCCCTTCTCCCCATCTGCTCCTATCTCAGAGTGGTGGTACCCTGCAGGCTGAAGTTCCCAGGTTTCCACACAACTGGCTTCTGGCTGGATTCATTCCAGTGGGTTTATACTGGATTCAGTATAATTCTGGCAGCTGGAGGGACATTAGAAGGGAAATTGGAAGAGTGAGTGGGAAGAAGTCAGAGTATTTCTCCCTTTCCACCTGTCCTGTTGTGAATGGTGTGTTCCGGTAGCTCCATCTCTTGCATGACTGAAGCTCCCTGTGGATGGTTATATGGTAGTCTGTCTTCTGCAACATCCCTGACTCAAGGAGTCTAAGAATATTGCCATTTTCTCCAGCTTTAGGGGTAGCAGCTTCCTACCAAAGCTACTCTCTGAATTATGTCATGGTGCCCCCTCCTCAGGCTTAGGTTTCCCACTTCTATCATCTATATAACTAATACTGTGCATTAAATTCTGTTTAAATACTTAGAATAATTTCTGTTTTCTTGATTTAACTCTGATACATCATCCTTGGTTATTTTTACCTCAAAATCTAGTTCACTACTTAATAGTCGAAGCTGATCTCTCATTAAGTGCATTTTCTTCTGCTCATTTAACTATTTTGGGTTATCTAAGACTTAGAAAAGTATCCAATGTATGACTTTCTTAATAAAGATCCTTTCTTTCAACTCTTGTACAGCTATGTTGAAAACTTCCCAGGGGCAGAGAGAACAAATTCTAATTCTTTGCTAACTTTCTATTAGTTATAATACAATGTCTATTACACAAAGGTTATTGATTGTTCATTGTAATTTACAAATAGCATTTACCATAATTATATCATGTGAATTATCTCCAGATTTGGAGATGTAATGTTAATCATCGGGTGGCTCTCAATCAGGTGAAGATGGATGTCATCCTAAAAGTTCAATTGAAATATAGTTATTTAGTATTTGGACTTAATTTTCCTATAGCCTCCTGTTCTGATTTTACGAGTCTTGGAGGGATCCAGTGTAAACTGTGGAAGAGGAAGTCGGGAAATTCTCTTAAGCACGGAGGGCTTAGAATAGTCGTAGACTTTTCGAGCTGGACCTGATCCCTGTCAGACCCCAGGAGCGGCTTTTCCTATTCATTGTTAACATTTCTGCTATTCCCTTCATCCGGGGAAAATTTCATTCCTTGGCTTTGCTTTTATTCTTTCCTTGGTCAGTTACTATGACTGCCCTTTTCCTCGGCATCACCTCTTCTGCCGATCACTTTAAATACTGATGTATTAAAATTCTTCTCTTAAGTATCTTCCCTTCTCCCTGTATTATTATTTTATTTTTATTTTAATTTTTTATTATTTTTATTTTGGTATCATTAATGTACAATCACATGAACAACATTATGGTTACTAGACCCCCTATTATCAAGCCCCCCCCCCCCACATACCCCACTATACTCACTGTCCATCAGCGTAGTGAGATGCTATAGAATCATTATTTGTCTTCTCTATAAATACTGCCTTTCCCGTGTCCCCGGCCACTGTATTACATCTGCTAACTGTAATGCCCCCCTTTTCCCCCTTATCCCTCCCTTCCCTCCCATCCTCCCCAGTCCCTTTCCCTTTGGTAACTGTGAGTCTGCTGCTGTTTTGTTCCTTCAGTTTTTGCTTTGTTCTTATACTCCACAGATGAGTGAAATCATTTGATACATGTCTTTCTCTGCCTGGCTTATTTCACTGAGCATAATACCCTCTAGTTCCAATTATGTTGTTGCAAATGGTAGGATTTGTTTTCTTCTTATGGCTGAATAATATTCCATTGTGTATATGTACCACATCTTCTTTATCCATTCATCTACTGATGGACACTTAGGTTGCTTCCATTGCTTGACTATTGTAAATAGGGCTGCAATAAATATGGGGTGCATATATCTTTTTCAAATTGGGCTGCTGCACTCTTAGGGTAAATTCCAGGTGAGTGGAATTCCTGGGTCAAATTTCCACTTTTAGTTTTTTGTGGAACCTCCATACTGCTTTCCACAATGGTTGAACTAATTTGCATTGCCACCAGCAGTGTAGGAGGGTTCCCTTTTCTCCACATCCTCGCCAACATTTGTTGTTGTTTGTGTTTTGGATGTTGGCCATCCTCACTGGTGTGAGATTATATGTCATTGTGGTTTCAATCTGCATTTCTCTGATGATTAGCGATGTGGAGCATCTTTTCATGTGCCTGTTGGCCATCTGAATTTCTTCTTTGGAGAAGTGTCTGTTCAGATCCTCTGCCCATTTTTTAATTGGCTTATTTGCTTTTTGTTTGTTGAGGTGTGTGAGCTCTTTATATATTTTGGATGTTAACCCCTTATCGGATATGTCATTTATGAATATATTCTCCCATACTGTAGGATGTCTTTTTGTTCTACTGATGGTATCCTTTGCTGTACAGAAGCTTTTTACTTTGATATAGTCCCACTTGTTCATTTTTGCTTCTGTTTCCCTTGCCCAGGGAGATATGTTCATGAAGAAGTTGCTCATGTTTATGTCCAAGAGAATTTGCCTTTGTTTTTTTCTAAGAGTTTTATGGTTTTATGACTTATATTCAGGTCTTTGATCCATTTTGAGATTACTTTTGTGTATGGGGTTAGACAGTAATCCTGTTTCATTCTCTGACATGTAGCTGTCCAATTTTGCCTATACCAGCTGTTGAAGAGGCTGTCATTTCCCCATTGTATATCCATGGCTCCTTTCTCATATATTAATTGACCATATATTCTTGGGTTTATTATCTGGGCTTTCTCTTCTGTTCCACTGGTCTATGGGTCTGTTCTTGTGCCAGTACCAAATTGTCTTGATTACTGTGGCTTTGTAGTAGAGCTTGAAGTCAGGGAGCATAATTCCCCCCACTTTATTCTTCCTTCTCAGGATAGTTTTGGCTATTCAGGGTCTTTTGTCATTCCATATGAATTTTAGAACTATTTGCTCTAGTTCATTGAGGAATGCAGTTGGTATTTTGATAAGGATTGCATTGAATCTGTAGATTGCTTTAGGCAGGATTGCCATTTTGACAATATTAATTCTTCCTAGCCAAGAGCATGGGATGAATTTCCATTTATTAGTGTCCTTTTTAATTTCTCTTAAGTGTCTTGTAGTTTTCAGGGTATAGGTCTTTCACTTCCTTGGTTAGGTTGATTCCTAGGTATTTTATTCTTTTTGATGCGATTGTGAATGGAATTGTTTTCCTGATTTCTGTTTCAGCTAGTTCACCATTAGTGTATAGAAATGCAAAAGATTTCTGTGTGTTAATTTTGTATCCCACAACTTTGCTGAATTTAGTAGTTTTGGAGTGGATTCTTTAGGGTTTTTTATATACACTATCATGTCATCTGCAGACAGTTTGACTTGTTCCTTACAAATCTGGATGCCTTTTATTTCTTTGTGTTGTCTGATTGCCGTGGCTAGAACCTCCAGAACTATTTTGAATAAAAGTGGGGAGAGTGGGCATCCTTGTCTTGTTCCCAATCTTAAAGGAAAAGCTTTCAGCTTCTCGCTGTTGAGTATAATGTTGGCTGTGAGTTTGTCATATATGGCCTTTATTATGTTGAGATACTTGCCCTCTATACCCATTTTGCTGAGAGTTTTTATCACAAATGGATGTTGAATTTTGTTGAATGCTTTTTCAGCATCTATGGAGATGATGATGTGGTATTTGTCCTTCTTTTTGTTGATGTGATGGATGATGTTGATGGATTTTCGAATGTTATACCATCCCTGCATCCCTGAGATGAATCCCACTTGATCAAGATGGATGACCTTTTTGATGTATTTTTTAATTTGTTTACTAATATTTTGTTGAGTATTTTTGCATCTATGTTCATCAGGGATATTGGTCTGTAATTTTTTTTTTTCTGTGGTGTCTTTGCCTGACTTTGACATTAGAGAGATATTGATCTCACAGAATGAGTTCGGGAGTATTCCTTCCTCTTCTATTTTTTGGAGAACTTTAAGGAGGATGGGTATTAGGTCTTCACTAAATGTTTGATAAAATTCATCAGTGAAACCATCTGGTCAAGGTGTTTTGTTCTTAGGTAATTTTTTGATTACCAATTCAATTTATTTGCTAGTAATTGGTCTATTCAGATTTTCTGTTTCTTCCTTGGTCAGCCTTGGGAGGTTGTTTTTTCTAGAAAGTTTTCCTTTTCTTCTAGGTTATCCCATTTCTTAGCATATAATTTTTCATAGTATTCTCTCATAATTCTTTGTATTTCTGTGGTGTCCCTAGTGATTTTTCCTTTCTCATTTCTGATTCTGTTTATGTGTGTAGACTCTCTTTTTTTCTTGATAAGTCTGGCTAAGGGTTTATATATTTTGCTTATTTTCTCGAAGAACCAGCTCCTGCTTTCATTGATTCTTTCTATTGTTTTATTCTTCTCAATTTTATTTATTTCTGCTTTAATCTTTATTATGTCCCTCGTCCTACTGACTTTGGGCCTCATTTGTTCTTCCCTTTGTAGCTTCATTGATTGTGATTTAGACTGTTTATTTGGGATTGTTCTTCTTTCCTGAGGTAGGCCTGTATTGCCATATATTTCCCTCTTAGCACAGCCTTCACTGCGTCCCACAGATTTTGTGATGTTGAATATTTTTGTCATTTGTCTCCATATATTGCTTTATCTATGTTTTTATTTGGTCATTGATCCATTGATTATTTAGGAGCATGTTATTCAGCCTCCATGTGTCTGTGGGCTTTTTCATTTTCTTTGGGTAATTTATTTCTAGTTTCATACCTTTGTGATCTGAGAAGCGGGTTGGTACAAGTTCAATCTTTTTGAATTTACCGAGGTTCTTTTTGTGGCCAAGTGTATGATCTATTCTTGAAAATGTGCCATGTGCACTTGAGAAGAATGTGTATCCTGTTGCTTTTGGATGGAGTGTTCTGTAGATGTCCGTTAGGTCCATTTGTCGTAACACATTGTTCAGTGCCTCTGTCTCTTTATTTATTTTTTGTCTGGTTGATCTGTCCTTTGGAGTGAGTGGTGTGTTGATGTCTCCTAAAATGAATGCATTACCTTCTATTTCCCCCTTTAATTCTGTTAGTGTTTGTTTCACATATGTAGGTGATCCTGTGTTGGGTGCATAGATATTTATAATAGTTATATCCTCTTGTTGGACTCACCCTTTTATCATTATGTAATGTCCTTGTCTCTGTTACTTTCTTTGTTTTGAAATCTATTTTGTATGATACAAGTACTGCAACTCCTGCTTTTTTCTCCCTATTAGTTGCATGAAATATCTTTCTCCATCCCTTCACTTTCAGTCTGTGTATGTCTTTGGGTTTGAAGTGAGTCTCTTGTAGGCAGCATATAGATGAGTCTTGTTTTCTTATCCATTCAGTAACTCTATGTCTTTTGATTGGTGCATTCAGACTATTTACATTTAGGGTGATTGTCGATAGGTATGTACTTATTGCCATTGCAGGCTTTAGAATCGTGGTTACCAAAGGTTCAAGGGTAATTCCCTTACTATCTAACAGTCTTATTTAACTCACTTCATATGCTATTATAAACACAACCTAAAGGTTTTTTTTTTTCCTCCTTTTTCTTCTTTCTCCATTCTTTGTATGTTATGAATCATAATCTGTACTCTTTGTCTAGCCCTTGGGTGAGATATGCTTAGACTTAGGAATACTTCCATCTATAGGAGTCCCTGCAAAATGCACTGTAGAGGTGGTTTGTGGGAGGTAAATTCTCTCAGCTTTTGCTTATCTGAAAATTGTTTAATCCCTCCTTCAAATTTAAATGATAACCTTGCCGTTTAGAGTATTCTTGGTTCAAGGCCCTTCTGCTTCATTGCATTAAATATATCATGCCACTCCCTTCTGGCCTGTAAGGTTTCTGTTGAGAAGTCCGATGATAGTCTGATGGGTTTTCCTTTCTATGTGATCTTTTTTCTCTCTCTAGCTGCTTTTAGAAGTCTGTCTTTATCCTTGATCTTTGCCATTTTAATTATTATATGTCTTGATATTGTCTTCCTTGGGTCCCTTGTGTTGGGAGATCGGTGCACCTCCATGGTTTGAGAGACTATCTCCTTCTTCAGATTGGGGAAGTTTTCAGCAATTACATCCTCAGTAACACTTTCTATCCCTTTTTCTCTCTCTTCTTCTTCTTGTACCCCTATAATGCGAATATTGTTCCGTTTGCATTGGTCACACAGTTCTCTCAATATTCTTTCATTCTTAGAGATTCTTTTTTCTCTCTGTGCCTCAGCTTCTTTGTATTTCTCTTCTCTAATTTCTATTCCATTTACCGTCTCTTCTACTACAACTAATCTTCTTTGAAATCCCTCCATTGTATGTTTCATTTCAGAAATGGAATTTCTTAATGATTGACTCTTTGACTTCAATTCATTCCTGAATTCTTGAATATTTTTCTGTACCTTCATAAGCCTGTTTATAATTTGTATTTTGAACTCTCTTTCAGGAAGATTGGTGAGTTCAGTTTCATTTGGCCCTTTTTCTGGGGTTTGTGAGATTTTGGTCCGAAACATGTTTTTTTGATGTTTCATATTTCTGTGTGGTGCCCACTAGTGCACAGAACCTCCAGTCTCTGTAGCTGCTCAGTCCCTAGAGTGAGGTTGGGGTTCTAGGGGAGTGGAGCTGGTGCCTGAGGGGAGGAAAGATCTTTTTCCTGATTCACATCTGCTTTGCCTGTCTCCAGTGTCAGAGCCAGTGGGCCAAGCACACACATGTAAGCCTCTTTGCTTTGTGTCTCCAGCTATTGTAGGCGGGGCCTCCCTCTGGCCGGCGCCTGCGCAGTGACTGCCAGTTTGCAAGCAGGTGCCTGCAGCCAGTAGGAAGGCTCGGCAGGCTGTGTGTCACAGTGGGGGTCCTCGGAGCTGAGTAGGCAGCCAGGGGGATGGAGCACCTGAAGCTCCTCAAAGTTCCCAACCAGGTGGGCAGAGCATGCCCAGGCGACCTTGTCCAGCTCTCCCTTCTCCCGTGCAGCAAGCTCCGTGCAAACCCTGTCCCTTCAGCAGCCCTCTCACTGCTAGGAAGTGTCTCAGACCGCCCGCCTTTCCTCTGACACAGAGCAGCCGGGTGTTGATCCCGTCCTCCACAAACAGCCGGAATATCATTCTCCCAAGCCCTCCACCCATCCGAGCTCCCCAACGTCCAGAACACCACAGGCTTCTGCTCACAAAGCAGATCTCCAAGGTTAGGTGTTCAGCAGTCCCAGGCTTCCATCCCCTCCCTGCTGTTTCTCTTCCACCAGTGAGCTGGGGTTGGGAAAGGGCTTGGGTCCCAATGGATTAAGGCTTACGTATGTTACCCTGTTTCGTGAGGTCTGTTCTGTTTGTGAGGTCTGTATGCAGTCTGGTTCAGCCTTCTTTCTTCTTGCTGTTTTAGGGTTAGTTGTATTAATTAACTATATTTTTGTACTATTTGTGGTTTGGGGAGGAGCTCTCCGTGTCACCTCTCATGCCACCATCTTGAATCTCCCTTCTCCCTGTATTCTTAATGCTAAATGCTCATCTAGAACAGAGATGCATGGCAATACTGTTCCCTGTCTGTCCATTACTGAAGAAGTCACCAAACATAGCACTGCCCCCCTACTGAACCTGCAAATAAATTCAGACTCAGTCTGACTTCCAGGAGGGCGCTTCCAAGTTATCTGAGTCACTACAAAAGGTGAACATTCTAGTTTGGTTCTTATTGTCGGATACTAAGGACATGAAAAATCTATGCTTTTGTCTTGCCTTCCAATCCAACTAGTAATTGGAAATCATCACCAGGCTATAAAATACATCAAAAATTATCTTTTATCCCATTTTCCAAATCTTATCAATCTTTTTTGATAGTAGATACCCAGCAATCAGTTTATTTCAGTTAATGAATTTGGTTTCCTTCTATTGATTATGCAAACCAGAACGCTTGAAGTCATCTGTCTTCTCACTCTCTCGATCCCCAGGACCTAAATTTATCACTTTTCAATTTTATTTCAGAACTATCCTTAAATCTTGTTTGGATCCTTCTCCCTGGTTTATTACCACTGAGTAAGTTCAGACAGCAGTATCTTCTCTCACAGGCAAAAGGCCTCTGACCATATTCTTAACACTTTGGTCTTTCCACCTACCACATTCAATCCTACAAAATACCAACATGGCTATCTTCATTAATAAAGTGATAAAAATTAAAAATCAAATAACAACAAACATGGACAAGTTCATCTCTCTTATTTAAAAGCCTGTTGGTGACCTGTTGCCTCCTCAGAAAATTTGTTACTTCTTTGATAATATAGTAGCACTTAATGTTTCTTCTCTCATTTTCTGTTGCATGCCTCCCATACTTCTAGTCATACATTATTTTCTTATTATTTGCATCTTGGGGCTTTGTACATACTCTTCTGTGTGTCTGACATATTCATCCCCACTTGGTAGTTTTCCCTTGCTAAGGACCATAATCATTTATAGTACTGATATGCCCCACATATTTTCTCAGTCTTTCCTTGCCATAGTTTCCAATCCCAGGAACTCACACTTACTCTTTTTTCTTCTCTAAAACATTCATCACACAATTCATTCCACGTGATAAATTCAATCTTCTTACTCAGTCCCTTCCCTTCACTGACTATGGTAGCCATAAGCCTTTCGTTTTCATAATCCCTTCTGAACCCTACAACACATTTAAAGGGATTACTGGCAATCATATAGTTTCTATCATCTCTAACTATATTTGAGATACTGATAAAGGTCAGGACTGAGACAAGAATGACCTCCTGACTTGTAGAATGGATAGATGGAAGGCTACAGAAACCAACTGATACAGAGAATATTTGTAGAAAAAGCTAAAGAGTTAGTTTTGGACGTGATGAATTTAAAGTACTTTGGGGATACTCACTGGAATTGTTTATCAGGAGCTGTGCAGTTGGCCTACAGCTAAGAGGAAATATCTATCCTGGAGACCAGCCTGGAAGTTGGCCTTCAATCTGTCTTTCCATGAGGCTAGAGTGATATGTTTCTAAAACACAAATTTGAATTATGCCTAAAAATTCATCAACAATTGCCCATAGTAATCAGAATGAAATCACACTAACACTCCTTAAGTTAACATGTTCAAGGAAAACATCATGTTTCCTTTTTTTATCAAAATGTTTCTGCTAGAGTTTCTCTCTCAATGACAGATTGTCAACTCTCCACCAGGAGATAACAGTTAGAACCTAGGCAAACTATTAAAAACAGTGATTTGAAAGCATTAGAAATTGAGTAGAAGTATATACTGTATGATTCCATTTATATAAAATGCTTAAACATGCAAACAAATCTAGTAACAGAAAACAGACCAGTAGTTTCCTGAGGAAAGTGGGCAGGTAGGCGTGGTGGGGGTCTTACCAAGGGGCAGTCAGAAGCTTTGGGAGTGATGGCTTTGCTCGATATCTTGCTTATAATGATGGTTTCATGGGTATATATGTGTATGTATACATACACACACATATGCATAATTATGTCAAAATTTGTCACATAGCACACTTTAAGTATGTGCTATTTATGGTATGTCAATAATGCTTCAGTTAAGTTTTTTATAAAAATAAAATAATCATTGTCTTCATATACCAAGGAATGCTGCAAATCATTAAGAAAAACATCTCAATTAAAAATAGGAAAAAATATCTCACAACGTGAATTAGTTTCCTATTTCTGTTCCAACAAATTGCCACAAGTTTTAAAGCAACATAAATCTATTAATCTTGACATAATGGAGGTCAGACACCTAAAATCAGCTTCACTGAGTCCAAATGCCAGCAGAACTGTTCCTTCTGGAGGCTCTGGGACGAGAACTCATTTCCTTAATGTTTTCAGCATCTAGTGGTCCCTGTCTTCCTTGGGTTGAAGCGTCCTCATCCATCCTCATAGTGCATCACACTACAGTCTCGTTTCCATCATCACACCACCTTCTCCTCTAACTGAGTCCTCCTGTGTCCCTCTTGTTTAGGGTCACTAGATGACACAGCCCAACAAGACAATCTAGGATAACTTCCCCATCTCAATATCTCTAATATATTCACATCCACAGAGTTCCTCTTGCTATGTAAAGTAATATTTGCAATGTCTAGGGAGTAGGAAATGGACATTTTTGTGGGACCATTTTATTCAGTCTACAATATAAGGGAAGAAATATAACTGGATAAGGAACATGAAAAATGTCCTTCCTTCCTGGTTCTTAAAGAAATATAATTAAAATTAGATTTTTGTCCTCTGTTAAATGAATAAAGCTTTAAAAAATTATAAAAACCTGGTGTTGGCAATACCAGAGAGAAACAAATACTCATAAGCAGATTAGAATGAAAGACATCTAAGAGAGAGATCCCTTAATAGCAGAGGTTACCTCTTGCTAGTGAGATTATGGGTTATGTTGATTTTCTTCTATGGGTTCAAAGTATTTTCAACATTTATTACTTAAAAAATTGAAAGAGGACACAGGGTTTTTGTTGAAGATGTCATCCTTTTAAACCCATAAGCCAGTCCACTGGAAGATGAGTGTGCTATTCTTGGCTACTTAACCAGCATGTATAACCACTTTCCACTGGAATGTTATCACTCATCACCACCCATTACATTCTATGAAAGAGAGTTCAAATTATATAAATGCACATATGGGGGTATGGCTTATCAAAAAACATGAATACTTTCTAGTAAATATTCAGGTTATATATTTTGTATAATGTTGCAAATGTATGTACTATTATTTCAAATTATTTAAGATGATTCCAATAGTTATTCAAAGGTAAAGGAAGGCAACATTTATGAGAAACCTATAAAGGAAGGCAATATGTTTAAATAAAAATATGACTTGTTAAAAAATTAAAAGGAAATCAGAGTATATTAAAAGTTATAAAAATGAGAGTCATAAACATACATTTTATGAAATAAGTGTTGAGAATCATTAACTGTCTTTCCTGAACACAAGACAGCTTTATTTGACTATGAAAAATATCTATAGATCTACCAGGGACACTAGGATCTTGGGATACGCCATTATTTTTCTGAATCCTTAGATTGGTTTGAAAGAATTTCAGCTCACATTGGAAGTTTTCCACTACTACAGAGAACTTTTGTGTTAAAGTTCAGTTGTATCTTCATTTTAATTTCATATGTAATGAAAGCTACTTGTGGGAAACCTTTCTGAGAACTCTTTGAGGCATTAGATATCCCAATTTATTGACAGAATAATAATGGAGATATTCACTTATCCTTTCAATAAAAATTGAGTACCGCTAAGGTAAAGACCGTGCATAAACCTGAAAAAGGGTCATTGTCAGAACAGTGTCAAGCACAGTATTCTTGAAACTTTGATTCCTGGATAGTAGCTGTGATTCCCAAAAGTTTATTGTGATGAGAGGAAAGCTCCAGTGGTGGTAAATCCTGGAGGTTGTAGCCATAACTTCTCTTTCTGCGGGTAGCATTGACTTTTCCATAACGATATCCATCACAGTCGCTTCAGGCTGTTCAGTCGCTGTCTTCCCAGCCTGTGACAA
Source organism: Phataginus tricuspis (assembly GCA_029783875.1). NCBI lineage: Eukaryota > Metazoa > Chordata > Mammalia > Pholidota > Manidae > Phataginus > Phataginus tricuspis. The sequence continues at coordinate 17,172,044 of JAQQAC010004068.1, forward strand.
GCTCACCGTCGTCATCACCACTCGTAGGGGCATGTGATCCTCCTGTGATTGTTCCAGCGAAAAGGACGCTGTCTCTGGATTTATAGCGCTGCACACCCATCTCCAAGGATTCAGTCTTATGTGACAGAATTGTTTTCTTGCACAAAATCATGTGTCAGTTAACTACTTCCAGTTTCCTGACTAGCAAAAAAAAAAAAAAAAAAAATGACAGCTTTATCATTGGCTGTTTCAGCCAATCGGACCCCTTTCTCCTTAGCCACACAAACTATTCTCAAAGTCTCAAAATTGAACTCCAGGAAGGAAATATGCAGTGGGTGTGATTTATGCTGTGGGTTATTAGGCAGGTTGGAAATTATTTCAATTCAAATTGAAAGCAATGAACATTTCAAGAGGAATTCATGTTAAGAGATCAAGAGACCAAAATCCAGAAGACTAGTTTTATTCTTTAATAAGTGGGTTTTCATTGTTGGTTAGAGCAGTCATAGGTAGCACTCCCTGTGGGTCCAGGATTTCTGTCACTGAAAGACACACTGGCTAGAATCTGGATTACGGTGGAGGCTTTGAGCACTTGCACTCCTGATTCTCCAATCAGCCTAAGGGAGTTCAGGTCTCAGGACTCATAGATTGGAAATTGTGTTGCCCTGTGAAATCTGGAAGATAAAATAACTAAGTCTAGATATTTCTGTGGAGGAAGGTATCAGGTGGGGGTTTCTGGAGTCCCCTACTGTTGCGAATTTTCTTCCTGAAACTAATAGTTTACTACGTTTCTATCTGACCCATTCAGCATATTAGCTTGATTTTCTTCCCTTGAGTTGTAAGGATGACATCATGGTTATCATCTCTTTTTATTCAAAACATCAATGAGCCTTTGGGCAGGTGACTATGCCAGATAGGCACAATTCAAAGCTGAAATATCCTGAAAAGATGCAATCTAACAAATGTGCAATAAATTTTGTAGACGCTTGATCTTAAATTTATTCATTATTATGCTGAGGGCATCTTGGATTTGTATAAATCACATGAATTATTGTTAACTTCTATAAGGTAAGCTTTTTTTTTTAGTTTTGTAGGAGGAGAAGGGATCCTGGAGGGGATGTTTTATTCTAGGGCAGCCCCTACTGAGGGCTCTAAATTCCCAGACACCCCGTCTCAAGGACAGCCTGCTGCAGGAACTGACGATGGCTCCCTGAGGGTGATGTGCCTTAAAAGTTATTGGGCTTCAAGGGTGTGACTGGCTGGGTGTAGGGTAAAATGACCCCTGCCCTGCGCTTTGAAAGTTCCCTTGACCACATTGTGGGACAAAGAGAAACTCGAAGGGCAACAGCTAAGCCTGAGTGACAGGCAGAAGAAATGAGTAACCTAACCTCTATGAGGCAGTGGAGAACAAACAGCCTAGGCTCTCCCCCCACTCCAACCCCCACCCACCTCCTTCAGACAATTACTCAGCACCTTTGGTTATAGTTCCTAAAATATTTCAAGGCCTATTTTAGTCCAGGGTGGTCACTGGACAATCCAATTACCTTCCAGACATCCACTTTTCCTTGTCCCTTGATAGGAAGAATTGGGGTGAGGTCCATAAACACGTCCTGAGTTCTGTCTATGCCTTCTAGCTGACTTCACAACTGATCACACTGACAGTGAATGTGGTGCTTGAAGGAGAAATTTGTGGCATCCCCAGACTTCCCCACAAAACTTAAAATTCATTTGAATTATAAGCAAGAATTATTATGGTAATTAAAAGGACACACTATTGTATGAATTCATTGAATCAAATTGTTGTCCTTATTATCCTTATTATTTGTAGGAGGAAAGAAAGATATAGTACTTTTTATTTGTCACCTGTAAAATAGAATGACATATACCCACCTATCATGATGGAAGAGAGGATTAAATGAGATTATATGTGGGAAATGCCAAAATCTGCTGGTACATGTGCATACCCAGGTATAAGCCATTATCACAACTCTTTCTAGCCAATAAAAGGGAGGAAGGGCGAGGAGGTATTGCTGACTATTCCCTAAAGTTGTTATTTAATGTTCTACTTCTTTTGTTTTGTTTTAAATTCATAGTGTTGGCTTAAATTACAATTACATGGCTTTTTATTTATAGAAGGCTTCTGGTCTGGGTAACTTGTTTGGGAAGAAATAAAGAGAGGTCATTTGACAGGGCTAGGAGTGAGAATGTAGGGCTGAAATATCAGGCAAATCTCCATGGTTAAAGCAGGCTCTGGAAAACCCGAGTTCATTCATCAGGTGAGGCGAGACAGGACAGCGTTTGGTGATCTGCAAGCTGGTTGACCCTTCAAGGTCAAGCACACCTCAAGCACCAGGCTGAGGTGAAAGGCAAGCAAGACCTAGAGTGCAGGGGACTGTGGGGCTTGGAAGCACTGGCAAAACCAAAGGGAAATATGGAAATCTTAGGGCAGAGGTTATTTATCTTTTGCCTCATTATCTTTCCCCATGAGTTCCTGATACACAGAATAGAGGTGGAGTTTGAAGAGATGGTAGCCAGTAAGCCATACAGGTTCTGGCAGAGCATGAATTTAATAGGTGTACAAGGAGTCCTTTGTGTGAATACAGAGGTACTAGCATTCACTCCCTCAACAATGTCATATACTTTGGGAAATTGAACTACATTTCTCAGCCCTTATATGTACTATTTAATAATTCAGAAAATAGGTGCTTGATGTACTGGGAGGGCGGAATTCTTCATGTGGCCTGTTATTGTCAAGGTGGCAGCTCTTATTTTCATAGGAACTATGCAATGTAAGGGACCTTATTTAGCATCTTTGATTTTCATTGTGAATTGTTTGTGATAGGAGACAAAATCAGGTCACCTAAAGGAAATGATTTAATCCTAAAAAAAAAGAGCCACTTAACAGGCATATTTTATCACCACTCAGTGGAAATGAATAAAGTGTTAGTGTTTACAACATTTCCCTCAGTACAATGCAAATGACAGTGGTATTCATTTGCACTGGAATTTTCATTGCATTAGGAATCCCCACATCTGAAAAGTATGATCAGAGGGGAAAAAGAAATATATGTGTTACGTATATATGTATGTAAAATATATATATATATATTGCGAGAGAGAGAAAAGTTAGAGAATATCCCCAGGTTTCCCATTCCCAGCCTGAATATCAAAGAGGTCTTACTAGTGGGGTCACCAAATTTGGCTTGCTTGTGGCCCCTATCTGCAGGACTCTAGCTCATTAGCACTCCTATTAAACTCACCCCAGTTATTTCTGGGCGAACCCAGGGTCATGTCACATGTTCAGAAAAGCCTACTCTTTTCCTTTCATTTGATGTCCTCACTGGAGCCCGTGAAATAGAATTCCTTTGAAGAAACCCCTCCATACTGGCCTTGCTGCCACTTGCCCCTCTTAGCTTGCTATAGTCCCGGGAGGGGCTCCTTGCAGATTCTCCACAAGATGCTATTGAGTTCCATGTAGAAATGGAGAGAATTCCATCCCTCACTTTGGATACCTCTCTGGTCACTGAGACTGCATGGCTTGCATCCTAAATCTCTTGAGATTCTTCATTCAAAACGTTTTCATCATCTGTTTGTACCCGGCCCTTTTCCCTCTAGATAGTCTATCGGGGTGGTTGAGAACCATCTCCCTAAATAAAAGCTTCTCTACTTTGTCACAATTTCCTTCAATCTGCCCTAAGTATTATGCACTAATTGCTTCTCCTATGATAATTCAAAGCGATTTTAATTTAGGTGCAGCCAAGCTATTCCACCATGTGAATAACTTGGCCTTGTGAATTCATATTAAATTAGCTTTCAGTCACTGGGCGCACTAGTCCCAGAGATGCGCAGAGGATAGTCACTGGACAAGGGATCCGGTCCGCTGGGGCTCTCCCCTCAGCTAAGCAGTAAGTTGTTGTGTGACCCAACAGGGGCCCTTTTTCTTCTCTGGGTTTCAGATTTCTCATATATAAGACGAGAAATTTGGGACCAAGCACTTGTTCTTGAACTATTTCACGGTTACATATCATTTTCATAATCTAATGATGGTATGAAACCTCATTCAGGAAAATCCAAGTAAATATAGAATGGACTGAATTGTGTCCCCCCAAATTCATATATTGAAGCCCTAAAGCCCAAGATGACTTGATTAGGAGATGAGGCTTTTAAGGAGGTAATTAAGGTGAGATAAGGTAATAAGGGTGGGACCCTAACACAATATGGCTGTATTATAAAAAGCACCCTTATAAGGGGAGGAGGTGACATCAGGGAGGTGTGCACACAGAATAAAGGCCATGTAAGGACAGAGTGTTGAGGTGAGTGTCTACACGCCAAGGAGAGAGGCTGCAGGACAAACCAAATTCTCCAACACCTAGATCTTTGACTTCCAAGAATCGTGAGAGAATAAATTTCTGTTGTATAAGCCACCTAGTCTTTGGTATGTTATTATGGCAGCCCTAGAAGACCAATATAAAACATAGAGACACAAATACTTAGACATAATTTCTGGTTGCTCACACACTTCATGATATTCAAGCTCAGGTCAAAACCTTGAAGATTACATGTCTTCTAACTTCTCTTTTTCCTCTAAAATGTAGTGATTATCTGAACAATAGCTGGAAATCTTTAGCTCCTTATTTTATGTATGTTTTTAGAAATACAGTGAGCAAGTTCAAGATCACTATAAATGTGGATTTCTTTTAAGAAAGTCCGAGAGAAACCAGGTGATGAAAAGTTGGGTACATAGAGGTATCATACAAAGTAATGTTTAGAAATTGCACAGGCCTTGAGACAGTGAACTTAATTTTTTCTCTCTAACAGTGGGAACTTTTAGAAAAATCCACAAGCTTTCTCAAAATAAACTAGAAATTTTCTCCTTATTAAGTTATTTAACTTTGAAAGTTTGAATGCTAATGAAAGATATTAAAAGAAGAAAGTAATGGATGGGGAAGATAAAAATCACAGTTACTATATTTTATGTTTTGGGGAATTATAAATCCTAGAGTATCTCACCTATGGGAAAAGTAAATGAAGTGGTTCAATTTGCACGTTAAGGACACTTCAACCAAGCAGCAAGTATTCATATAGGCCAAGAATTAATATATGATTATCCAAACAATGATACCTTTGCAAGGTCTATTGGAGTCCTGAACAACCATCACAAAGAAAGAAATCTCAGCCCTCAAGAATCAGTCAGAAATGTTCTTTAGAGGACATTTTTTGTGTACATCCGCAGTACCAGATTGCATTGCTATTTGCCCGTCCCAATTATCCGTAATTCCTTTCAGCAATCCATGTGACTTAGGAAAAGATCTCTCCATTTCTGTTCCAAGGAGGGCGTGTGACCAATGCTAAGCCAAACAGAATGTTCTGGAAGAAGTAATTGGTTCCATAGTGGGCCTAAGAGTTAAGGCAAACTGATTTGAGAGACTCTCAGGGTTTTATCAAGAGTGCCAAAGCTGAGTCTTGTCTTTGTTGAACATGAATAAAGAAGCAGGCGGTCTCATCAGATGAGTGAAAAGAGATTTAACGTAAAACCAACACAATAAACACAGTGAGGAAATGGAGAGAAACTTAGTGCTTTAAAATGTTTTTGATCAACTCATTTCTGAAGCTAATCTGACTTCTGGACTTTTAGATACTTGAGTCCCCTTGTCCCTAAATTCCTTGATCATTTATACCAGTTTGAGTCAGAATTCCCACTACTCGCCACAAGAATATCCTAATAAATGGCTATTCTTATATTCCTATCTTTAAGTACCTGTATGAGGTATTTCTTTCTCTCCCAAGGTTTAATTGTTTAAGTAATCAAATGCCCATAGTTTAGTGTTTATTTGCAATATTTCCCACCCCCAGTTTAGATATTATTTTTCCAGTAATAATAATTATTATTACTCACACTTAGTCAACAATTATCTATTATTTTGCCTGCAATGTACAAGGCGTGGTCCTTAGGCACTGTGGAAAAATTAAAGTTCTATGTATAAAGAAGGAAATACCTTATACATGTAAGATAAAAAAATATAGTATAAGCTTGGAAAACCCTCATTTAACAGGAAAGAATCTGAGGTTATTGGTAAAGTAAGAGTCAGACCTAGGTCTTAGAGTGGTGCTTTCTTTACCACATCATCTCTGATATATTTTTTCATCTTCTGCCGTATATTTTTCTTCTACATGGTCATTATGCACAACAATATCTTAATATCTCATAAACTATAGATACAGCAAATACAACCCCTCCCATTGTCTTAAAAAGAGGAAATTAGTTCTTCAAGTCTATCCATGCCAGGTTGTGGGGGCCATGGGCTAGGCAGGGTCTATGGTGTTTTATTCAATCTCAATTGCAAAGTTGTCTGATTTTATAATACCTGAAGGGGGAGTTAAGGTCAGAATTGAATTGGGGTCAAACAAATAGATATGTGAAATGTTTGAGGTCAAGGATGGGGGTGGGTATTGAGGTCCAGGCAGGGCAAGAGAGTGGGGTATTGAGAAGTCAGTGTATCCAAGCAATGGTATAAGTTCTTGCTTCACTCCAAGCATGTGGAAATCATTAACAGAGACCAAGCCAGAAGACCAAAAATTTGGTTTACGAGAATGAACTAATGATCACAAATAAAACACTTTATGGACATACACTGTAATTATCAACCATTGAGCATCAATTAGAACAAATTTGTATTTTAGGTCAATCTGTATATACTGACTTTTTTGAAAGAGATCGAGGGAATCTCATGAGTTTTCTGAAATCAGATATTACTACAAAATGACAGATTCCGTATTCTAACCCAAACCTGCTGGACTGAAACTGGTGTTCTAAACATGCCTTAAGAGAAAAATCATTGCTTAAAATGGCTAATTTTTCTTTTTTTCTAAGGTTTCCTTCTCAGTCAAATCTTTAAGAACATCCATAATTTTCACAAAGTAAATAAGTTTCTAAACCAAAATTCTTCTTAGATATATCACAAAGCCATTTGGATTCCACCTCCCCCAATCTCCATTACTTTTGAGTCCTAAGAAAAATTGGTGTGCTGATCAAAAAATAAAAGCCCATTTGTTTCTACTGGATCTCTTGTAATATGTCTCCAAATTCGATGACTTGCTTACATGCACAAGAGAACATGCAACTGAAAATCCCATGTATAATACCATCCAAAACCAAGAACATTTCTCAAAGGAAAACATTCTTTAGATTTGGAGAATGTTTTTAATTCCATATGTGCCTCGTCTCAGCCTTAGTGCTTGTACTGTGGGTAAACTGCCAATTTATAATCATGGTTTAGCCACTATTGCCTGTCTTTGATGCAGGTAGATTCTTAATGGCCTTTGAGGTAAAGATAATTGTCTATTTCCATGCTTCTAAATGTATCAGTTAAAAAGGTACTTCAGGAAATAAACCCAGTGTATCTTAGAGTGAATATATTATGGATACAGATTAACTGTCGCATAGACCTGCACATTAATGAAAGCTGGAATGTTTTGACCTGTGGGTATACCTAGTAAATATACTATTACCTCAAAGCCTCTGATTTTTTAAAAAGAAAACCACCACCAACAACAACAACAACAGTTAAACAGACCTAGCAATCTGAAAAATTGGAGAAGAGGTAAAAGTGAGCCTGACACCTATATTTCTTTACATTGAATGAGAACTTCATTTCTCGTTTCTCATTCTAAATCATGGGCAATCATTTAGAAGGGGGAAAACACAAAGGAATTGAATTATCTATCTCTACATATTGATTAACAGCTTTTAAGCCCATCAATCATACTTTAATTTCTACCTGTGGTGTGTTTAACATGAGCTTCCAATCCATCTGATTGGATTACCTCACCACCCATAAAAGAATCAGCAACTAGTGGTTAAAATTGCAATTAGAATCAGGCAGTAATTTGTGCTGGGGGGGTGGGCGGGGGCAAACCCGCTTGCCCTTCTGTTTAAGTTTTTCAAAATAGATGATGAATAATTATATTTCAGCCAATTACCTCTGAGATAACAGAAAGTATATATGTGAAGGAATAATCGAAGATTTTAGATGTTTGAACTCTATTCCTTCCTCTTCCTTGAAGTGGTCAGTAAAATACAGAAGGTACATTTCTCATCCACACAGTCTCTAATTTTAATGGAAGTCCTGCCGTGATACATATCCATCATATTTCTGTTCTCTAAACTAATAGTCTTAGAGAGTACGAAGCAGTGTCTATTAAAATATAAACTAACACAAATTCTATTTTGAACAGGTTTTAAAGTGTATTTTTCTTTTTTGTATGACACTGCTGAAATATGTGTTTTCCGTGGGGGTGTTATAAAACATTGATGTTTTTAGTTAACTTCATTATAACATCTACTCTCAGGAAAAGGTCACTTTTGCAATCTTTGTTCAAAAGCATTTAGCTTATTTATAGATATAACCCTTTAAATCATTTTCGGTTAAAAGTATAGATTCAGTTTCAAGAGACAGATGTCTTAAAAAACTTGAATGCTTTTGATTAGCTATCCTGTTATAAAATACTAGTGATATTGTTTTTAAGATACGATTTGAAAATTATTTTTTAAAGCAAATAAATTAATTAAATCCAAGGTGTGTGTGAAGAAAATTTCAATATTATATGAAATAAAACTGGAAGAAGTATGACTGAGTGGCATATGAAGATTATGTAATTTAACATAAGGTGCCACCAGTTGAATTTGTTCCACAAAATTCACACATGGACATACCAAAACGGGGAACGCTACATATCTTTTCCTTTCACGACACTGAACAATTTCACTGCATCTGCCTCAATGGGTGTTTCTAAAACCAAACCTAAACAAAAAACATGCATGATGATGGTGAGAGCCTTTGGTCATAAATCTCAAAGCAGATAAAAGATTCGTCATAAATTATTTCATGCCCTGCCTCTGCACCACAAACTTTACCTCTCTTGAGGCAGCTTTCTGCACTGAACCTCCCCTTTCCTTTTCTCAGTTCAAAATATGCCATCATTCCAACCCACACTTTTACTTCCTGCCCTGGTTAAAAGCTGCTGCCCTTTTGACTGCATCTTCCTACCCCTTTGCTCATCTCTATGGGCCACCTGTTTGTAAAAGTCGAGTTCATTTCTTTCCTAACTGTGTTCCCATATTAACATCTTGGTTATTAACACCTTGTGCAATGATTAATGCCAATCTTGGTATAGTAGAAAGAGCCCTGGCTTAGCCTTTCCTATCTGTCAGCTTCTAAGCTAAACCTCTATCTCTGGCCCTCAGGTCCCTGATATGTAAAATAAGGAGGAGCTTGAAAGGACCATCAAACTTCAAACCCTGTGCAATCCTTCTTACACAAATACCTTAGCATTTTATAATGTTTCTTGATCAGAAGCAATTTCACGTATGGATGCTGTGTCTCTCTAATCAGACTGTGAGATTTATAGGAACATGCACTGGGATTTTCTGTTGCACTCTGTGCCTTCTAACAGTTCTAAGAATATTGTAGATATTCAATAAATGTTCATTGATTAGTTTACTGAAACCCTATTAGGCAGATTTTCATTTCATATTATTATTACCACCAATGTACTCAGTGTAGAAGTGGATACATAAAGCAATTATCCAGGCAATTAATAGATAAGAAAAAAAAAACAACAACAAAAATGACTCTACAATATCTGCTTTACCTCATAATTATCCATACTGGTAATTTGCTCTGTGGCTTTTAGCAACTGATACCAACAATTTAAAGTGCAATTGGGAAAACAAACAAACTGTGATAAGACTAAAGATTGCTTTAAAGAAATGATTCTTAATTGGGGTGGAGGGATGGGGCACATTGAGAATCTGACAAGAGGAATCTGACAAGAGTTATAGACTTTCTCCAAGATGGTTCACGGATTCCTTACAGCTTTTTATATAAGCACCATGTTTTCCTAAAACCCATACATGGATCCTATGCTTCATTTTTAAGGGGTTTTCAGAGAGAATCATTGCTGTTCCACCCAGAGCCCTTTTGCAATGAAAGACTCTCCCTTAGTGTGTCTGATTGGACCTGACGGAGACATGTCTTAATAGATAGTTTAAATACCTAGTTTAAAAAGATATAAAAGCCAACTGGATTCTTTCCTTGGGAGTTTGAAATTGGGGCAAAATTTTAAATTTAAGTCAGTCAGTAGGATATTGTTGAATTAGAAGTCCATTTGGTCTTGAGAGATGGAATGAACACTTTTAGACCATGTATACATTAAAGAGGAAGCAGAGGAAGGTATTTGGTAGAGGTACTGAAGAACAGAGAACACACAAAGAATGAATAGCACATGCACAGAAGCAAAATCAAGAGCTCACACAGCGTATAAGTAAAAGAGAATATGGCCTAGGTTCCCGGTAGCTTTCCAAATCTCATGAGACCCATTTGTACTGCATTTGCTATTCTTGGATACTGTCCAGACTCTGAGTCTTTGATGACCTCTACATCAACCACATCCTTGCCATGCGCGCACACACACACACACACACACACACACACACACACACACACACACACTCACCGTTTTCTTGAACTAATTTGAAATTGGCCTGTTTCTCAAAGCCTAAACCTCTGACTAGAATAAACAGTAATCTGAGATATCTTCCATGCTGTTTGTGTAAGGTAGAAAATAGGACTCTTTCTCAAGGTGGAAATGTTTATGATGCAGTAATTTTTCATAAGATACAAGGAAGATAAAGGCTCAGTGTGATTACTAAAGATTTTGTATTTCTAAATTTTAAATATTTAGGTTTTTCCTTCTGAACAATTTATAACTTCTTTTTAAGGAAATAAAATTATATAGTACGTTAAAGTGTATTAACATAGCAAAGAATTACATAAAAAAACAAATATGCTTCTGAAGTACATTTTTGATATAATTTTTGAATATTTTGATATTCAAAATTTCAAAATTTGTTAAATTTTGAATAAATTTTTGATAGGAAATATATTATTTTCTAGCAAATACATTTTACCGAATAAAATAGTTAAGTAGCAGCAAAAACTGTTTTCTATTTGAAGAGATACAATCTTCAGTGAGAAATATTATATGCCATTTTACGGCATTCAATTTTAATTATTTTCCATAATTCCTACTTACAATATCTTTTCTGTTTTAACATATTTTTAGCTATTTGGGTGTTTTGAAATTTTTATCTCTGCAAGCCTCACATAGTCCTAAACTTAATTAATTCCATGGTACATATTCATGTGGCATATAGTAAATGTTAACACAAATCATGTTAATTTTTTAAAGGGTTTTTCATGGGTTGTTCCAATGTTCTACCAGGGGTTATACCAGAAATGTATTCCTTCTTCTTGAAAAATCATATACATTGTTTTTTTTTTTAATTCATTCATTTTTATTCAGGGCACTGCACTAAATGGAACCCATGTAAATTCAGTGTGATGCTTTTTGAGCACCTGCTGTCAGTAAAGAACCATCAGGTAGCTGGTGTACTCTTCCATCTTAGTTGGTAACATCATCTTTCCTTATCTTTTTTGGGAGGAAGAAGATTAGGTATTCTTTCTTAGGCAATGCACAGATGTCTCTCGCTGCTGTGGGAAACACCATAGACTATATGGAAAAGAAGAGGGGAGGCCATGAATGGAGAGCCATACGTGGGTGGTGATTCTACAGCTTGTGCATTCAGTGGACTTGCCAGCATAAAAGAATACATTTTGGTTTGCTCTGATGTAGTTGTAGTAGGAATATTCAGTCTACCAGGTAATGGGCTTGTGACTATTTTAAGATGATAAAGGATGATTTTATTCCACTCTTGAAAGTTTGATTTTTGTGAATTTCTCATCATGGATAGATGCTGTGATCTGTTCTGAAACTTTAAAAAATACCCAATTCTGATTTACCTCTTGTACTGGCAAATATTTTGAAGTGTTTGTAAAAAGTAACCTTATTATTTTGTCCAACCTTTCATTGTAAGAAGTGTTCTTAAATGTATGTAAGCCAAAAACGGCACATCTACTTTGCAAAATATCAATATTTAATTAAAATAGGCAATAGTGTAATATTTAGAAACAGAAATCAGTGAGAAGGCATATGGGTTGAATTTTTGACCCAACCCCACCATAAACTTGTCATGTATTTTTAGGCAAGTTGCTGGCTTTCTTTATGTCTCTGCATTCATACTCAAAACAGGAATGCTAATATTCTTCCTACTTCAGAGGAGTATTGGGATAATAAGAGGAAATTATGTAACAGAATTTAGAGGTGGACGGAATCTAAGATCATTCCAAGCCCAATCATTTTATATGTAAGATAACTGAAGCCCAGAGGTATTAAATAACCAATTGTTTTTTCCGCTCTCTATACATATCTTGCTCTTCATACTTGTATTAGAATTCTTAAGTCACATACAGTAATTCTCTACTGTGTATCTCCCTAACTAATCCATAGGATACTTGAGTACAGAGACAGTCATATTCATATTTGCCTTTTCACATTTTTCTTCTAATTAACTCTTGTTCAACATTCCTTGGAAAGGATTTTCCTGATCCCAAATCCATGTTATATCTTTTAAGTACATTCTATATTTTCTTGGTAACGCTATCACAATGGTAATTTTACTATATATGTATTTCAATATAATTGTGCTATATATATGTGTGTGTATATGAATAAGTATGTATATTTTGTATAATTTCTGCATATATTTGTATATTGATTTGTTCAATATATTTCCTGCAACTTAATTTATATTGCAATTTGTTCATCTGTAAAATATGGATAATAATAGTATCTAACTTACAGAATTATTGTGAAGAACATTTGGTTCATTAACAGCATATGGAATATATGAGGAACACAATTAATTTTATTTTATTATTCCTGTTCCTATTTAATTTTCAGGCAATCTCTGTTTGTCATCAGAGATGGTGGTAGAGATGAAAACATTTCTGCATATTAGGCTGGACACAAAATAACTTTAGGTTTAATAGGTTATAAGGTTATCTCTGTGCTGTGCCACAGGCAAATTGTCCACAGGGTATTTCTTAATCTATTCATTCTAGGGGCAAATATACTATTCCAGTGTAGTAAAACTGCAAGGTATAAAAAAGAAAAAACACACAGGGGACCAGAACCATTTAGTAAGACAGTAAGTCCTGTGCTTCTCTAGTAGCATTAAAAAAAAAAAAAAGGTATTTCAGTCTGGTGGCATCTTGCTGTGCTCAGACTTCTAAAACTCATTCAGTCATTCCTCTTTCAAATATGTTTGAATTCCACTGGACCCTGGAAATAGAGAATAAGACAGACAGAGACTTTCCTTTGAAGGGAAGACCTCAAAGCAACATTGAAACATGTGAAGCCAAAATGTAGGTGACTGAGGTACTGCAGGACCACTAAATATTTCTCAGAAATCAACCTATCTGCTAGTAAAGGTATGTAGTAAAGAATTTAAAAGCTTAGATAATCTCAAAAAAGAGAGCATGCAGTTCTCAGCAAAACTCACACAGGGTAAACATTTTAGAGGTGAAAGGATCAGTGTTAATTTGGTTTTGTCAATAACACCCATGGAATTGGGTAGCCTGATCCAAAATAAACTCTCAATAAACTGGTAACATCTACAGGGCTGATAAAAGATGACAGGTTAAGTACCTTGCAAATTTAAAGCCAATTAAAATTACTGAGTATTTTGTTTCATGAATATGACTGAATCTGAGAATTGGAACTACATTCTGCATAGTTCTCTTTTAAATGAAAAGATAAATATTTATTTTTCAGTGTTCGTTACAAAGTTAAACAGTGTTTATAGATAAATACATTTGACAGATATATGTGAATTAATAGAAGGTAGCTTTGAACTATTGCAGTGAGACTCAACATTATATGCTTTGATATAGAGAGGGAAAAAAATAGTTATCAGGCTGCAGAAGAATTTTGTGACTTTTTCTGGAAAGTAATTTTTGAGTACAATTTACTCCCTGAATCATTTTACAATGGCTGTAACTCTGCTATATAAAGGTGATGCTTGCCAAGTACCAGTAAATACTGGTGAATCAAATCTTTCCAGTTTTAGGAGATGCATCTGTTAAAGGTAAAGGCACTTGTAAAATAAAATCTTTTCACTGAATACTTCACTTTTTCTAGTGTTCATAAATACCATATATTTCCTTCTTGCTTATAGAGAATTAGCTAATTTATTCCTTAGCAAATTGTTTCCTCCTGATGGCTGATTATTTTTGTATTTTCACAGTGCAATATGTACCATTTAAAATGAAGATATTGAGACATAAGTAAAAGTTAGAAGTAGCAGGGAGTTTTATCCACCCCTACAGATGTCTAAGCAGAAAATGTATAACTATTTTGAGGGATTCTGTCACCTGGGATGTGGTGGAAATTTCTGGACTCAACCATTTGACAGAACAATTATAAACATTTGTTCATTTAGCCAGTTGTTTTTGCAATCATCTTCTTTGTACAGCATCACATTAGTGCTGTATGGAAACAAAAATTGAACGAGACATTTTTTGTCCTCAAGGCACTTCAAACCTAGTTGAGGAGATAAAGTCACATAAATAATCTTAGAAAAAGATCATATGTGATGCATTATGACAGAAGTATAATGAAAAAAAATGTGTTTTGAGACAAAGTTTAGGAAGGGGCAAATATTAGGTAAAACTTCATGGCATTCGTGACATTGAAGGCCTACCTTGAAACCTGAGTAGGATTTTGGCAAAAGCAACATGAAGGAGAGTTTCTCAGCTGGAGGAGCACAGCCTCAATGCTGTGCAAACCAGAAAGTTCGGAGCATATTAAAGAACTCACAGAAAACTGAAATTAATGATGTGGTGGTTTCTTCAGTGCGTAACCCTTCTCTGTACATAAAGTAACTGCTAATTGGACTAAACTGAAGTGAATTGGAATTCAACATCCATAACCCAAGAAATATTTCCCAACAAAAGCATTATTTTGAGACAGGCATAGTTCTATAAATATAAGGTGCTTAGCACTTCCAGAAATAAAGCATTCTATCTTCCTGCCTGTAGGCCGACTAGTACCTCAAGTTTACTCTGCCTAAATGACATATGGGGGAAGAACTTTCTACAACTTTCTTGTGGAGAAAAAAAAAAATTAACATATTTTGCTGGAACATAAGTGATGGAAAGACCTTCCCCATATGCCCCGTATGTAAATATCCTTGGAATTCAACATGAAATGACTAAAGACACGATATATACAATTAATTTTGTCATAATTTGTAATATTTTACTAACATTAATAAGTTGAGAAAAACCATTAAAGAGTGCACCTAAATGCCAATGATAAAATACTTTGATCAAAAAAGAATTTGTAAAAGTAAAGTAGCAGAACGTAAGTCTTACAATTTGTTTATTAAAATGTTGGCTCAGTGTCAATGAAGCTAGAGCGATGCCTCCCCATAGGGTTGGATACAGAGTCCATGTGTCAGGGGGGTTTGGCTTTGCCACCTTCTGGCTTATACTTTTAGACCCGAGTTAGTATAAAATGGTAGTGGCTCAGGTCCTTTTCAAATCTTTTGAAATTATATCTGTTTAAAAACAACAAGATGAGCATTAATTTTTTTTTTTAATTTTAGAACTCCTCCACATTGTCAGGGTTAAAACAAAGGAGCAGTAGCATAAATCGGAATGAAGATTTAAAAGAGAAAGCAATGTGTCCAAACAATATTGTTCTCCTAAATCCCTTTCTAAAGGTGTAAATTGTAATCTGACATAACTGCCATTGTGAGTTGCCATACTGAGTTGTCTTGTTTAACAGTGGGTTTAATTAGACAAATAGCCCTGTAAAATAGGAAAACAGATGGGCCATCAACTTTTAAATGTAGAAGCCCAGTAAAATAATCTGTTAGCCTCAGGCCAGGCAATTGTGACCCAATAGCGAGAGAAAACATGGGGGAAAAATGGTTTAGGAAGTTGTTTTTTAGTATGATGTCATGGACACCATGAACAAAGTAGATGTTATTATCCTCAAATATTTAGTATTATCTAGGTTATAACAAAAATCAACTATTTGGACATAGTTGATAAATGTGGAGAACTGTTGAAATTCCTTCAAATTACGATATGCATTTACTAATGCAGCATGAACTTCTTCTAAAACTGTATTAGTATACATCCATGGATGGGTGTGATACTGGGATTCATCACTTTATCCCTACTTTTCCGTTTCTTGCCCAGTAGTAGCTCAGCGCTTTTTCTGTTTGTGTCATTTGATGCATGTGATAAAACAGGCTACCAGAGGGTGATGGTGAAAACAAAACAAAAACAAAAACAGGGTAGCAGATGAAAAACTCAGATCAAAATTATTTGTCCCCCATAGAAGTTGGCTCCTTTTGAAATAATGATTTCCGATTTAAGCAGTGTGGAGAAAATGGAAATTTCTGAAGAATTACCACCTGGCCTTAGTAGTGCCCATTGTATACGTAAGAGCCTGTTTTCACATTTATGGGATGTTTACCAGGGACCGAGTGACTTGTCAGTCATGGGAGTACCTGCCCAAGGGAGGGGTGGAGAGGAAACACCCATTCTCTTCTCCCCTCAGTTCCTGGTACTTAATTGTCAGGCATGTGCCAAGTCATCAGAGACCCAGCCATGTATTTCCTCCAGGTGTTGGGGAGGGAAGCGGAGGACCACGCGGAAAGGGAGGAGAGTGCTGGGACAGCCACGGAGTACTGGCGCTCCCACGTGTGGGAGAAGGCAGAATGGAGGCTGGCAGAGGAAAGCCAGAGTGGACAAGAGACTGAGACCTACTGCCAGGAAAATAAAACCCCCTTTAATCCCCCAACTTCTCGCCTTTGCCTTTATTCGGTCTCATCGAATTCATAGCAAGCTTGCCCCAGATGGAGAACCCCCTCCTCCTGGAGCCACAAGCAATAATCTTCAATCCTATTTCATACTTAGTATTTTGTACCTAAAATTAATGTTTTATTCTATACTAGTCTTAAATTTTCTATATTGAAAAAAGTTTGTATTTATTATATATGCAAACATTACTTTGAACCCTACAAAATTTCCATTTGTTAGGTACAAAGCATTTGGATATTGCAAATTACATACGTAATTTTTTGTAGTTGGAACACACAAGCCCATGAATTACTGACAATAACTTCCATATTGGACAGAAGCTTTTTATTTTATTTTTACTTTGCATCTATTTGTTTTCCTCACAGCTGAGTCTAGTGCTATTGACAGTTTAGTAAGTGTTTGATGAATACTTGGTGATGAATTGTTGTCAGATTGATTAAATAGGCTGTGAGACTGACTTCTAAGTGGCTCAGCCAAACATAGAGGTATACGTGTTTAACCATCACAGGCATAGGATAAGTAGACAAAGAGCCTGGGTGAGAAACAGAGAAATGAATTATATGTGTGTGTGTATATATGTATATATACATATCCTCTTTTTTTTTTTCTTTTTTTAAGTGTGAAGTGGGATTCTTCTGGGCTATCTAAAATCGAGAAAGAAAACCAAGTACAAATTTTCTCTCCAAGCTTCCTGGAAGAAACTCGATGAAATATTTGTCTTTAAGATGATCATTGTTCTAGTATACACCTCTAATTAGTTCTTTCTGATCTGTAGAAGCTAATTAAAAAATACCTACGCACTGCATGGAACTGATAGTAATGTTTGCTCTCTGATGAATGGGCTTGACACTCAGGATTTTCACCACATCTAAACCCCTAAGGAGGAAAGATTCAAGACTGTATGCTAGGTGCAATCCCAAAATGGAAAAAATGAGTAAATTAATATGCACACATATGTGCAAATTGAGATGAGGATGCCAATTTCAGATAGCAAGAAGAATTTATCAGCACTGATTTCTGTTAGGCAGAAGCAATCTGAGAAGAGCAAGAAATTTTAAATTTAGACATTCATTTAGAATATTTTTTCAAGTAGGTTTGCTCAGCTAAGGCCCATATAAAATCAAGCCTTTTTAAGTGAATGAAATGTGGAAAGAGAGAGGGTTCAGACTCTCATCTTGGTCAGGGAGTATGGCGTTTCTGATAGACTGAGCAAGAAAAATCTCTTTCCTACTCTGGTTCTTTCTAAGAGCTAAGTCAGAATTTTTTTTAGGGAATAAATTGCTTTATCCTTGGCCAGTATTTCACTTCTTTGTTCCTTGTTGAACATACAAGGAGAAAATGGTTTTGAGTAGAATAAGTGAATATTGGTGTTTCCTTGTGGAATGACTGCAAAGTGGAACAGAGCTATCAGAAGACAGGATAGAAGCCATGCAGGCAAAGAACACAGAGTCACGAGGGGCAGGATTTGAATCTTAGCTTCTCTACTTTCTACCTGTGTGACCTTGGCAACTTAAATAACTTCTCTGAGACTTAGTTTTCTCATCTGTAAAATGGAAATAATAATCCTTACCTGTTGTGATGATTAAGCAAGGTATATAAAGCACTGAACACAGTGACACATACTATGTGCCCAATAAATGGAAGCTATTAATAAAGGGTCTTTTAGGCTGTGGCTTTGTTTCCAAACTTCAGGAAAACAAACAAGCCTATAAAGGTTAGGGACTGAGGCAGAGATACTCTGTGCAGTGGAGACCTCCGTGGAGGTTAAATGAAAGGAATGCTCTTGGGTGGGAGGAGTGGGGACACAATCAGGAGGAAGCTAAGCTTCAGACGGACACCGGTATTCACACTTAGGTCTCTTCTAGATCATGGAGGCCATCCATCACATCTGGAACCAATTTCTACATTTAAGTTTACAAGCAGTGTTGCTCCTGTTTTCAACTGAGCCTGTAATTTACTTTCCTTTTCTTACTTCAACTTCCCTGGAAATTTACTCCTAAGATCTCTCCAATCTTACACTGGTCACTAAAACTGGCTACCCAAGACTGGAGTGTATGCCTCACCTCTACATAGTTTGGAAACTTGCCTCATATTTATTAACATTTATGGCCTTTTTTCAGTATTAGTCTTAGGTCCTCAAAGGATGGACTGAACTTAATTTTACATTTGCTCCTTCCAAGACATTATTGTCATGAACTCTATCCAATCAGTCAAACTTGCCTTGCATTTATTATTAGAGGGGAAGGGAGAGAATAGTTTTCTCTCTGACTATTCCTCTCTTTAGAACTAGAAAAATAAGGTTACCTTCTATTTTAATTATATGCTTCCCCCTATCCATCCATCCATCCATCCATTCATCCATCTAGCCATCCACCCATCTATGTATTCATTTAACAAATGTTTTTTACCAACTCCATGTCAGGAATTGTCCCAGCCCTTGAAACTGTAGTTGAGCATCAGGCTGACAAAGACCTTGTTTCCATAGAAAGTTTACAAGATTGGCTATAAAATATGATCTCACTAAATATGTAGACAGATATTTTTGACCACTGCATGTCTAGATTTTTTATCACAGGTCTTTATTTTATAGGAGAAGTCAAGTGAGTATCAACATAGACTATATTATAACATAAAAGTAAACTTTTAGAAGAATCCATTTTGCTTAAATGTTCTGAGGCATGCCTTCAGTAAGCAGTACCTCTGTGATACAATCCAAATAGCATGAAACCTGTAAAACCTCTCTCTTCATTGTTTTGTAAGTGAACCTTTCCTCGGACATAAGTTCCTTGAGGGGAGGAAATTTGTCTGTTTTGTTCACAGTTGTGTTTCTAGGACATTAGCCATGACCTATGCATAAAAGTCACTCCATGTGTTTTTCTGCATGAATAAATGAATGAATGAAAATGAATGTACACATATCTGTTTGCAAAAACAAAGTAGCTATTTAATAAATTTTTATTCTGAATTATAGAAAATGATGTCTCACATTTACATTTTCCTCTTCTGAGGATAGCTATCCAGAACACTTTTCTATTGGCAATGCAAACACCAGACTGTCTCTTAGTTTTCTCCTTCCTGAGAGAATATAATAGTACCAGTATTCTTGGGAAATAAATTTTTGAATTACTGAATTTTTTTTTCTTTTGTCGAGACGATACCAACCTAATGGCAGCCTGAACGTGTCAGACATGATGTGCTACACTGGCTTCCTTTAAAAGCTGTTCACAAAAGCATGGAATACTGCAGTTGAAATCCAATTCCTTAGAGATCATCTAGCACAGCGTAATACATAAATTCTCACCTCAATCCCATCAGCTTCTTCAGCATGTGAGTTTTCTCTTGTCCAAGTTAAATATTTCCAGTCCTTTTATTCATTTTTCTACATGACACAGTTTTGCATCCCTTCAACAGTCCTGTCATTTTCTTACCGATTATATACTCATGGTTCCTGGTTGAGGTAATTTTTGGAGAGCATGAGTTTGATACTGTAACCTGAAAGGGAATCACAGCAGCGTATGTGGGTGGTCTGAGAGGCGTGCGTGTGGGGGGTACGTCCAGGTGGAAGGATTTCAGAGGTCCAAGATAGAGGAGGCTCTGAGGGGAAATGACCGTGAGGTTCAGACTCCTGCCCTCTTACTGACTATTAGTTTGACCCTCTGGCAAAGTGTACTTATGTCTGATGGACATTTCAGGCATGGAGCTCATGACCCAAGAAAATGTTAATGTTTTGGAATGTTACCCTGTTGACCACTTCGCCTCTCCTTCTCTCTTGCTCCTAGTATTTCAGGATTGTTGAAGCCAACAAACCAACGTATGAAGGACAGCAGCTGCTGCCCCAGGTGTTGGACAACCCATAGACAATATTTTACAGGAGTTAGTGTTCCTGAGGTGTTGTCATCATGCATCTGGAAAGTGAAAGGATCAAAGACACAGAGATTTTTTTCATCATCTATTTTCCCTTTAACTTCAATGGTGACGATCTAGTCTTAAAACCAGCAAATGTGACAACCTGAATCCTTACATGCAGAATTGAAGCTAGGTATTTAGAAAGTGTTATGGGGGTGCATACAAGAATGTAGAATCTCTCCATGAAAACTGTATGAAGATATTCGGACTACTTTTCACTTCCTCCCCTAAAGCCTGATCAAAAACATAGAGAAAATAAAACTTCTGATTCAATTCCAAGTATATTTTTAAAGGACCCTCTGAAGATGGTCTCGGAGGCAGATCTATTAGCTCACTTTCAAGCTAAGGCTTCCATAGTGTGATGTGATCTCACTGTGGTTAAAAAAAAAAAGTCTGTTTAAAGGTATAGAAAAGAAGAATAACCATTGAATAGGATATTTAGAATGAAAAAACTGGACACAAACTGTGCTGTCCACTTTGAAATCGTATAAAAAGCAGTAATGTGGATGGCATTATATAGCAAAAAACTGACTGATATACCTTCTCATTGAAGATAATGAAAATCCAACTGTGAGTGCTTGTCGGGGCCTCTTTGAAATGTCTGCATTTCCTCTGCATTCCCTCGAGCACACTCATGTCTCCGGGCTTTATCTGACACTGTCCCAATCTTATAGGACCTGCTGGAGACTCATCATTTATATGACATGACCAACTCTCCCTAGCTCCAGCGTGTAGCTCAGCAAGGTGTAACTGGGACTTTTCTTATTGTTGCTGTTGAAACTATAGAGGATTAAAAATTTCCCCAAATTCAGTGCAGTAATCCCTTCTATAGGATTAACTCCCTGAATGACTTTCTCCCGGTATAGTTGTTTCAGGAAAGAAAAAACAAGATTTCAAATCCCTAAATAGAGAGGTAACATTTTACTCTTTGGGTAGCTAACATCACTGATACCTCGTGAGTTTGTATGTGTGTGTGTGTGTTTCACATGTTCACAGTTTATCCCATGAGAAATCTAAATGAAATTTTTTTTAAAACTCTAGTTTTTCACAAACTATAATTACTTTAATTACAGGATAATTATATAAATAATGCATTTGAATGTAGGTTTCAGTTTTCTTTGTTTTCTAAATATTATCATCTTTCAGTGTTTTCAGACGTGTAAACAGGAAACATTTAAGTTTAGATGAAGAGCAGGTGAACTGCCTCTGGTACAAGTAGAGACAATCAAAAGATGATTAGGCTATTGAAAATTGCCTAACTAGGTGCTAATTTATAAGTGAGTAGGTGTAGTTAGTCATTACAACTTTAAAATGAAAATATATTTGAATTAACCCCCCCCCTCCCAGCATTAAAATAACATTAGAGGTCTGGCTGGTGCTGACTAAATCCAGCAAAGGCAAAAGATGGAAATTCAACAATGAGGCAGCCAGCCACTCTAGAGTGTGAAGGCATTAAAGAAGAAACTATAGGCTTCTAAAGAACTGTTGGAAACTGTTTTGCAATACTTTATTGACTTTCTTAAAACCCAAACATCACTAACATGCTACAAAGATTACCATTTTGGTTACTGTGAAAGGATGATTAACTTTACACAGGGTAAGAAAGATAGTATAATTACCACGGGCAGTAGTCAATTCTTTTTCTTTTTTTTTTCTTGATTCTATTGTTTTACCTGTTGCCACTGAAATGCATCAGTTCACTCTTATGGCTCATGTGAAATGCACAAAGACCTGATTCTAAGACAAAAGGAGATGGTAAACTTCGGCTAAAGTATGAACGTTAAATTTCCGGGTTATGTGACATACATAAAACTCTGATTCACATATGGCTGCTCCTGCAACTGAAAGCCCAGTTTTTATCAAAAGTTAATGCAGCTAAGTAAACCTATACAATATTTGGTATGGGGCTAATTTAGATCAATTAAACACCATGGAACAATGTAAACTGCTTCTAAATACCCAAGTGATATTGTTGCTCCAGAGGTTTCCAGCTCCCGGTAAGCTCACTCTGGATTTAGTGAGACCAAATAATGACAACAGAACGTTGTGCGTAAAAGCTTTATTCTCAGGGTGGCAGCTCACGTGCTAGAGTCATGTCTGCATCCCACAAGTCTGCAATCCATCTCCACCTTTGCCTCCGTGCCTCTCTGCCCAGAGCACCCAGCAGAGGTCTGCATACAGCCTGGACAAGCATGCGCCTGCAAGAATCGCACCTAGGCAGTGGGCGAGTGGATTAGTGTCAGGTGAGGATCCTGGCCATGGTAACGTCCATTTTTCCTATAGACCTTTAGAACATTTAGCATATAGATAAATTTGTCTTTACTGCACAAAATTTTACTTCAGTGATCTGGAAGAAACTAAGCTTGTGAAAATAGAAAATACACTGCTACAAATTCAAATACACATTAGAAGAATCTGGATGAAGTCCATGTAAACTATTTGAGCGGGTGTATGGTGTGATGTAATCGACTTCCAGCTATGTCTAGTGAGGCTTCAAATGTTGTTAATAGTCTCATCCTTTGACTTCTCCACCCCATCTGTTCTCTGTCATCCATTATGTAGCATCAAATTACTGGTAGACTCGACACCACAGGTACCACAGTGGGTTTGCCCTGCTGAGTGCTTCTTTAATTGCTTTAAATTTTTGTTCTCTAATATTATAGGCAGATTTATGGAACTTCTTGGTGCCCTATCCTATTTTTCTGTCTGATCACAAGAACAGTAAAGCAGAGTTGCATTGGATTCCATCTGTTTGTGTTGGCACACTGTATTTGCAGAAAAATGGTATTGGCAAATATTTCAAAAACCCAGGAAATTTTGTCCATCAGAAGTCATAGAGAGTTTTCCTGTAGTTGAAGAAGAGAGGTTGCTAGAACAACTAGTACTGGCAGTATAAGGTACCATTTTGAATAAACTTATAAAGAAGAGAGGACTTGGAGGATGAAGAAGATTAAGGTGATGCCCCAGCTCCCCTTGGGCTGGAGAATCCTTACAGGCATCCAAGGTTGGTATCACCAACACAGCAAAAGAAATCATTACAGAGGAGCTCAGTGGGTCTTGATATTAGCGTTAATGGTTCTCCAAGTGGCATGAACAGATCCCTTTATGTTTATTCAAATACCACATCACACTATGTGCTGAATGTTTGTAGAAAAATCTAAGTGATGAATTGACATAACAGCAGTTCCTGACCTCAATCAATGCTTGTATGTTTCTGATGCATCCAGGGGTAACCTGCAACACAGAACCTCAATGAATATGTATTGAAAGAATGAATTTGACATCCAACTCAAATGATTCCCCTTTACTATTATTACATCTGACTTCTCTTCAGCCCTTTCCCTTTTCCTCCTAACATTCTGATACTGTCTGGTTTAGTCCCTTTCTCTACTTCTCCTTATCTTCAGACTGGTTCAGTGTAAGGTCTGTGTGACTTCTAATTCTCACAATTAAATTTCCAGGGTATTTCATCAAATTAGGGGGTTTTCTGTAATCATGTATCTTACTTTAGTCTTTTATGGATTCCAACATAGTCCTGACATTCTTTTTCTATAGAAAGGGAAGTGGATGCAGAAGGGAACATTTTAACACTTGCTTATTTATTCATACTTACATAATGGACATTTATGGAATATACAATAAGGGGGTAAACCAGGCATTCATACTGTCCCTAACTGAAAAGCAATGAAACTTAAGCTCAGATGGATTGAATGGTATGGCAAGAACAGACATCTAGTAAGTACTAAATTTGGGTGTGAAATGAAACCTAGAACTAGGCTGTTTCTCCTGTATTATGTCATCTTCTCACTGCCTTTTTTAAAATAGAAAACTCTGTAACAATTACTGAATACATTAGAAATGGTAAAATAAAGGGGGAAAAAAAAAGAGAGAAGACCTGGAAATGGGTTACAGGTAAAGGTATGCATCCCCTATTTACTGATTTTTAAAGCCACAACAGTAGATCAGTTCAGGTAGAAAGTTGTGAACTTAGACCATATTCATTTTCCCGCTGTGGACATGCCTTTCTTGAGTTCCACTTGCTTCTTGCCTTCAGCTCTCGTTCAGGTCGGGTGGGAGGGATGTTGCTGCTAGAATCACTTGGGACCATGGCTTGGTGAGGACTTGTCTTTTGGAATCAAGAACATACTTACCTTTCTTGGTACACTAATAGGATTTTAAAATTTCTGATTGTGATATAATAAAACCATTGAATTTTCTTCTCTCATAGCTTACTATCCTTTTTACATTTTACATTTTATTTTATTCATGTCTGTTATGATAAGGTATCTCAAATCTTATTACAAAAAGCACTGTAATGTATAAGTGAATGAATTTGTGTAACCTTGATATCAGCTATCACCCTGTCCCCCATGGACTGACTCGTTTTGAGTTGCATATTCAAAACTAGGTCCTTGTGCTGTTCATAGAAGGAACTGATTTATGAGTAACAGGTTCAATTTTTTTTTTTTATTGGAAGTCTGAGATATTTTCAGGAGGAGTTACACTGTGTCCAGAAAAGTCCACCTCCTTCCCATTTCCCTTAGGGGTGCCAAGTGACTCCACTCTCTCGGGAGGCATAGAGATCCATTCACACAGGCCCAGAGCCCCATCCAGTGCCCCAGAGCAGATTGCTCAAAGCTTCTCCCCAGCAGAGATTGGGGATAGAGTGTGGCCTCTCACAGAAGGGATTCTCCTACCCAACATAAGCCAACTGCATTCACATTGTTAAATAAACAAAATGATAGCTACATTTTAAAGGGAGCTCTTTTGTGCCTACTATGACCTATTGAGAAAAGTTTATTGTTTTTCAATGGGTGTTTTAAAATCACTACTTCTTAAATATGATAAGAATTTCTGTGTATATCTTTCTTCAAATTGGGAACATGTGGCGTTCTTGTTTATCAAGCAGAAAACAGGTCCTTCCTTGAAATATCTTTCTACCCACATTCAAGATGGAGAAAGTAGAAGTCTGAGCTGGTTGCATAACTGAAACTAATTTTTTTTCCCCATTTGAAAACATGTTTGGAAAACAACTACAGAGCAGTTAATAAGAGGAGGAAATAGTCCTCCAGGGGCCTCCTCAGGCCCCAGGGACCTTCCAGAAACCAGTGGTTCTGGTAAGCCTCATGCTTGCAGAATTAAGCCTCTGTTACTAAGAGACACCAGCACCGGCTGTATTTATAAGACTTCCCATGTGCACTTGTATTTTACCCTGTTTGGGTGCCACAGTGCCATAATGCTTGCATACATAGATGCAGACATGAAGCATGACACTAACTGAAAAAACAGCAACAAAAAAGGACAACACTTTTTTAATTGCTTGCTTCCAATTACACTGCTGAGCAAAGTTGGCAAGTTGAAAATCAATCCAATTCTATTACATGGAGGAGTTACTTTGTAATCACAGACTTAGAGAGGAAAACAGAGAGCTCTTTTCTTTACCAATAAAACCCTGCCACAGTGCAGCTGATTTTGTTTGAATTTCATTTTCCATGTTGCAAGTTGCGTAACTGTCAAGTCAGGGTTGCTCTTATGTATTATGACTGCATTCCTCCCCAGGGTAAGAAACAGGCAGTTGGTACTATTTTTGTGGTAAGAAAAAATTATAAAATCTCTAGCAGCTACTTCTGAGTTTCACAAAAATGCCAGCAATTCCCTGCACTTTGAGGTGTTTGCACTTATAATTTGTATTCATTAATATCTTTTCAACTACACAATCTGTATCTAAGCTTTTTCATAGTCAAGCATCTCAGAAGGATTTTCTACCCACTTTCCCTACTTCCTCACCCCCTAATCACAGTTTCACTCAGTCTCAGTCACCATTTTTGAACTGGGTATCACTTGCTAAGGTAAATAATGAAGTCCATGTGGCCAGATATAAAGCACACATCATCTTTGATGTCTCAGTAGTTTTTCACCTAAATGAACCTTTGTGCGGCCGCTCTTTTCATGCCTTATTCCACATCATCAGACTCCTCTGGTTTTTCTTCTCTTACTCTCTGGCCATTCTGTTTTAATTTGCTTTGCCATTTCTTTCTCCTCTACCTTTGTTTTAAATCTCTGGTGTCCAAAATGGTAGTTGCTAGTCACATGTGACTCTTTTGATTACCTGAAATGTGGCTAGATTGAATTAAGATGTACTATAAATGTAAAATATACTCCAGAATTTGAACATTTAGCATGAAAAAAAAAGCATGTAAATTATATCATTAGCAAATAGTCCAGTGGTGTTTTATAACATCTCTTGGAACACAAAGCAGTGAATACTGAGCCCCTGCTCTCAGGAGAGATACAAGGATGGGTTCCTGCAATCTTCTGGGCACAGTATTTTCATCTAGTGATCAATATATGACCTCCTGTCATATGTGTTTCTGATTCATACATGTTTCCTCCACAAGACACGTCATGGACTTCTTGTGCTTAGGAATGCTAGACAAAACTTCAGCCTTATGTTTGGGGGCCACTTTAAATAGCAAAATCACCAACAAAAAGCACAAAATATAAAAAGTGTAGCTCTGAAGATACCAAGGAAAGGATATTTGTTCTACAATGTGACAGCTGAAACAGTCAGATGTAGCATCGCCTCCTTTGGCCTCAGTTGGGAACATGCATGTCAGGTGACTCAACTTTTCCCTGCTCTGTGCGCATGACACCGACAGTGCTGTGGTATCGATTTTGGGGTTACAAATAAATTTTAGCTTGTAGGTGAGTTTAAAAATACGGAATCCATGAATGATGAAGGTCAATTGTATTTTATATGGATTATCTGTTGAAATGATATTTTGGATGTATTAAGATTAAGTGAAACCCATGCTAAAGTGCATTTCTTTTGTTTTGACTTTATTTCAAGTTGGCTACTAGTAAGTTTAAAAATACATATGCAGTTCGCATTGGCTTGCCATGTATTTCTATTGGTGTGGGAATTTATAAATTCTGCTATAAATGTAGGGTTGCACAGGGCTGATTGCTCACACGGGTTAGTTACCTCATTCTTATGACTTCAACGTAAAGGCCAGTCTCCCCAGACCTTTGGGTCACCCTTCAATCTACTGTTTCTTTCGTGCCCTGCGTCTACAGGAGATGCTCTCGGCCCCAGCTCTGGTCTACATACAGACGCCCGTCATTCCTCCAAATCCCTCCGCTGCTAGTAGCCATCAGCCCTGTTGGCCCCAACCACCTGAATCCTCACACACCCCCTTGCACAACAGGCTGAATGACCTTTTTCAACCTAAGCCATATTATAATCAGACCTCTGCTCAGAAACCTCTGATGGCTTTCCACCTCACTCAGAGAGAGATTCCCTATCTGACAAGACCTACAGGATGTGACCCAATCGTCCCTTCTGGGATGGATTTCACACACTCTCCCCGTTGATTATTCCACTCTCTCCATACTGGCTTCCTTGCTGTCCTGTGCTTCCTAATGTGGCCCAGAGCTTCCCGAGGCAAGGCCTTCACGCTTGCCGTTCCTGGCCCAGAAGGGCCGTTCCCGTCACCTCACGACCGCTCCCCTCCATCATCTCGTGAAGATCTTGGCTCAGATGGCGCCCATCAGACGCGCCTTTGCAGATGAGCTTCTAAAAAAGGCCCTTGGCGTCACTCTGTCCTCTTACTCTGATTCATTTCCTTCTCCTTAACACTTACCACTGCCTGAGCTATATTTATTTGTCCGCCTCTCTCCCACTAAAATATAAACTCTGTATGAACAGGACCTTGAACTGACTGACTCACAACTATATCCCTGGTGCTGGAATAACAACTGACACATAACGCAACCCCAAAATATTATTTGAGTAAATATAGTTTATCTACAAGTCAGATTTCCATAGTACCAGAAGCTTATTTGACCAACTTCAATACCTCACACACATTCCTAATAATGTTTAGATGATCAATAAATTTCATTGAAAATGGCATTGGCTTAAGTTGGATAGACACTGGTTCATGCTAATTTTGCCAGTTATTTTCTGCATTGCATTGGGCAAGCTATTTACTGCTCTAAATATCAGTTTTTCATTTTTAAAGTGGTGCTAGGAATACTTGTCTTATTGATGTGAAGAATTCAACAAATATTACCTTGTACATAAATTCTCTGCATGGTGATTAGTACATATTAGGTACCTGGCTGCCAATGTTACTCAGCAATCTTTCACTAGCCATACAAGGTTCTGGAGATAAAAGCTCGATGAGATGTAAATAAAAAAATAAAAATAAAAATAAGGATGACGGAGAGGAGTGAAGATGGGAGGCCCCAGGCATATTTACAAAAAGCTTCAAAATGTTAACATAATAAAAGTATATGTGATTACAATAATGTTACAATGTAAAGAAAGCTCAGTGAAAATGGAAAGGGAAGTGGGCTGGGGACTCATTTCATAAGGGAAATAATGCTTAAACTGAGTCTCAAGAGGTGCATTGCATTTGGTACGCAGGAAAATAGGGAAGGGATGCTTGGCAGATAAAGCAGACCCTGAAGAGTGAATAGAAAGCAGTGGTCAGGAAATGACCAGGAGCTTAGCATGACGCAGCATAACATCCAAGGGGTTCAGTAGATTCCAGATTTAGATGAAGGACTTTTGACACCTCCTGAAGGATTTAGAATTTTTTTCTTATAAGCGAGTATAGTGGGTTAAATGGTGGCCCCTAGAAAGTCATATATCCATGTCCTCATTCCCTGAGCTTGTGGTTATTTGGAGCAAAGGTCTTTGCCGAGGAATTAAGTTGAGGATATTGAAATGAAGAGATGATCCTAGATTTTCCAGATGGGTTTTCAAACAAAGACAAGTGTCCTTATAAAAGACACATATAGATATGTGACAGAAGGGAAGGTTGTGTGACCATAGAGGCAGAGACTGGAGTGAAGGCAAGGAAGCCCTGGAGGCCCCAAAAGCTGGGCGAGGCGAGGGAGGCTGCACCCAGAGACCCTGGAGGGAGCCCGGCCCTACCCATGCCTGGAGTTCAGACTTCTGGCCTGCAGACACCGAGAGAGTAAATTTCTGTGTGGTAAGCCACTGGGTTTCTAGAAATTTGTCACATAGCCTCAGGAAAGCCATACAGCATGGATTTTAGCCTTTTTTTATTTTTAATAAGAGAGATTTTTAAGCAGCACAGCTCTGGAGAGATGCCTGAAAATATGTGGGAGAGGGATCCAGAGAGTGCAAAGCATTTGTTTCAAGAACCCAGACAGGAAATGATAGGATTTTAAAGTACGAGTGTAACCATGAGGTTGGGGTGGTGTGTTGATACTCAGGGTGCTAGAGGCATAGAAGCTGCCTTAACGCAAGAATGTGTTAAATGGCTTGAGAGACGGAAGGGGGAAAATGTCAGAACTATTCACTAGATCTGGTTAGACTGCCTCAGTGAAACCGATGCCGGTCACTGGGAGAGGGATTCAGCACACACTGGCATTCCGCCCTGAAGTTCTGGTCGACATCCAGCTGGAGAGAGCTGGTGGGCAGTTGGAATTAAAGGTCTGCCACTCAAGAGAGATCAAGGCTATAGATGCTTCTTTGGGATGTGCCAGAATGTAGGTGGCAGCTGAAGTTCAGGGAAGAAATAAAATCAGAGGAAGTGTACAGAAGGGAATGGGGAACAGGAAAAGCAGTCAGCAGAGACCATTTAGATGCGAGCAGACGGAGCTATGAAGAGAACTGAGAAGAAATAATCAAGGAGAGAATAAGAGTAATTGAAAAATAGTCTAGATGAATGTCAAGAAGAGGTGGCTGGTCAGTGGTGCTAAGTGCCACACAATAATCAAGGACAGATAAAGAGTGGCTTGCACTTAGCCATTAGGTGTGCATTAGTGATACTTTCCAGAGCAGTTTCTGTGTAAGATGGTGCTGGGATGCTTGGAGGGGAAATATGGAGGAAATACAGAGCTCTGTAGAGGAATATGCTTTTAGTGTAACTATGAAGAGTAGCAGGACATTACTTAGAGAAAACACATGAGAAGTGTAGGGATTCATATATATATGTATATATATGTTTATGTATGAATACATTTATATATATGTTTATATATGTTCATATATATGTTTACGTATATGTGTGTATACATATGTACACGTGAAGAGAGATACTTAGGCATGTTTATAGACAGTGGAGAAGGACTGAGAAGGGTCCAGTAAAGAAAGAGAGGCTAAA
The DNA here is from genome assembly GCA_029783875.1 of Phataginus tricuspis. Lineage (NCBI taxonomy): Eukaryota > Metazoa > Chordata > Mammalia > Pholidota > Manidae > Phataginus > Phataginus tricuspis. The sequence continues at coordinate 17,202,864 of JAQQAC010004068.1, forward strand.
ATTAGAGAGGATATGGGAAGTCAGTGAGATACCAAATATGGAAGAAATGAGAAAGCGGTGACCTTGAAAGCCCAGGGAGAAGTGATGAGCTAAAGAGGCAGATATTTCTATAGAGCTAAGGAGGAGATGAGTCTGGGTATAGCCTGTATCTGTATGGGTAGGAAGAATGAGTGGAGGAACTTCCCTTCCTCCAGCCTGCTTTTTCACTCTGAAATAAGAGCTAACGCTTTACATTAGGACGGGAGCAGTAACAATACCCTTGAGGAAACTGGTAATTTGTAATTTTCACAAAGGAAGCTGAGCAGAGACTACACAACTTTATTTCTCTTCTCCTTCATTGAAGTTCACTCATTTAAAAACCCTCTCTCTGCCAGTTCATGGCTCTGAGCCCTCAAGATTTGACTCAAAAATTACTTCTTGTCTTCTCTGATTGAACTAGAATCTTTGCTACCAAAGTACGTATGTCTCTAGATTAGACTGTATATCATATTTCAGTTTATAATTTTTACTGTCACATTTGTTAAGCTGTCTAAGGAGTAGAACCTTGCTTTATACCTTACTTTTTTTTAATTCCTCATGTGACTTCCAAGTACTGCTTAAACTAAACAGAAGTTAGTTGATCTATCAGGGCCCATGGCTTCTACATAGAGTTTACGTGTTCAGTGTTGGCATAATTATTAATAGCGCCCTCTTTCACTCTCAAAACTCTCCTGGCTTGCATGGTAATTTATATGAGGGACTCAAGAGAACTAATTTCCAAGAAAAAGTTAGAATCTAGGACAGTAAAGGCTGGGGGAAGGGAGTGTCACCAAGCCAGAGGGCTGACAGCCAAGGGGCCAACACCAAGGTGGCACTGAGCTGCTTCTGAAGCCTCCAGAGTGACAGACTCCAAGTTCTGCTTGTAACCCAGTCCATTTCAGAGTGGTTAGAAAGCTATGGACACCTTTGCAATAGCACCCCAGGCTACAGGTCCTTTCACACAAAGGCATCAAAGCAGAAGAGCAAACCAACCACAAGATACAAGCTCTTCTACTGTCCTGTCTCCTCACTCCCTGCCTTCCTCACTCCAGCTTAGTCAAGTTCACTTCCTCATATTCTCTCAATAAAATTTTCTTTTTCTGCGAGAAGAGCAGAACATTTCTGACTCTAAGGTCATTAAAGACAACAAAAAGGTCATAATTATCTTTAGGAATTATTAGCCTTAGGAACCACGGCCGAGGAGTTGAACTACAATTTATTGACCCAGATACATGGATCAATATATGTGTGAATTTTGTATGTGTACATATATGTATTCTATTTAGTTTAATAAAGAACGATGAACAAGGTAAATGATCTGTATTACATAAAAGAGGAAACTAAGATTCAGAGAGGCTGAGTCAACATGCAAAGCCACCCAGCTTGTTAATAATAGAACAAGATTTGGGTCCACATTCATAGACTCTCAAGCCTTCCTCTCTCAAATACAAAGGGCTTAGGGGACTCAGCTGTGATCAGTTAAAGATCGTTGATATCAAAGTGAACAGTACCACACTTCCCTTGAACTTACCCATATTTGAATTTTGCTGCGGGTTCTGCAGACACCCTGTGCTCCGACAGACTATGATGAAGAAGTGATTTCAAGGCAGTTGGGTTAACTGGGCTATGAACAAAGGCTGTGCACTGATCCTTGTTGAGAAGTGGTTTCTGTTTGTTTGTTTTGTTTTATTATGGGCACCATGAGTTATGGGCACCATAAAGAGTATGACACATCTCTGGCACAACCTCTCTGTCCCTTTTTACACACAACTCTTCTTCGACTCCAAGTCACACTATAATTAACAGCACCACGTAGCTCACTGTAACCCTAGAACAACTCATTCATAATAAATGAAGTTGCTCAAAATCTTCCAAGTATAAAAGGAAAAAGGAATAAAGCTTGGACATACCTACATGAGGCACATTTACGCATTATTGACAAAATTCATTTGGGAGTGACATGAATTCACTGATGAACATTATGCTTTCTATCAAGCATTTTAGCTTGAGGTACTCAGAAAGAGTCCATTTTCCTATAGGGTGATGTTGAAAGCTATGGCAATGACACCACAATAATGCCCATCATTGTGATGTATAATATAGATGTTATTGCACATAATAGAAAACATTCTTTGGGCATAATGCGTTTTTGTTCCGTACATGCTGATATCAAGTAGATATAAATGTGCTTTAATGTGTTTCCTTTTAAAGGTCTAGTGTAGACGCGCCCTCGAGTGTGTGTTTTGTGTGAGGTTTGGTGAGCAGCTCGTTTTAGTAGTGGCTTTCTATGTTCACTTTAGTACTCCTAATAGTTCTAATTATAAACTGCACAATTTTCTATTCCTTCCTTGCTGTTCTTTGTCACCTCACTGCTCGTAGACATTTAAACAGTGGAAGCTGTTTATAGTTCATTAAACACTTTAAGCTGTTGTTCTAAAGTTTTATACTTTTTTTTTTTTTGCATTTTCCAAGTCATTTCCCTCTGCTGTCATAGGAAACCATGCAACACAATTCAATAGAAGACATCAGTTATGCTCATTTTGTGGATAATCGACAAGGCTAACAGCCATAAATGAATCAGACTTTGGCTATTTTATATTGTGTTTGATATGGTATTTGGCATAGAATGCTTAGATTTTTTTTTCAATGATACCCTCTAATTCTTCTTAAAGTAATAATTTTGCTTCTTAAATAAAAACACTAACCAAAAGGGAGTATTAACTCATGATATGCAGCATAGAAAATGTGACTATTGGAAAGCTGAGTATTTTTCTACAACATCACAGTAGAAAGAGATGAGGTAATTACTCCATGGAATGATCTACTCTGTATTACAATTTGAAGGGAGAAAACTTTATCGTCATTAAGATTGCCATGGAATGTGCAGACCGTAGTGGTATCCGAAGGAAGCTATCCCTAATTTTTCTTATACTAGACACACTGCGACAGTCACTTCTTTGAGTTTCTAGAAAGGCCCTGCATCAACTGCTGTGTTAGAAGACTCCATGCACCAGGTTAATTTAGAATTCCTTCCCCAAGGCATTACATAATCTGTTGGTAAAATGGAAGTTAGAGGTTAGGGTTTTAAGTAGTTTCTCAGATCGATTCCAATGTATGTGTGTAGGGGGGTGGCAGGGTCCCCCATGTACAACACGAAGCAATACTGTCAGAGAATTCAAGTAGCTTGTGACTCTATCTGCCCAGAGGCAGCACCAGATTCCACAGGTTATAGCCTTAGTCCTACAAGACTGCACCCCCATCCACCAGCCCCCCTTCAGCTGCCAGTTTCAAGCCCTGCTTCTGACCAACCAGCTACAGATTGGAGGTTCTAACAACCTCCTCCTCAGGTTTGATTAATTTGCTAGAGGGGCTCACAGAACTCAGGAAAACACTTAACTTGTGTTTACCATTTTATTCAAGGATATGATAAAGAATACCAATCAACATCCAAATGAGAAGATACATAGAGTGAGGTCCCAAACAAAAGAGCTTCCGTCCTCATGGAGTCTGGGGCCTGGATTGGTGGCATGTAGAAGCATTCTGGTTTCCCTAATCATGGAAGTTCTCCAAAAAGGGGAAAAGGAAAAAAAGGACCAAAAATCTATCCCCTTGGGTTTTTATGGAGGCTTCGTTACATAGCCATAATCAGCTAAGTCACTGGCCATTGGCTGATTCAACCTCCATCTCCCACCGTCTCCCCTCCCTGGAGGTGGGGGCAGGGTCCTGAAAGTTCCAGCCCTCAGCCACACTGCTGGTCCTCCTGGCACCTAGCCCTACCCCTCATTAAAAATGTTATTAGTGAAGGTCCGAAAGTCATCCTCATTAATAACAAGGCACCAATTCCATAACAAGGCACCAATTCCACCTTTACGGCTCTGAGACATTTTCAAGAACTATGGATGAAGACCAAATATATCTGAGAAGCATTTTGGGCATCTGAATGATCAAATATATACTTCTTATAAATAATTATATCTCAGTATTTATTCTTTGCTGTTCATACCTCATGAAACATTGTTCCCCATCATAGTAACTTATCAAGCGAAGACTCACATCTTCACACTGAGCACACTGAAGACACATGGTTCTGTTTGGGAGACAAAAGCAACTTACCAAAAGTCAGGTTTAAAAAACTAGAGCAATATAGAGAAAAAGAGGCTTTAGGTTAATATTGGATGTCCTAACAATGATTGATTAGAGACTCTGGAGGCTACCTTCTTCTCTCCTCCAGGAGGAAGCTAGCTTACTTTCGGAGGGTCTAAGGTGCAATGGTACAGTTGACCTGCAGTGAGCAGACCCCTCCCAAGTTCTTTCTTGCAAATATATGAAAACTGAGTCTGTTTCTTACCATTCCCCATTCATAGAATATTCTTCCTTCCTGACCTTTTCTCACAGTTGCCCTCATTATTATGAGATCAGATGATCTCATAATGAGATTAGATTATCATAAAATCAATAGTCTTATAGAAAATACTATGTACATATAAAGCAAAATAGCAAATCTCATTTAATAAATTAAACCTTATGAACTCTAAGACTTCTGATCCAATATATATATATATGTAGCTGGTGACAAACTCTGTAAATAGTATTTGATTTTACCTCATGTTAATACCTATTTACATAATTTGTTGACACTATGTGTATGCTGTATATATTGATGGAATGATGACTCAAAGCCCAAAAAAATAATTTATATTAAAAAAAATCACCATAGGATATAATTTTCAAGAATATATTTTTTCTTGGGAAGCTGAGCTATATTTCTGCATTTGTCACATTTCTGTATAAAATCTTGTGGATTTTCTCAATATCTGTATCTATAAAATGGGGAAATTATATCTAACACAGCAATGATATGAGGTCAAATGAGTATTTTTTAAAGCATTTTGCAAACTATAAAATGCAACAGAAATGTATGTCTTATGATTCTTAAAACTAGTGAACATATTTTCCCATTGTGTTAGAAAGTTAAATATCAGGCATACTTTTAAAGAAGTGAATTGAAAAGAAATATAATAAGAAACACAGAAGACCTTTTTTAAGGATTAAATGAGAATCCTTGGTGAAGCTGTTTGTCAGAACACATACAGCTGCTTATTGTGAATCTGATTTGCTCTCCAAGCTGGTCATGGAATTGCCCTGCCCCCCAGCTCTGAGTCCCGCACCCAGCTCTGCTTCTGTCCTCCTTCCAGAGCATGCCTCACCTTCCAGCATACCCTACCATTTGGTTACATTTCATGTTTATTATTGACATTCTCTCTTCCCCTGCAAGAATACCGCCTCCCTGAAGGCAGGCATTTTTGTCTATTTTATTCACATATACATTACAAGGGCCTGAAAGAGTGCCCTATACATATGTGGTACTCAGTAAATATTGGTTGAATAAGCAAATGAATGGCTCAATATCAGAAAAGGCATTCCAGAAGAAGTATTTTAAAAAGCTTGAAAGAACAGAAAATAAGGGGACTCTGTGGCACATATTTTCTGAGGTGAAGAGACAAAAAGTAAAGAGACAGGAGCAAAGAGGAGAGAGTCTTAGGAGTCCAGCAGGCTATGGCCTGGGATGTCCCATGAGGAGTTCATTCAAGAACTGGCGGGACCTCTGATCAAGTCTTAGGCTGTGCCATACCAAGACTATAAAGACTATTAAGTTGTGACTCTAGCTCTCTGGAGGCTTATAACTAATGCTCACCAACCCTTCAAAGTGTTATTCCCCAAGCACCCCCTAAGTGAATATTCTGATCCTGATACATCATAAAGATCTCACCTAGATTATTGCTATGGCCTCCTAATGAGTGTCCAGTTTCCACACTTGCCCTGCCCACCCCATCTCACCCGCTGTGGTCTATTCTCAAAATAATAGCCAGTCATGTCAGTGAATTTCACTCCCTTGCTCAAATTCTTCTCATGTCTTCTCTTTCCCCTCAGAATAAAAGCCAAAGACCTTCTAGAGACCCACATGCTGTGAATCACCAGACCCCAGCCCAGCCCTGGCTTCCCCTCCTGCTTCTTCACGGAACTCCAGCCCTACTGGCCTCTTAGCGCTTCCTGACATGCGCCAGTCCTGCCCGAACCTCAAGCTTCCACCCTTGATTTTCTCCCTGACTAGAAGTCTTTCCCCCCAAATGATCGCATATCTTCTTTCCTCCTTTTATTCAGTTTTCTTGTTCAACTTTCACTTTACCAGGGAAGTCTTCTTCGATCACTTACCATAAAACAGCATGAGCCACCACCCTCTCTGGGTCACTTTAAATCTCTGTTATACTGACATATGGCAGCCGATCAATATAAAATATTTGTTGAATGAATGAAGGGGCTACTAACAAATGTGAAAAGTTAAAAATCATATAAATATGTTAAAGGAAGAATGTGGCCTATTTTAGTTCAATGATTCAACAGAATGTTTTGAATGAGAAAGGACAAAGATAAGTTTTGTTCTCCAGATGGTGTTGTGAGAGCTAAATAGTCATTTGGAAAAGGGACGTGGAAATCCTCACTTTGCAGTGTATCATTTAAAGTTCTTGGTATCAAGTAAAGAGAACTAGTTTGGATTTTATTGGGAGGATATTGGTGATCATAACCATTAGGAAGCAGTGATAGCCAGTGGACGATGGAAGGGGGTCGGGGCCTTAGAATGCCATGATACAGGTTGCAGAAAGACAAAACTCTCTCTGAGGAGTGACACCTGGTTAGACCCTGTTCATTGTAGTCCTTTATTTCTGACCTTGAATATTTGATAACATTGTAAAATGTGATGTTCTCATAAGAAGAAAATATTACAAATGACTTCATATTAAAATGAGCAATATGGCTATGAGGTGGTATTAAGGATTAGGGGGAATTTGTGTTTTCTTTAATTTTTAATTTAGTTTTAAAAATAAAACTATCATTGTTATGGTGTGATAGAACTCTTATAAAAGGAAATGTCCCTCTGAAGCAAATTGCTTCATTTATTATTAGTATATTGTAGAAGATGTGGTTCATTACTTTACTGTTTTCGCTTTGAGAACTCCTGGAGGAAAATATGTCTGACTTTTGGTCAGTTTTTATTTCAAAGATAGTATCCATATATTTTTGATCATGTCAGCTACTGAAAGCTTGAGCTTGCGTAGAATAGTAAAAATCTGAAAAATATAAATATTCAAGAATAGAAGATTGATCAAACCCATGATGTGCCCAAACAATGACACACGTATGTATGTTTGTGTGTAGTTAAAAAGAGACCCTAAAACTATACAGAAAACTGCTACAAGCATCTCCCCATGCAGTGTGGGCAGTGATGACAGAAGGAAATACTTTTCTTGGTTGATTTTACAATGAGCATGCACTTTATTTCAATTACAGATTTTATACATGAAAATAAAAACAGATAACATACACAAAAATGTGAAGAAAGGTGAGATATTCAGTTTTAAGTTTAAAACTTTCAAAACAGTATATATTATAAAACGTTATTTACAAACATGAAATAAGGACTATATGCAATTAGCTCAAACTGGGTACAACGGTTATCTCTGATGGGCATGATTCTAAAGTTTCATTTCTTTTCTTTCTATGTGTTTAATAAACACATTTTAATAACTATGTCTTTCCTTAATAATAAACCACCTTTTCTAAAGGAATATAATGACAAAGAAAAATATGTAAATTTTTGTATCTAAAAACAATGAAAATTAAAATTCACAAAACTGGGAAAATGCAAAATAGGAAAAGTACCCAAAGATCTCGATAGATAAACAATCAAAGGCCGCAAAAAGACAATCTCTGCTGAAGACAAGGATTTAGGGATAACATATGGAAATAAATATTCATCATTAATCAACAAAATGAAAATGAAAATGGGGTAACTCTTCATAGACTAAATTAGCTAAAAACATAAATTATAATACCCTGTACTTTTGAAGAAACAGTAAAACTGCAAATCCTCGCGTGTTTCTAGCTGCACTCATTCATTGAATGGACATCTGTGCAGAGCACAAGCTCTAGAGACAGAAAGCTCTGGTGCAGATCACATGCCACCACTTTCTTGTTTTGCATCCTGGACATATGGTTTAATCTCTCCTCAGCTGTAAAATAGGGATAATAATAGTACCTCCTGATTGTCCTTTTGGGAGAATTTAATGATTTAATAAGCATCAATCTGTTAGAATAGAAAACACTTAATAAATATTAGTTCATTATTGACTATATATAAACCAGGATTTCAACAGAAAACAGATAACACACACAAATTATCATAATTCAAGGAGGAGCTAATTCAAAAGGTGCATGTAGAGTGTTGGTAAACCACAAGGAATAATAGTTGAGGACCCTGGGGCTAACAGTGGTGAGTTGTCCTGAGGAAGGAATTACTGAAACACACAACAATAGCAATGTACAAAAGAAGTCCTGGAGAGGAGGGACCTTTGTCAAGAGACACCATCAGCCTGAGGCAACCTCTTGAATGGGGAGCTAAAAAGAAAAGCATGGTAAATTAGGCAGATTAGTGAACATTCAATGAAATAATATATAGTTAGTAAAAAGATGAATGTAAATATGTAGCTATTCCATGGCTATGATAATTAAACAAATTTGAAAAATAATTGGAATTCACCATTGCGCTTATAGGAGTTTTTTGTTTCTTCTTTGTTTTGTTTGATTTGTTTGCTTATGAATCTTTTCAGGGCTAATGAATAAATAGACAAAAAATTCCAATGAAGAACATGTGCATGAAACTAAAAATGTGTTTTCTCTAAACCATTCTATACGTATATATACTTCCTCCATAAGAGCTCTCAGATTTAAAATACAACTGAGAATGATAACAATGAAATGACAGCTCTCCAGTTTTCATTTTCCTTCCAGGGTGCTGCTTCTCATCTGCTCACTTCCTTTCTACCGTTGTCTGTTTTCGGCAGCTCTTCCTCCTCTTCTCTCTGGGTCTTCGTACAGATTGGCTCCAATAAATGAAAGAAGTTCTCTTGCACTGTGTTTCCCTCATTCCTGCATCACTGCATATACCTTCTCACTGAGAAATTGTCGTACAGAAAAAGCAAAGGAGACTCACCAAAATTGTGAGGACTGGAATGCTTTGCCCTGTGAGTGAAGTAAAAGGACAGGGAAAATAGCCCAATTGACAATATTCATAACAGTTTCCAGAAGAAAGAATGTGCTATAATCATCCTTAGTCCAAGTTCTTTTCTCTGGACTTCCTAGGAAACGTTTTATTTTTCTTTTTAATTCTAAATTACCAACAACCTGGAATAAAAAGATAAAAGGAAATTTCATCCTACCAACATGTAGGAAAATATTACTGGTCCCAAGTTTATAAATAATGCCTTTATTTAGATTTACATTTGCTACTTATAATTCTAAATAATTATCATTGTGTAGTTATATTTATTGAAGTAGATTATCAAAATGCATAACATAGTATTTACATTAACTCTTTCACATTAATGAGTTGCTATTTAGTAAATTACTATTTCCCAGAACTAAAAGGAAGGAAGCCAGTGGTCTGAATGATTTGCCAAAGTGCCTATTAATAAACACCCAAGGCATATATTAAGTATTAGAATGTGAAGGTCTTCGAGAAGCAAATAAGCATGTGAACTGGGGTTTTTAGAAATGTACATAAACACATTCATGACTATAGCATAAGGATCAATAATGTCCTCTTCTAGGTTTGCTTATCTCTTTAATTTTCACTATATTTTAATTTGTGGCAATTTTGCAGTGATTTTGATTGCAATGAAACTTTCTAGTTTCATCACTTTTTTGAGAAATACTAATTAATCCTTTGCAATATTTTATCAAGGGTTTCCTGATTATGTTACTTCATTTTTCATTTCAGTCTGTTAGAAGCACTCGAAGACAGAAACGACCTATGGAAAGCATAGGTAGTAAGGCTTTACTTTTTTAAATTCTTGAGATATTAATAAATGTAATTGTTGAAAAGCATTATCTATTTAATGCAGCAGCTATGATTCTTTCTTAGGTGTTGGCAAATCTCAGATTTAATGTTTTTTTTAGTTTTTTAAATTAAACATTTTTTTGTAGAGGTAATTGAAGACTCACATACAATTACAAGAAATGATAGAGATCCCATGTAACCATTACTTAATTTCCCCTAGTGAACATTTTGTAATACTATAGCACAATATCACAACCAGAATATTGACATTGACACAATCAAGATACAGAACATTTGTATCACCACAAGGATCCCTCATGTTGTGCTTTTATAGCTACACTCCCTTCCCTCCAGCCCTTACCGCCTCCTTAACCCCTGGCAACATGTTTTCCATTTCTATCATTTTGTCTTTCAAGAATGTTACTGAACTCAAATATTATAATTTAATCTTTTGAGATTGATTTTTTCACTTGGGAAAATTATGTGGAAATTTATTCAAGTTGTTCATTTTATAGCTAAGTAGTATTCCATGCTATAGATATACTGAAGTTTATTTAACCATGTACCCATTGAAGGGTATTTGTGTTGTTCCCAGTTTTGGGCCATTATAAATCAAGTTGCTATAACATTTGTGTACAGGTTTTTGTGTGTACATGAGTCCTTATTTCTCTGGCATAAAAATCTGGCAGTGTAATTTCTAGGTTGTATGTTATTAGTTGCATGTTTAGTTTTTAAAGAACCTGCCAAACTGTTTTCTGGAGTAACTACATAATTTTACATTCCCACCAGTAAAATACAAGTAACCTAGTTTCCCTGCATCCTTGTCAGCATTTGGTGCTATCACTATTTTTCATTTTAGCCATTCTGATAGATGTGCAGTGATATCCACATACAGGCTTAATTTGCATCTCCCTATTGGTTAATGATGTAAACATCTTTTCATGTACTTATTTCCCACCCATATATCTTCTTCAGCAAGTTGTCTTTATATATGTTTTGTTCCATGTTCTAACTGGATTGTTTGCTTTGTATACTACAGAAATTGAGGGTTCTTTATATAGTCTAGATACTAGTTATGTATCAGAAATGTGGTTTGTAAATATTTTCTCCCCCTCTGTGACTTGTCTCTTCATCCTTTTAACAGGGTATTTTGCTTGAGCTCTTACTGTTGATGAAATCCATTTTATCATTTTTTTCCTTTTAGGCATCATGCTTTTGGTGTCATGTCTAAGAATTCTTTGCCTCAGCCTAGATTCCCCAAATTTTTCTCCTATTTTTTCTCTAAGAGTTTTATTGCTTTATGTTTTACACTTAAATCTGTAATCCATAATGAGGGAATTTTCATCTGAGATGGGAGACTTAGGTTCAGGCTCATTTTTGCTTATTGATGCTTAGTTTCTCCAAGTATCAGTTGTTTAAAAGCCTATCTATCCTGCATTGAATTGCTTTTCCAACAAAACTCAACTGGGCAAAGTGGTGTGGATTTCTAGATTCCATCTTCTGTTCTGTTGATTAATATATCTTCCCACAAAAACCACACAGTCTTGATTATTGTTGTTATAAAGTAAGTTTTGAAATCAGAGAGACTGAATACTCTCACTTTCTTCTTATATTCCTGTGGACTACTTAAATTTTATTAGAATTCATTTTGATTTATCTGACCTTTTTGAGTTTATTTATTTAGACAGATAGATTTAGTGTTCTCTAGTTATAAAATTATATCTGTATAACTGACAATCCACTGGTGCCATCATTTTACCAGTTCAAGTGAAATATAGAAACTTTACCTCTCTTTGCCTTACTCTGTTTGCTATTGTCTTAAATACTTAAATCTTAATTGTCTTAAATATTTCCTGTGTATACATTTACAGCCATATCATAGAATATTATAAATTTTGCCTCAACCATCAAATGTAATTTTAAAAACTCAAGAGAAGGAAAACAAATTGAATTTACCCATCTTTTTGCTTATTATCTACTTTCTTCTTTCCTGATGTCCCAAGCTTCCTTCTTTTATCTTTTTTTTTCTGTTTATAGAACTTCCTTTAGTTATTCTTTTAGTATAAATCTTTCAGCAGCTAATTCTCTCGATTTTCCTTCATCTGAGAACATCTGGGTTTCCCTTTAGCTGCTGAAGGATATTTCCCTGGGTATATCATTCTAGCTTGACAGTTCTTTTATTTTCAGCACTTGAAATGTGCTGTGCCTTTTCTTATGGTTTACGTGGTTTCTGATGACACTGATGCAAACAACTCAAATTGTTTTTCTCCAGTATGTAAGGTATCCTTTTCTCTAGATGCTTTCATTTTTCTCCCTCTTGGGTTTAGTTCTCAGAAGTGTAAGGAGAGTGTGTCTTGTCATGAATATTTTGGGGTTTGTCCTGTTTAGGGTTTGTTCAGCTTCTTAAATCTATGGGTGTATGTCTTTTGCCAAGTTTGGAACTTTCCCAGCTATTTTTTTGAATACTTTTATGAGTACATTATTTTTTGACTACTTTTTCAGTCCACCTTCATTTATTCCCTTATGAGACTGATGATATGGATGTTGTAACTATTGCTATAATCACATATTTCTGGGGCTCTGTTTATTTTATTTTATTTTTCAGTCTGTTTTCTCACTGTTGTTCAGATTGGATAATTTATATTATTCTATCTTCCATTTCATGGATTTTTTTCCTCTGTCCCTACTCATTGCCCGTTGTCCACCTATTGTGTTTTTTATTTTGGTTATTATACTTTTCAATTCTAAGATACCTATTTGGTCTGTTTTTATATCTTCTATTTCTTTGATAAAGTTTTCTATAACTATACCCAAGGCTTTCTATTTTCTTTTGTTTGTTTCAAGCTTATTCTTAATTCCTACGAAAGCATTTTTATCCTGGCTGCTTTAAAATCTTGATGAGGTCATTGACATCTCACAGCTCAGTGTTGGCATCTATTCATCTTTTTCATTCAGCTTGATATCTTCTTAGTTCTTAGTTTACCAAATAACTTTCTATTGAAAACTGGACATTTTTGTTTTACGGCATGAGACTCTGGGTCTTATTTAAACTTTCTGTTTAGCTGGCCTTCTATGACCCTGCCCGGGCAGGGATAGGGAGTACCACCTTATTACTGCCACTCATCTTTTGCTGACACCCAAGGTTGGGGGCTCATTACTGTTGAACCTGGGTGGGATTTCCAGCTCCCCACATGGCTTCCTATGAAAACACAGTGGGTGGCCTCATTACTGTTTGGTGACAGTGAAGGTGGTGACCCTCCTCTGGGCTTCTCAGGGGTGAAGAGGCGTAGGCATCACATTAATTCTGGATGAAGATGGGAAGGTCAGGCTTCCCATTCTGTCTCCAGTGACACCGGGGCAGATGAATGAAGTGCCCTTAGCCAAAGGATGAAAATCCTGGCTTCGTATTTGACCTCTTTTGATACCATCCTAGCAGACATTTGGAACATCTCATTATAGCCTCATGAACATGGGAACCTAGAGTCCCCCCTTTACTTAGCTAGCGTGGATGGTGGTGGAAGTCACAATTTTTTCCTGCAGTGTTGCCTGGAGTAAAGCAGTTATTATATAAGAAGCTTTTGTCTGCATCCTCCTGGTCCTTTGAATAGAGAAGCAAACTCTTCAGGACTTTTTTTGGGTCTGTACCTATTGGCATTTCTGGGTTGCCAGCTTCAGTCCCTAGCCAGGGTGCCTACTATATGCCTGACAGAATAGGCACCAGGAAGGGCTCATTACATAAATAGTGGGTGAAAATGAAAAAAGGAAATGTGGAGTTTCTTATTCAAAAAACAGGAAAAATGGCATTAAAGCAACTAACATATGCAATCCTTTTCTTTTCTTGAGCTGTCCTGGTAGTTTTTGTTTGTTTGTTTGTGTTTTGTTTTTGCTATTAAATGTTGTGACCCCTCAGACAATGGGATATTTTACTTCCTTGGGCTTCTTTCCTTCCCCTAGGCTTACTTCCAGGGCACACAATGCACAGGACACTCTCAGAGATTACAGTTTCTGCACAGGGGAAAACTAATATGTCCTCAGGTGTGGATAAGAGGTTTGGTAGTCACCCATGAATGTGCCATGGTGTTCTCATCCTTGGACAGGAAGAGTTGCCATTAGGCCCTGCCCTAGGTAACTGGAGGCCATATACATCATCCCAGCTCTCCCTGTATACAGGCACCCACAGGTGTGGAAGGCAGCAAATGTCACTGGGCAGGGGATCAAGGGAAGGCTAAATGGCATCCAGAGTGCCAGGGAGAGGAGACTGGGCAGTCAAAACCCCAGGTCAGGGAGTCAGGCAAGAGGCAGGATCACGTATAAGCCAAGGTTCCAACCCTGTGGCTCATGCTTTGTTGTCCTGTAGGACTTCAATTACAAAACACAAATAAATTCAAAGGCAACACTTTTAAGACTGTTAAGGTGGCAACCACATAGCATTAACTTCCAGCAAAGGCCCCTCTTCAGCCTAACACCCTGCGTGACAACACTGTGTCTGCCTGTGAAGCTGGCCCTGGCAGTGGCCACACAAGGATGCTATGCCTTGAAATTCTTTTTAAGACTTCAAAGAAACTGTTTTGAAATTTATAACTTAAAGCATATCTTTCATGTGTTTTGTTAACATACACTCAAGAAATTTGACTCTTTTTTAACTAAACTGTCTTGTTGTTTTGACATTTGGAAGACATTAACACTTTCCAGTGTCTGTGATGAGATGGGTCTGTTGACTTTCTTTACTTCGTCATATCCTGGTATTATGGTAAAGACACTTATTTTACTCTCATAAATTTCTTAGTGATCCCATTCTTTTTCTGTAATTATTCCTTCAAGACAGAAACTAAGTTCCATCGCTCAATAGGGACTATTTTATTTTATGTAGAACAGACACTGCAACATATTTCTTGTCAGTGGTGAACTAAAAATTCTCACGTGGCAAGAAGGTCTTTTTTTTTTACCATCAGTGATACTCAGCATTAATTCTGTGGGCACAAACTCTAAGAGTAGTGTTAATATCAATGGTAATATAATAATTTTTATCAAATGTTGCTTCTGTGTTAGATAATATGTTACAGAATTTAGGCATTCTTACCGCATTTAAAGTTTATATTTAAATGTTTTTCAGCATTGCAGAGTAGGTATTATTATTTGTATTTTACAGATGAGGTGATCGAGGCACACAGGTTAAGCAATATGCCCTAAGAAAGTGAAAAGGTTTCTTCAGCACTCAGGTTCTTTCCACTCTGCTACTATGCTATATAGTCCCCCCAAAATTCTTCCCTTGCAAAGAAATGAATATCCTTATTGTTATAAATGTGTTAAATAAAAAACATTGTTTGAAAAATGAATGATTCTCATGAATGAGCAATCTAATGCTTATTATTTATTGTGTTGTTTGCTTGTATATTGCATATGTATTTATATACAAAACTCAATATTACATGTATATATATGCAATATATATATATACAATATACAACATATATAATATATATATAGGGTGTATGTGTGTATATATATAGTGTAAGTATATATATATATATATACACAATATATAAAAACACCTCTTATCAAGAATAAAGTTAAAGGAATATTTGAAAGAATTGACTTAAGATATTCACCTATATGTCTTAGAATTAATAAAATTTGACCATAACTGTGAGTCTGTTGAGTCTGTTGACCAAACACACTTGCCAATGTTGTAGCTCATGAGTGGAGAGTTAGTCACTGATGACAAAAGGGTCTGTGGTAACTGGATTCTCTAAAGATGGGCTTTGATATAGACCTCAAAAATCAGCGGAGCAGATGGCTTAGGGTAGGTGATTTTTAACATTTACATCTGAAAGTGAGCCAGGGATTTGCTTATTGCTTTGTTCCAGTGCTACCGTTTCTGACCAATTTCACAACTTTTACATCGCATTTACCTGGAAGATTAGCTTGAATCTCTAGAAATAGTAAACCTGGGATTAGCACAACATGTCATTTTCCCTAAGTGATTAGGAAATATTTCAGATATTCACTTACTGATTTATTTGGTACTGTTTAACCTCATAATTCTTCAGCATCTGGGAAGTATTCTGACACAATATTCTTTGGAGGAGTTAACATTTGTTGTTTTCCTGTCTTAAAAAGATGCTATTTATATGGTTTGAAGAAAAAGGAAGAAAATCATAATACATATTACCTGTATTTTCTATATTGAGAGGTGACTTAGCCTATGGTTAAAGAGTGCCGACTCTGGAATCAGCTTGCCCCGTTTTAAGTCCCAGTTCTGTCTTACCAGCTGTGAAAACTTTAGACAGTGTCTTAAATCCTCTAGGTCTCAGTTTATTATGGTTTGATAATATGCAAAGTATCAACAACAATGCCTGGTAAACTTTATTAAGCATTAAATATTGCTATCATTTGATTTCATATTGCTATAAAGCCAAAGCTACTTCCTAAAACATCTATTTTCACAGTTAATTCTCAATATAGAGAAAGGAAAACTAGGGTTCTAAGGGATGAGCTAAGAGCAGAGTCTGTCAACAGATACATTAGGACTAAAATATATCGCCTAATTTTATGGCAAAATCTTTTCCTTTTACTCAACCTGTGTGCATAATTAATGTTTTTCCACTTTTCTAAGTACAAGATTCTCAGTAATTTTAGGCCCTCCTTGAGTTGTCTATATTTTCATGTGTAATTATTTAAATCCTAGGTAAAGATTCACTCCCAAAATTGCTCTGGCTGCTTCATAATCATCCCTCAGGATTCTTCTCCTTCTCTGATTCTTGATTTGAAAACCCTTCCTTGAAAATTCTCAACTCCTACCCGTTCCAATATTGGCTTATACTTCTTAGTTGCTTCCTCAGAACCCTGTGTTTAGTCAAATTATCCCACTGGGTGTACTTGCTGCATTTCTTGTATTTCTTCCTAAATATATCATTGTCTCCTTGGGGCAGTGTGGGTACAAGCATTGCTCATTGTTAACCTTTTGTTCCAGAATAACTGTGTGTCCATATGGCCCTCTGCTTCAGTGGTGTGCTAGGTATAAGGTATGTTGACGGCCTGGGGCTGGCCGAATCCAGGCCCACCTTTTCGATGGAAATGTCTTATTGGGAGGCAGATCCCTTTGGCCAAGGTTTTGGTCCTTGGGGCACTGCTGGCCCAAAAATTATCCCTTCAAGGAAATCACATGGTCTCTCTCTTCCCCCATATCAGCAGTTTTCTCCTTGTCCAGATGGTGGTATGCAACCTTATCCAGCCTGTAGCTCCTGGACTTCGTGCACGCAAGTCCCATGAAACCCTCGTGTCTCATATGGCATCTCCTGGTCCTCCCATCAGCGTCTCGAGTGCTTTCTAGTTACAACGTACCCACTTGGGAATGTGATCAGACTTGTGCTCCCACAGGCAAGATCTGTATTTTTTACAATAGAGTGCCTATCATTTACAAGACATATTATTTAGTGACCTAGGTGTTGAGGAGTATAATAGGCTATCTGTCTACTGCTTTTGATTGCAACATTTCTAACTCCTACCTTACTTCTCTTTTGCCCCCGCAGTCCTCACCTTCTCTACTCGCTTACAAAGAGCTGCATCCTTGACTTATAACAAAGTAAATTGCAGGACCACTTGCTTGCTATATAATTTATCTAATGCTCTTTTGCTGATGATCAGAGTATTTCCTCACTTGAACTTTCCAAAATATTTTCCCTGAAAGATCATGAGGCACTTTGAGAAACAAAAATAGTACCATAGAATGTTAGTGACAAGTCTGTGTAAAAAAAAAAAAATCCCTTAGTCAGATATGGCCAGGAAATGCTGCATGGCTGTGTCCCGTTCCTTCTTGACACCGTAACGTGTTACAATGTGTAGGAGACTCCTAAAGATCCATAGTCAACAATGAACAAAATAGTTTGCTTTGCATCACGTGTTTAATATAGATTTGCCTCAAAGTATTTGACCAGGAATTCTTAGACACATGTCTCCTGGCTCTGGTGATATTTGGCTCACACTGGAAAATCATGTTTTTCAAGGAAGCCACAATTGAAATATGCTAGCAGCCACCAGTCTCTACACAAAAGACGATCTGTACTGATCCTCTAATGAGCAGGGGTTTGGTTTGGTTTGGTTCTGGTTTTAGGTTCTCCTTTGTTAATTCATCCTTTAATGACTTGGGACATCATTTTCATTCATCCTTAAAAATGTTTTTAAAAATAGTTTTTATACAAGAGACACTAAGAAAATGTATAATAGTATAAAGCATAATCATTATCAAGAATATTACAGCTCATTTTTCTGACTCCTTGTATACCTTCTTGTGAACTTCTTATTTATTTATACTGTTTGAAGTGATTTAACTAACTATAATTCATTAGAATGTTATGGAGTTTATAGTCAATTTTTAATACTCATTATTCTGTGTTTACTAATTTTTTTTTGGTATCATTAATCTACAATTACATGTGCAACATTATGGTTACTAAACTCCCCACTTCATCAAGTTCCCCCCACCAACCCCATTACAGTCACTGTCCATCAGCATAGTGAGATGCTATAGAACCACTACTTGCCTTCTCTGAGTTGTACAGCCCTCCCCGTGCCCCCCCAACATTATGTCTGCTAATCGTAATGCCCCTTTTTCCCCCTTGTCCCTCCCTTCCCGCCCACCCTCCCCAGTCCTTTTCCCTTTGGTAACTGTTAGTCAATTCTTGGGTTCTGTGAGTCTGCTGCTGTTTTGTTCCTTAAGTTTTTTTCTTTGTTCTTATACTCCACATATGAGTGAAATCATTTGATACTTGTCTTTTTTCGCCTGGCTTATTTCACTGAGCATAATACCCTCTAGCTCCATCCATGTTGTTGCAAATGGTAGGATTTGTTTTCTTCTTATGTCTGAATAGTATTCCATTGTGTATATGTACCACCTCTTCTTTATCCATTCATCTATGATGGACACTAAGGTTGCTTCCATTTCTTGGCTATTGTAAATAGTGCTGCGATAAACATAGGGGTGCATCTGTCTTTTTCAAGCTGGGCTGTTGCGTTCTTAGGGTAAATTCCTAGGAGTGGGATTCCCGGGTCAAATGGTATTTCTATTTTGAGTTTTTTGAGGAACCTCCATACTGCTTTCCACATGGTTGAACTAATATGCATTCCCACCAGCAGTGTAGGAGGGTTCCCTTTTCTCCACATCCTCGCCAACATTTGTTCTTGTTTCTGTTTTGGATGTTGGCCATCCTCACTGGTGTAAGGTGATATCGATATCTCATTATGGTTTTAATTTGCATTTCTCTGATGATTAGCGATGTGGAGCATCTTTTCATGTGCCTGTCGGCCATCTGAATTTCTTATTTGGAGAAGTGTCTGTTCAGCTCCTGTGCCCATTTTTTAATTGGCTTATTTGCTTTTTGTTTGTTGAGGTGCGTGAGTTCATTATATATTTTGGATGTCAACCCCTTATCGGATATGTCACTTATGAATATATTCTCCCATACTGTAGGATGTCTTTTTGTTCTACTGATGGTATCCTTTGCTGTACAGAAGCTTTTCAGCTTGATATAGTCCCACTTGTTCATTTTTGCTTTTGTTTCCCTTGCCTGGGGAGATATGTTCATGAAGAAGTTGCTCATGTTTATGTCCAAGAGATTTTTGCCTATGGTTTTTTCTAAGAGTTTTATGGTTTCATGACTTACATTCAGGTCTTTGATCCATTTTGAGTTGACTTTTGTGTATGGGGTTAGACAATAATCCAGTCTCATTCTCCTGCATGTAGCTGTCCAGTTATGCCAACACCAGCTGTTGAAGAGGCTGTCATTTCCCCATTGTATATCCATGGCTCCTTTATCATATATTAATTGACGATATATGCTTGGGTTTATTATCTGGGCTCTCTATTCTATTCCACTGGTCTATGGGTCTGTTCTTGTGCCAGTACCAAATTGTCTTGATTACTGTGGCTTTGTAGTAGAGCTTGAAGTCAGGGAGCATAATTCCCCCTGCTTTATTCTTCCTTCTCAGGATAGCTTTGGCTATTCGGGGTCTTTTGTCATTCCTATAGAACTATTTTCTTGAGTTCATTGAAGAATGCAGTTGGTATTTTGATAGGTATTGCATTGAATTTGTAGATTGCTTTAGGTAGTATACACATTTTGACATTATTTATTCTTCCTAGCCCAGAGCATGGGATGAATTTCCATTTGTTAGTGTCCTCTTTAATTTCTCTTAGGAGTGTCTTATAGTTTTCAGGGTATAGGTATTTCACTTCCTTCATTAGGTTTATTTCTAGGTGTTTTATTCTTTTTGATGCCATTGTGAATGGAATTGTTTTCCTGATTTCTCTTTCTGTTAGCTCATTGTTAGTGTATAGGAAAGCAACAGATTTCTGTGTATTAATTTGCTATCCTGCAACTTTGCTGAAATCAGATATTAGTTCTAGCAGTTTTGGAGTGGAGTCTATAGGGCTTTTTATGGACAATATCACGTCATCTGCAAACATTGACAATTTGACTTCTTCTTTATCAATCTGGATGCCTTGTATTTCTTTGTTTTGTCTGATTGCTATGGTTAGGACTTCCAGTACTATGTTGAATAACAGTAGAGAGAGTGGGCATCCTTGTCTTGTTCCCAGTCTTAAAGGAAAAACTTTCAACTTCCCACTTTTAAGTATATTTAATGTTGGCTATGGGTTTGTCAATATGGCCTTTATGATGTTGAGGTATTGCCTTCTATACCCATTTTGTTGAGAGTTTTTATCATGAATGGATGTTGAATTTTGTCAAATGCATTTTCAGCATCTATGGAGATGATCATGTGGTTTTTATTCTTTGTGTTGATGTGGTGGATAATGTTGATGGATTTTTGAATGTTGTACCATCTTTGCATCCCTGAGATGAATCCCACTTGATCATGGTGTATGATCCTCTTGATGTATTTTTTAATTGGGTTTGCTAATATTTTGTTGAGTATTTTTGCATCTATGTTCATCAGGGATATTGGTCTGTAATTTTCTTTTTTGGTGAGGTCTTTGCCTGGTTTTGGTATTAGAGTGATGCTGGCTTCATAGAATGAGTTTGGAAGTATTCCTTCCTCTTCTATTTTTTGGAAAACTTTAAGGAGAATGGGTGTTATTTCTTCTCTATATGTCTGGTAGAATTCAGAGGTGAATCCATCTGGCCCAGGGGTTTTGTTCTTGGGTAGTTTTTTGATTACCGCTTCAATTTCGTTGCTGGTAATTGGTCTGTTTAGTTTTTCTGTTTCTTGCTTGGTCAGTCTTGGAAGGTTGTATTTTTCTAAGAGTTTGTCCATTTCTTCTAGGTTTTCCAGTGTGTTAGCATATCTATTTTCATAGTATTCTCTAATAATTCTTTGTATTTCTGTGGGGTCCTTCATGATTTTTCCTTTCTCTTTTCTGATTCTATTTATGTGTGTAGATTCTCTTTTTCTGTTAATAAGTCTGGCTAGGGGTTTATCTATTTTTTTATTTTTTCAAAGAAACAGTTCTTGGTTTCATTGATATTTTCTATTGTTTTATTCTTCTCAATTTTATTTATTTCTTCTCTGATCTTTATTATGTACCTCCTCTGGTGACTTTGGGGCTCTTTTGTTCTTCTTTTTTGAATTTCAGTAATTGTGACTTTAGACTATTCATTTAGGATTGTTCTTCCTTCTTTAAATAGGCCTGGATTGCAATATGCTTCCTCTTAGAACTGCCTTTGCTGCATCCCACAGAAGTTGTGGCTTTGTGTTGTTGTTGTCATTTGTCTCCATATATTGTTTGATCTCTGTTTTAATTTAGTTGTTGATCCATTGATTATTTAGGAGCATGTTGTTGAGTTTTCATATATTTGTGAGCCTTTTTGTTTTCTTTGTACATTTTATTTCTAGCTTTATACCTTTGTGATCTGAGAAGTTGGTTGGTAGAATTTCAATATTTTTGAATTTACTGAGGTTCTTTTTGTGGCCTAGTATGTGGTCTATTCTGGAAAGTGTTCCATGTTCACTTGAGAAGAATGTGTATCCTGTTGCTTTTGGGTGTAGAGTTCTGTAGATGTCTGTTAGGTCCATCTGTTCTAGTGTGTTGTTCAGTGCCTCTGTGTCCTTACTTATTTTCTGTCTGGTTGATCTGTCCTTTGGAGTGAGTGGTGTGTTGAAGTCTCCTAAAATGAATGCATTGCCTTCTATTTCCTCCTTTAATTCTGTTAGTATTTATTTCACATATGCTGGTGCTCCTATGTTGGGTGCATATATTTTTATAAAGGTTATATCCTCTTGTTGGACTGACCCCTTTATCATTATGTAATGTTCTTCTTTATCTCTTGCTACTTTCTTCATTTTGAATTCAATTTTGTGTGATACAAGTATTGCAACACCTGCTTTATTCTCCTTGTTGTTTGCATGAAATATCTTTTTCAATCCCTTCACTTTTAGTCTGTGTATATCTTTGTGTTTGAGGTGAGTGTCTTGTAAGCAGCATATAGATGGGTCTTGCTTTTTTATCCATTCTATTACTCTGTGTCTTTTGATTGGTGCATTCAGCCTATTTACATTTAGGGTGATTATCGATAGATACGTACTTATTGCCATTGATGGCTTTATATTCGTGGTTACCAAAGGTTCAACGGTAGCTTCTTTACTCTCTAAAGTCTAACTTAACTCTCTTGTTAAGCTTTTATAAACAGTCTGATGATTCTTTATTTCTCTCCCTTCTTATTCTTCCTCCTCCATTTTTTATATGCTAGGTGTTTTATTCTGTACTCTTTTACGTTTCCTTTGACTGTTTTTGTGGATAGTTGATTTTACTTTCTGCCTTTATTTAGTATTTGGATGGTGTGCTTTCTTTGCTATGATTTTATTTTCTCTGGTGACATCTTTTTAGCCTTAGGAGTGCTTCCATCTAGAGCAGTCCCTTTAAGATATTCGGTAGAGGTGGTTTGTGGGAGGCAAATTCCCTCAACTTTCGCTTGTCTGGGAATTGTTTAATCCCTCCCTCAATTTTAAATGATAATCGTTCTGGATACAGTATTCTTGGTTCAAGGCCCTTCTGTTGCATTACGTTAAATATATCATGCCATTCTCTTCTGACCAGTAAGGTTTCTATTAAGAAGTCTGATGATAGTCTGATGGGTTTTCCTTTGTAGGTGATCTTTTTTCTCTCTCTTGCTGCCTTTAATACTCTGTCCTTGTCTTTGATGTTTGCCATTTTAATTATTATGTATCTTGGTGTTGTCTTCCTTGGGTCCCTTGTGTTGGGAGATCTGTGGGCTTCGGTGCTCTGAGAAACTATTTCCTTTCTCAGCTTGGGGAAATTTTCAGCAATTATTTCTTCAAAGAAAGTTTCTATCCCTTTTCTGGTGCTCCTATAATGCAAATATTGTTCCGTTTGGATTGGTCACACAGTTCTCTTAATATTCTTTCATTCCTAGATCCTTTTATCTATCTCTGCCTCAGTTTCTCTGTATTCCTGTTCTCTGATTTCTATTCCATTAACAGTCTCTTGCAGCTCGTCCAGTCTGTTCCTAAGCCTGTCGATAGTTTGTCTCATTTCTGCATTGTCTTTCCTCACTTCGTCCCTCAGCTCTTGCATATTTCTCTGTAGATCCATTAGCATGGTTATGACTTTTATTCTGAATTCTTTTTCAGAAAGATTGTTTAAATCTATCCCATCAGGCCCTGTCTCTGGGGTTGTCTGGGTGATACCTGTCTGGACTATATTCCTCTGTCTTTTCATGGGGATAGAAGTGGTCTCTGGCAGGTGCCACGTGTGTCAGCTGGGAGAACAAAGTCCCTTTCTGTTTGCTGTTCTCCTTGTCCTTCTCTGCAGCCTGAGCTGGGTGCCTGCACACCAGGAAGCAGTCTCTGGGATAATCCCCTGAGCTGCCTGTGTGCAGAGCCGCCCTCAGCCTAGCCTATGGCACTGTGGGGGTTTACAGTCACTCTGAGTGCGTTCTGGTCCCCTTGGTGCCTTCCAGCCCTTGCTCTGGGTTCTGCGGCCCTTCCCGGGGAGCTGCTCACTTGGTGGGTGGAGATTCTGTGAGGTTGCTGTGGGCGGGGCCGCTCCTCCACGGTTCTGCAGCAGTGGTGGCTCCGTGGACCCTTTGCGGCGCTGGCCGGGGGGAATGAATGGCTGGCTGCTGATCTCCGTGAGGGGATTTGGGGCTGTTTACCCGGCAGCCAGATAGGGGGTCCGAAGTTCCTTAAGATTCCCACCCTGCTGGGCTGAGTGCGCTGGGACGATTTTGTTCAGCTGTTGGGCCCTTGTCCTTTTAAGACTTTAAAAAAAGCGCCTGCTTTTCTTTTGTCCCAGGGGAGCCAGCTAGCAGTGGGACCTGCTCGCAGTCTCTGTCTCGGATCCTGCCCTTCCGTTTCTCTCATCTCCAGTACACCATGCGGTGTGTGTCTGTGCTCCTGGCGCAGATCACCAGGGCTGGTTATTTAGCAGTCCTGGGCTTCCACTCCCTCCCCACTGTGATTGTTTTCCTCTCGCAGTGCGCTGGGTTGGGGGAGCGCTCGGGTCCCGCCGGGTCTTGGCTTTGTATGTCACCTGCTTCATGAGGTGCTGCGTTCTCACAGGTGTAGCTGTAACCTGGCTGTTGTACAGTATCTTCTGGTCTCTCTTTTAGGAATAGTTGTATTTGTTGTATTTTCACAAATATATGTGGCTTTGGGAGGAGATTTCCTCCGTCCTGCTCATGCCACCATCTTCCCAGAAGTCTGCTTACTAATTCTTAATATGTTTTTCACATATAATCAAAACAACTGGGAATACATTCTCCAGCTCATGTAGCCCTCAGACATTTGAATTTTGTAGGCAAGGTACTTGTCAGTCAATGTGTTTGCAGTGCAGGGTACTTTATATTTAATATATTTGTAATTTTTCCTTTGTAGTTTATTAAACTCTCTACTTATATTCCCATTTTTCT
This sequence comes from Phataginus tricuspis, assembly GCA_029783875.1. NCBI lineage: Eukaryota > Metazoa > Chordata > Mammalia > Pholidota > Manidae > Phataginus > Phataginus tricuspis. The sequence goes on from JAQQAC010004068.1 coordinate 17,227,665, forward strand.
CTAACCACAGATGGGTTTATTTGTTCCATACATGCTTCCTTTGCTAATACCTGTAATTCAATAGTCAGGAAACTAGAAATTAGTTTATGCCATATTTTCAAAGGAAAATGATTTCTTCAAGCTGCATTTTATTTCTGAGTTAAAAATATATATATGATACTTTCTAGGTGACTAATCTACCAGAGTCAGAATAAAACCCAAGTGTCTGCCAGGCAGCTGCGTCCAGGGAGGTCTCTCCCTGTGCTCTAGGTGAAGCACTAGGAGAAACCTCAACCTGGACAGGGGAGGGCTCTTGACCGTGGATGAGAAAGAATTCTTGAGCAGGTCTGATGGGGTAAGTAAGGAAGAAATTCATGAAAGCGAGAGTGGTCAGGAGTGGTGACTGCCTTGCAGGCAACCGAGAGCAAGGCGGTACAGAGAGAAGGAGGGAAAGTTCTTTGAATTACTTGGCCCAGGGTAGATTTCCTTGCCAACTCCTGAAGCCAGGGTCCCCTGGCATATTGCGTTCACTTGTGTCTGCGAGGCCTGGGGACTATCCACTTCCACCCCAGGATCTGGGGGAGCTGTGGAGCACAGGATGGAGTGAAATTACTTTCTGAGAACTTTCCAAAGAAGGGAGATTTCCAGGCAGGCTGCTAAGAGCAGATCACACAGCTGCAGCTCCATCCGTGTCACCCAGGCAATTGGAACCTGCAGGCAGCAGCCCCTCCCTATTTATCAGGGGTAAAATGGAGACTTGGAAATAGAATGAAATAACAAAAAGACAAAACGCAGTAAGTTGAGCAGTGACAAAGCTTTATTTAAAAGTACACACTTAAAGAAAGGGAAGTGTGGACGTCCTCAGAGAGGAGGCGCACTGCAAGGCTGGGGATTCTGTCTTTTAAGCCTTCCAAGAATGGGGCAAAGGGCAGAGGGGGAGTTGTTGGGCACAGGCCTGACTTAGGGTCTCAAGATGTTTATTTCTGGTGAGAGACACCATGTCTCCTCTCCTCTAGTATCAGTCTTCCAGCCAATTCTCCTAAATAAACTCAGCACAAGGGACTCACTGATCCTGTTCTTTTCCAAGATAGTGGCCACTCTCAGGCAGTAGGGACACGTAACTCAGGCTTACACGCTCTTCCCTTAAGGTAGGCTGTCGGCTAATTACCAAAGACTAGGCCAGGAATCTTACTTCTTGACTCTCTGCTTGTAGAATGGAATCTTGGCCTCAAGGTGGAGTCCCTGTTGTTTTTACTATGCTATTATTTAAATATCAGCATTTTTAGGAAAATTAATCATGATGCTTGTCTCCTATCTCTGCCCTCCATCAAAATTTCAAAGATAAAAATGATGGCGGTATTCTGTAAATATTAAGAGCCTAGATCCACTCAAGGTCACTTTCTGACCCCTTTTTACATTCAGGTATTGTAATGAAATATTGGTATTTTCAGGGAAAAAGAAACCCCTTTCTATGCAGTCCCCAGCCTAATAACCCTCCAAATCCAGAGAAGCTGCTTGAATCCAGAACCTCTCTTGTCCTGAACACTGCTGATTAGATCCCACCAAGTCAGAACCTTATGCTTCTATAACAAATGCACCAGAGGTTCCATAAGCTGTTGCTGCGGTGGTACTTTTCTGGTTAGAATGTACTTTTTCTTTATTGACTAGACAGGAGCCTGATTGAATGCTCAGGTCTGGGCGTTGACCCACAGTGGCTGTGTTTCCTCATCTTCATTCTTAGGGCACTGCGGTGCTCCCTTCAGACCTGAGGAAAGAAATGAGGTGAATCAAAGTTATCTACATCTAAGGTCACGACAGTGAGATCCAGGGAAGTTAAGAGCACTTTTTCATCTATGCAACAGTCGCTGATGACGCCAAGAATAGAAAATTCTATGGGTCTATCCCAAATTCTGAGCCAGAGATGTAAAACTGAGTCTCCTGAATGAGCTCTCTCCTTTTCTTGGTTTTGCAGATCCTTACCACCAGTTGTATAAATATTGAATATTTAGAATAGTTTTCTTGTTTCTTTCTGTGCATTCAGACACTTCTTATTCTCACCAGGGGTAACCTCTTGGATTATGATTCCTGTCTTTCCTGTTCTTCAATTGCTGTCCCAAATATCCTTTCTCTTTAAAACCTTCCTAGTTCAACTGTCGCAAAATCTGATTGCTATTTTTCATCCTCATATAAACTTTCATGCATTAATTTATTTATGCTACAATTTCATGAACTTTATATTTTCAAATCTCCCTTCCCCATCAGATTGAAAAATCTCAAAGATCCTATCTTCTATTTCCCTTGAAATTCTTTCAGGTGCTTGGTGCGGGCCAGGACTCTGTTTCCTTCTCTTTCTTTGCAGCACTTAAAGGATAGAATGGAAATATTTTCCCTCCAGGGAGGCTTTGGGAAAGAGAATGAGTTTTTCAGTGGCTAATGATTTGTACTCTGGGTTTAATGGCCCGTCAAAGTCTATTAAGTAATGACAGGAGGAAAAAGAGGGTCCTGAAGGAAGGCAAAAGCGGGTAAACCAGAATCAGGAAGGGATTTCCCTGAAACTACAGCGAGGAGCTAAAAAAGCCGACCAGGGAAGGGTAAGGGTTACAGATGAGGAACCTGGGAGGGAGGATGACCTATAAGAAAAACTCAGGTACCACTGAGAAGCTGGCCTAGCAAAGGACCCCAGGGGAGAGAGGCCTTGTTTTTAGGCCAGAAGGCACTGAGCTGAATCAGAGCTCCCAGGCCACCCCCGATGAAAGCCTTCACGGGGGCTGGCATCTTCCTTGTCCTCTGCTCAGGGCCTAGGAACGTGGCACTTCTGGTCCTAGCTGATTTACCTTGCAACATTCGGTACCTCACCAGGTCTCCTCTTTGTGCCTGCCCCCAGCCGGGCCACTGGCATCCATCTGTGTAAGGCAGGGCCGTGGCACCCAGCATGGATATGCCATCTCCAAAATTTTTTTCTTCAGCATGGATTTCTATTCTAATTTCGATTTTATGTTTGCATATGTACTCAAGTATCATGGACATCACAAACTTAATATTTCCCAACCCAACCTCTGATCTTCCTCCTTTAGTAAATGGTATCTCTATCTATCCACCTGTTTAAGTCACATACCAGAAGTCATTCTAGCTATACTCACGTTATATAAATTAAAGAGGGTTTAAGAAAGGTTAGGCTAATTACAAAGGTTAGGGTGGAGTAATATCACAGCACCTCTGAATTAACGATCATGAGAACCCAGAACCCATTCCTAGGCCTGAAGGGGCGACAGAAGAGAGTGGTTACTGAAGCTGAGGTAGTGACGCCTGTGTGGATGGGACCTGACGGGACCTGTGTCCTTCAGTCAGTGGATGTGAGCAGCCCTCAGTGCAGTGTGAGGGAGCAGGTTACAAAAAAAGTATCTCAAATTTACTCTGGTCCATACTTTAGAACGCCTGAACTGTTCCTGAAGCCATAAATCAGGAAAACAAAACAAAACAAACAGTGATTGACGTAATCACAAAGGATGAGCTTAACGGATCACACGGCAGAGTGGGGAAGGGCGAGGAGGGAATAATCAGGGTGGACAAAGAAGGAGGTGGGCACAATTCCAGACATTTCTCTGACTCACATCCGATTATTTCATGTCAGTAACCTCGTCACAGCGCTCCACTTTATCCTTAAACTAAAAGCAATCAAAAAAGGTAGCCAGTGGTGCACTAAACACAGTGGACCTTGGGGAAGACACCAGACGAGAGACTCCAGGGCCTGGGACCACGGTTGATGGTATTCCACTGCCTTTGGGGTATCTCCACCGCCTGCACACGGGGGTCCCAGTGAGCGTTTGGTGATCGCCTCCAGCTCGCAGACACGCTTTCGGGCTTGTTCAGTTCAGTGAGAGCATGAAGCGCCTCTTAAAGATCGGCTCTGTTGTGCTCCCTCGCACGCTGACCTATAATCAAATGTTTTACTTTGGTCCCATTATCTTTTCATCAAAATGCTTTGAAAAAATTATGACTGACATCACCAAGTTGATTCCACTGAGGACAAACAATCTTCAAACCAGAGCTGTTTCTCCCTGAGCTAGCTCAGTAGCTTGCAGTATTAAATTCACAAATTGAATTACTTCTGCCTCTGACTAACTTTTCTTGAAAGCAAATGATATTCTTTCTTTTTACATAATCAATCATGGATTAAAGTAGGTAACGCAGGCCATTTGGTACAGATCAATTTCTGTAAAAAGCCACAAAAGGGAAGGTCAAAAAGAGGAGTGTGGAGGCTTCCTAGTTTGCCAAAATAAAAGCTTTGCAAAACTACTTCTTCCTTTGACTGCCAGAAAACGGCGTTCTTCCCTCTTTCTAAGTTAGTGTGGGTGTTGTAGCCTTACCTATCACTTGCTTGACATCCCACTCAACGAATGAAGTCTAAATCCCCTCTCTTTAAATATGAGCTTGCATAGTGACACACTTCCAACACTAAAATGAGGTAGAGGTGAAACTACTTATATGACGTTCAACTCCATTCATAAAAGGCTGGCTTCCACGTTTGGGGGACTCATTCTTTTGGAGCCTTGAGCTGTCACGTGAGAAGTCGGGATATGCCGAAGTTGCCATGCTAGAAAGACTACGTGGAGACAGAGATGGCCCTAGAATCCTCAGCCGCTCCGGCCACCAGCTACTCAACTACCACATCTGGGTGTAAGGAGCTTCTGAGGTGATTTCTGACTCATCACCGTCTGGTGCCGCTACATAAAAGACTCTGACCAAGAAACATCTCTTGAATACAGTCAACCCCTGGTACCATGAGACGTAATACTACTAAATGATTGTTATTATTTTACTCCACTAACTTTGAGGTAGTTTGTTACATAGCAACAGTACCCAGAGCACTGGCTTTGCCCTTCATTAAACTCTAAATGATAGATGCCCCAGGTCCAAGAACTTGACTTTCTTCTCTTACATATTATGTCCTTTTCTTTAATAATCTCATCCTCCCCATGGCTTTCAAATAGCAATTATATGTTGTGATGGTTAATTTTATGTGTCAACTTGAATGGACCATGGGGTGTCCAGAAACTGGGCCGAACATTATTCTGCGTCTGTGAGAGTGTTCGGGATGGGATCAAACATGTGAATCCGTAGACTGAGTAGAGAAGATTGTCCTCCCTGGCGTGGGTGGGCCTTGTCCAATCGGGTGAAGACCTAAATGGACCAAAAGGCTGAGAAAGATGGAACTCCTCTTGTTTGACTGATTGAGCGAGAATATTGGTCTTTTCTAACCTTCAGACTCGTACTGAAGCATTGGTTCTCCTTGGGTCTTGAGAGCCAGCTTTTTGGACTGTAATTTACAGTATGGCCCTCCTGGATCCCCGGCTTGCCAACTATAGATCTTCGGATTTCTCAGCCTCTCTCACCTTGTAATCGAACTCCTTATAATAAATTTCTTTCTCTCTCTCTCAATACATCCTATTGGCTCTGTTTCTTTGGAAAACTTTGACTAATACATGTGCTATTTCTTTTATGGGTTTTCAACCGCACATTTGCATACATGCTCAAATGTCATGGACATCAAAAATGAAAATATTCCCAAACTGACCATTCCTCATTTTTTTAAATGGCAGCTCTGTTTAGCCAGTGGCTTACGCCCTAAAGCCAGAGGCTATTCTAGACAAATCCTGTCCCTTCTGACCACAAACTGATATACCACCAAGTCCTAGAAATTATTTTTTCGCATAATGGCAAATATAATTATTTCGCTCCCCACGGCTAACACTCTAATATAAACAACAGTTATCTGTCACATAGGTAATACAATAATTTCTCAATAGTCTCTTTTCTTCTAATCTTGCCATCTCCATTGCTATAATCCTAAAATATATTCTTCATACAACAGTCAGACTAATTTTCAAAACATACATCATTATTTATATATTATATATACTTTAATTTAAATATATGTATATATGCTGTGTATATGGTATATCATATACTTATGTATACATTTATAAATATATATATACATATATATGACACTTGTGTAAATAAGCCAGCTCATATTTAAATATTGGAAGTCTGAGTATATATATTAAATATATATTATATAATATATGTATAATATTTGGATATTACATATTATTTATATATTCATATGACTTTATATTTACATGTGTATGATTTTATATATAACTCATTATATCAAACATTGTTAGAGGTAAAATTCCATACATTCTAACTTTATCTATGAAACTCTGTGTAACTTGACCCTGTTTTCCTCTCTAGCTTCATTTTGACTCACTATAGCTTGCTCGTTAGGTCTAGTCACTGGCTTTCTCTTAGTTCCTCAGAAATTCCGCACACTTTCTGGGAGGCCCTTTATATGTGCTGTTCTTTTTGGGTAGAATATCGTTCCTCCCTCCTCTGGCTCCATCTTCGTCCCTAAGAATATCTCATGTCTTGGTCGGCTCGTATTCACTTCTCTGGTTACAGCTTAACTATCACTTTCTCAAATAACACGTCTGACATCAACCTCCAATCTGATTTTGTTCTTTTATGTTAGTATCCTTCAAAAAATGCTCTTACACTCACTTACAGGTATTATCACCATCAGAGATTACATGCATGTTTCTTTTGTTTATTTGGTTTACAACTTATTTCTATTGCTACTATGTAAGTTCCATCACAACAAAGATCGAATCTTATTTGTTCACCATTGAACACCCAGAATTCACTAGTTTCCAGAGTATATATAGTAAGTGCTTAATACATATTTGTTAAATGAATAAAATTTGTTCTTTGGGTTAATGTTTCTGAGATACTTGGCCCTTTTGAGAAAACTACTCTACCCACATGATCATGTAGATAGAGGTGTCTTCACTGGAGGATAATATTTCAAGAACTTTCGACAGCCAGCCAAAGTCTTAGAACAGTCTTCAGAAAAGTCAAAGGAGCTTAGATAGCCTCCACTTAAGAAATCTCTAAACTGGTCTCTCCATTTTTCTGTGATTTCTACATAGCAGATGGTTATGATTTCTAAGGTTCCTACTCCACAGAATTGGTTGGAGAAAAAAATTGCAATGTTATTAGTAGAGATGTTTTCCTCAGTTTTACTGAGAAGTAAATAAATATTTTTTCAAGAATAGAAATTTAATCTTAATACTACTATTCCAAATATTTTTACTCCTAGCTTTATAATTAAAACAGCAAAGAAAAAACAGTTTTTGTAGTTTAAATAGTGTGTTGCTACCTTTTTTGGACATCTCCTTGACAAGATAATCAGAATTCTGAGAGCTAAATTAAATAAATGAACTGTAAAATAGAACAAACAGCAACAATAAAACCTTCAAAATCTAGGCAACATGAAATGACCATTCTTTCTTTATAAAATATCATCACAACTCTCTGCTTCTGATTTGCTGCAATCACAAACCTAACAAGAATTCTACAGTGGGATGTGAGTAAGAAATCATGTCCATTTGCACACAGTGCAGAAAAAACCTTTGGTGAATACCTGTCATATGCATGAAGCTCTCCACCACTATTGCTGCATCCATAACAATTCAGAATAAACTAGGTCAGATAAACATCACTCAATCACATTTTCTTTTTCCTCTGGGATCAGTGACATCCTAGCTTTCTCCTGCTGCCCTGAGCCTGATATCAGCATCTTTTTTTTTTAACCTGAAAGGTTGTGATTAAATATTTTTCCCCTCTGTCAATACTTTAAGGAAAGAATGAACTAAATAAATTAAATCAACAGATAAAAGAGGATATGAATAAATTAGGTGCTGCCCCCTCTCATTACTGTCCCCCTGCTCATCTAAAAGCTGTCAAACAAATGTTTTGAAAATCCAGATAAATTAAAAGAAATATAAGACAGTCTAGTTAAGCAAAAGTAGACAACATTACGTCTTGTCGCTTCATTTATTGAAAAGCCTGAGGGCAACAATCTTGAATTTTTGAGATGACAGTTTTTCAAAATTATTATTTTTTAAATGTATACTTATTCACTAAAATAGGCTCCTTAATTATTCCCTAATAATCCTTTCCTTTTCAAAAAATTTAATAGAAAATTCCATGATTTATGTTTGTATTTCCATATCCTTTACTTAATTGCAAGATTAAGTAAGTTTTATGTTAAACACCCACACATGCTTAAGAAACTCTGCTCTGGAAAAATTTTCCCAGGCCTGGAACAGCCCAAAGATAACTCAGTCATTTATTTCTTCTCCTCGCAACCTAAGACTTTAAACTGGTCAAAGAGAAGCAGTTAGCCATTTGTTAAAGGTGGTAAGACAGATTTTATTTAGACTACTGTAGTAGGGGAGAGAGACTAGTATAAACTGAGCTCAACTCGGATCTGTGCAGAGGCTGAAACAGGGAAGTGGAAATTTACCAAAATTGGCTGGGAAAGCTGTTTTCCAAAAACTGTTAGGCAAGACAGGTATTGGATCACGGTAGACCTCAAACAGTAAATTCTTTCAGTGGTGTTGAAATTTTACGAGCATGGACTTCAAAGGGGAGGCTGGGTCATCCTAGGGATGTTAGAAACTATGTGCTGTTAGAAATTGCATTGGCCATGTCTCTTAGCACGTGTGTCACAGGTGTGGTGGGAAGTAGGGGGTGGGAGGATGTCTGTAGATGAAATAACTGTGCTAGGAGTTTACAGTGTTCATAGGCCAAGGCTGAGACCAAGTCAAGAAGGGTCAGAGAAGCCTGAGTGAAGTCTGGCCGAGGAGAGTCTGGGTCAGGCTTCTGGTTCTCTCACGCGGACGCAGTGAGCGGTGTGGATGCTAGAATCGTCAGGTCCTGACTTAGTGGTATCAGCCATGCTGCATTCCCAGACTGAATGTAGGTTTTCTATAGAATTGACACTAAAGAAATAAATTAATAGAGAGGGTGGAATGGAAAATTCACTGATGGTGCTCACGAAGACGCCGCCCTAAGCCGTAGGAACTTTCATGACAAGCAGGAGGACCCTGACTCAGTCCTTGAAACTTACAGTTGGTTCTTTTGTGTTCTGTTTCTTCTTAGTGTTGTAGGCAAGGAAAGGATTTTATTTTTTATTTACATTGATGATTTGAAATTTTATCGTAAAATCAAAGGCAAGAATTTAAAAATCATAGTTTATTATAATGCTCTGAAAGATACTGAGAAATGGGGAGCGCTCTCACTTCTTTCCTTGACTGTAAGGTATGATGTTTCCTTTGCCTACAAATATTTTTATCTATTACATTTAAGACCTTGTTCTAGGAACTGGAGGATGTAGATGTGGATATATGAGGAATGAAAAAGATAGGCTTCCTCGAAGGAACTTCCAGTCAGGGAGAGGAAACAGAGCCTTTATGTAATTAACTGCTATGTAGTTGAGAAAATGTTAAATGTCTTAAGGAAGCAAATGCACCAGAAGTGTTGCCGGGAGTTGATATTTGCCTTTGTTTGGAGGAATTTGCAACTACTTTTAGTTTTGGGTAAAAGAATAGAATTTGGACTACTGAGAAAGGGAAAAGCATTCCAAACAGAGGTAAGGATACATAAAGGAACAAAAGAAGGCATTCATCATGAGGGTATGAGGAATAGCAAGTGAGTTAGTTGCACGGAAGGACGAAGCATGTGAGAGGGGCAATAGGAAATATTGCTGTGACTACATACCACTGAATGCCATGAGAGAACTAACATTTAGCATGCACCTATTATTTTTTGGGTCCTTTGCATATGTTATTTCATATAATCTTCAGAACAACTCTATAGGGGAAATTTTCAAGAGGTTATCAAGAGTGACCAGGAAGAGTCAGAAAGAGTATTGGGAAGAAGTGTGTGCAGTTTTAAATAGGGGGGTCAGAGCAGCTTCAGTAACTGGGAGATGTTTGAGTAAAGGCCTGAAGGTGGTGGGTAAGCACATGTTGAAGTCTGTGTGAAGAGCATCCCAGGGAAAGGAAAAGGCAAGTGCAAAGACCCTGGGGAGGGAATGGAGACGGCATACGGAGGGGGGCTGAGCAGGGAGGAGGATGGGATATGAAGTCGGAAAGCGAACAGCTATGGGAGTTCCACGGCCTTTGACTTTTGCCATTCATCAGAAGGTTCTGATGGAGAGACCTGATCTGACTTGGGTGTTGAGAGGATTTGCACGTCTATCTGTGTCAGAAAGGTCAGAAAGGAAAGAAAGGTCAAAAACAATGAGGAGGCTGTTGGAACAATCCAGGCCAAAGCTGAAGATGGCTGGACCAGGGCAGGAGATGAGCCGGGACCTCGGCTTCCTTGGCATTGTGCTCTGAGTTCCTTACTTCAGATACAGCCGGAGGCGAAGCCAACAGTGCCCAAGAAAGCACACTTCGTTCTTCATAAACAAAAGGCAAGGTCGTGACAGAGTCTGGAGTCTGCACTGGGGAATTTGTAAATGGGAATTCAAGGAGAGAAGCCTAGGAGAATCATTGCCTACCGTCTGCTTCTTATAAGAATTAACTCTACACGAATGTATAGATACTGAATGATGGGAAAGGAGGGGACGAAGAGGAAGGACAGCCGTGTGGAGGGGGTCAGGACTGAGCAGAAGGGAGAAGGGGAATCTCAGAAGGCCGAGGGGATTATCACTACATAACTGCCGAGACGAAATTTACAGACTAGGTGGAGAATTTGAGGGAAACAAGGATTGTACATTATTCCTGGGGACAGAGGCAGTGAAGAGTGTTAATGACGAGGTGACAGCCCTGTATTGATATGTGTGTGAAATTCAATATAAGGCCCAAACTGAGTGCTGGGGTGAGCTTCCCTCCCTGGGGCTGAGGCTGAGCTAGAGGTATACGCAAAGTTGGACCAGCAACTTTATGTTCTACCTTCATGGAGACTCCATTCTACCGGGAAAGAAAGTCAGTTGGACTCTCATTTATATAACCGTATACCAAGGGCCTTCAGTGGGGAAAGGTACTTGAAGAGAACGTCCGAAAAGGGAGTAAGAGGACAGTTGGACTGTAGAAAAATAATCATGAGACCTAAATCCCACCAGTACAAGTAACTAACTCCATACCCATAGCTATTCACCTAACATCTTTAAACTTCAATTTACTCATATGCAAAATAGGCGGGTGGGACTGCATGACCTCCAGGCACCTTAGAAACTCTAAGTGTCTAAGCAATTTGTTTTGTATGTTTGCCAAGGCAAGGTTGAAAGAATCCTAGAAGCCAAGAGAAGAACTAGCAGCTGATGGACTTATTTGACTTTGTTTTTTTATTCCTATTTATCTTATTATCAAACTTACATTAAAACAAGCATAGTAATTGTTTGAAACAAAGTATCTTTACTTAGAAAGCGGCATGTCCGCTGTGTTGTGATTAAATGATTTTGAAAAGCTCAGAAAGTATAGTTTTCCTCCAACATTTTCCTCCTCTTTTCTACAGAAATCTTTTGTGCAGGTTCAAGGGAAAGATTAGATACTAATTTGATTCTCTACATTATGAAACGGTCTCAACAGAGCATTGAGATACGGCTTTATCCAGAGGGACTGTTTTTGAAAGAAATGCTACCTTGTTTTTTTAAATTATCCCAAACAGAATTAACTGGTTGATTTGCTGATATGCAGATAAGTATCAGGTATTATTTAGCCAGTACTAACCTGCCTGAATATCTTTCCACCACTCTGGGAATATTGGACCTTAAAAAAAAAATTGAGAAAGTTTGTTTCCTAAAGAATAAACATCTGATATTAGATAGTGCCCTTAGGAAATAAGAAAATTAGATAAGCTCCATTTTCTTGCACAAAAAGAAATAAATTCACCCTCTTCAAATACTAATAGAAAGTCCTCTCTGGATATACCTGGCAGGGTTTCAAAATGTAGCACTGAAAAAGAAATAAATTATGACCAAAACCAAGGGTAATGTCTAATCACTTTCCAACTAGAACTAACGAAATCACACTAACCGATGCGAAGATATAAAATACAACTATCCTTTAAAGTCCTGCTGGCTGCTTCTGTAATTTTTATTTCCACCTGCCCTTCTCAATTCTCTGGCTTCTCATTTGCATTTTGAAAGACTTTCCACTGAATAAACTATTCAAATTTAAATGAAAATTCCAGTCAGACATATTTGGCTTTGCTTTGGAATATCCTTTCCTCTGACATAATTTTGGTTTTCCAATTTCAAGACCAGTCTGTTCTCTGTCTTCAGTTTCCCAAGCTGTCAGCCCTATAGCTAAGCTCTTGTTTGGTGATTAATGTCACCAGTTCCTTCACTGCCCCTCGCTAGACCCCCTCCTCTTACCTTTCATTCTTTCTGTACTTCTACCTGCTTTGTTCACATCACTGTCAGCGTAAAAGTGAGACCTCTTCCTTTATCATTCTTTCCCCAAATACGTGATTATTATTATCTTTCCTTCATGGTGATCCATGTAGAACACCCCTGGCTAATACTGCCTAAGAAAACATTCTCTTTGGGATGTTACATTAAAGAGCATAAAAACCTGTCCATAGTAGCCCTTGTGAAGGGCAAAGCATCCCTAAAGGTTGCTTCTCAAAGAGAACATTTTAGCTTTTACTGCCTTGCCACCCTGCCTTCCCCGCTTTCCTCCGCAGAAAGAGTAAGCCCTTCTTACCTGAGACAACGGCAGGTGCTTCTTTGCCCATCAGCATATCCCTGCTGTGTGTTTCTGGTGCCACTGCCAAGTTCTAGGCACCAAGTGGAAGTGGCCTGCGGCATCTGCCACAGAACTACTAGAGTGCAATACGTGGCAATATGTCTGCCTGCAATCCTGCAACCACCCGTCCCTATGGCGTGGAAAGAAACACTCCAAAAGAGGAAGACACATTTCATATCAACCCAACCCACATCAGTACCCTTCTGAAATCCCCCTATTACATTGAGAAAAAGACCAGGAGCACAGGAGGAGAATATTTTCAATTACACAGCTTTGCTGGAGGAAGGATTCCAGGTGGTGAGGAGGATCTGAGCACCAGGTAAACACAGGGCTAACCTTGCAGGTGGTCCAGGGCAGGTGTACACCCATGTGGTAAATAGTAGGGGTCCTGGAAACATCCTCAAATCTAAAAGCACTCTACACGAAATGTTGGAAAAGTCACCTACACAAATCCAACCCTTTGCAGGTCTTCTGCTACCTGATTAAAAGCAAATACCTCCAGGAAGGGATATATTTTCAAATGTATTCATCACTGTCACCTTAGCGCAAGAGGTTTTCAACTCCCCTTGTGAAATTCAGCATGTGTTTGTTAGTAGTAGGTCAAAAAGATATTTCTCACCAAATAAAAGAGGAGAAAGGGTGGTTGGGAAATGTGGATAAGAAGTGTAAGGCCATCAAAGAAACCTCCAGTGGACAATGTGGCACAAGGATAGTCCAATGTAAGGAATGATCCAGTCAGCAGTGAATACTCCAAGATCTGGAATCTTGGTCCTGGTCTTATTCTACTCAAGGTGCATTAAAAACAAACATCACTAAGGAAGTTCACTTCTCTGTTTTCCAGGGAACACTATATCCTAAATCCATATGAAATACTATAGTACAGCAAATTTTACTTCTATATAGAAAAACATTTCCATTATTATTTTGATGTTTTAAGTAAATTTCTTAAGACTTTACACGATTATTTCTCAGTTTTCTATGTTACTAATTATGCAGAGTAATAGGATTTGCTTTTGGAAAATGCAGACTGTAAGCAGGTCTTCAGTGACTAGTATTCACATGTTATGTATTTTAAATAATAATTAGAAATTAATAAGTAAAAGATATAAAGCATACAATACAAAAGAGAGAAAAAAATTACTAAACTCAAGGAAAGTTAGCATTCTTTTACATATTTTTTTTGTGACCTTAGTCTAATTCTGTAGATTAAGAAAATAATGTCTTATTCTCAACTGTTTTTGTTGCTGTTTTATGATCAGTTTCTTGGCACTTAGAATTGCAAAACTGAAAGTTGATTATTATTTTTTTAAATGATAAGTCAACAGTCTCACTGAATTTAACAATCTGATTCTTTCTTATTTTTCAGAATGACCAGAATTTCTGGGTCACATGATAAATCTATATTTAACTTTTGGAGGCCTCACTAAGCTTTTCCATAGCTACTGCACCATTTTACCTTACCACTGCCAAAATGTAAGGGTTCCAATTTCTTCACATCTTGTCAACACTTACTATTTTCTGTTTTGTTGAGAACAGTCATCCTAGTGGGTATGAGATGATATTTCATTGTGGTTTTGATTTGCATTTCCCTAATAATGAATACTTTTGAACATCTTTCCATGTTTACAATGGTCATTTCTATATTCTTTGGATAAGTGTCTATTCAATCCCTTGCTTATATTTTGATTGGGTTATTTATATTTTTACTGTCAAGTTTTAGGATACATTGTATATTCTGGACACTAAACCCTCATCAGATTCATGATTCGCAAATATTTTCTCCCATTCTGTGTATTGTTTTTGTGTTCTTGACAGCATTCTTTAATTTTTAATTTTGATGAAATCTCATTTACTTTTTCTTTTGTTGCTTTTAGTGTCATATTTAAGAAACTATTTCCTCATGAGGATTTTCATATATGTTTCCCTCGAAGAGTTTTACAGTTTTATCCCTTACATTATAGCCTGATACATCTGGAGTTAACTTTTGTACAGATTATGAGACAGGTGTCCAAATTCACTCTTTTGAATGTGGATGTACAATGGTCCCAACACCATTTGTTGAAAAGGTGATTTTTTTCCCCATTGAATGACCTTGGCACTTTTGTCAAAAATCAACTGACCAAAGACATACACATTTATTTGTGGACTCTCAATTCAATTCCATTGATCGATATGTCTATCCTTAAAACTATACCATAGTGTTTTAAATTATGGTAGCTTTGTTGTAAGTTTAGAAATCAGGAATTGTGAGTCCTTCAATTTTGTTCTTCTTTTTCAATTTTTTAAAATTATCATTTGGGATAACATTCAATTTAATATGGATTCTAGAATCAATTTGTCCATTTCTGCAAAATGGCAGTTGTAATTTTTATAGGGATTGCATTGAACCTATAGATAAATTTGGAGAGTATTGCCTTCTTAGCAATAGTAAGACTTCCATTCAGGAGCAAAGGATATCCTTCCACGTATTTAGGTTCTCTTTAATTTCTTTAAAAAATATTTTGCCTCCATGTACTTATCTTACACGCTTGGTTAAATTTATTACAAGTATTTTTTATGCTACTGTAAATGGAATTGTTTTTTAATTTCATTTTCAGTGAGATCTTTGCTAGTATATAGAAATATAACTGATTTTTGTGTGTTGATATTGCATCCAACAATTTGCTGAATTACTTTATCAGCTCTAATAGTTTTTTTTGTGGATGCTTTAGAACTTTCTCTATATAAGGTTACATTATCTGTGAATTGAGAGAGATTTATTTCTTCCTTTCCAAGCTGGATACGCTTTACAATTATTTTTCTTGCCTAGTTGCCCTTGCTAGAACTTTCTGTACATTGTTGAATAAAAGTGGGAGAGTACACTTCTTTGTTTTGTTAATGATATTAGTGGAGAAACTTTCAGTCTTTCACAATTAAGAATGATGCTGGCTGTAATTTTTTCACAAATACTTGCACTATATTGAGCAAATCCCTTTCATTCCTAGTTTAAAAAAATATTTTATCATGAAAGGGTGTTGGTTTTTGTCAAATACTTATTTTCCACTCAAATGAAATGATCATATTTTTTTCTTTATTTTACCAATATGGTATATTCTGGTTATTTTTCACATGTTGAACTTGAGATATACCCCTGGGATAAACTTCTGGGAACAATCCCATTCAGTCATGGTATATAATCCCTTTAATGTGCTGTTGGATTCAGTTTGCTAATATTCTGTTAAGGATTTTTGCATCCTTATTCATAAGAGATATTGTTCTTTAGTTTTTTCTTTTGATGTCTTTGACATCATAGTAATACTGGGCCTAATTAAATGAGTTGGTATGTTTTACCTCCTCTTTATTTTGGGGAAGACTGGTTTTAGTTTTTTTTAAGTATTTGGACAATTTACCAGTGCACTCATTTGGTCGTAGAATTTTCATTTTTGGTGTTAAAAGTTTTTTTTTATTGTTTATTGATTTAATCTGTTTACTTTTTAAAGGTTCATTAAAATTTTCTTATTCTTAAGTCAGTTTTGGTGTTTTATGTGTTTCTAGAAAAGTGTCCATTTCATTTAGGTTACTAATTTGTTGGTATATATTGGTTCATAATATTCTCTTATAATCATTTTATTTCTGTAAGGTCATTATTAAAGTACCCACTTTAATTCCTGATTTTAGTAAGCTAAGTTTCTCCCTTTTTTTCCTAATAAGTATCACAAAATATTTGTCCATTTTGTTGATCCTTTCAAAGAACCAACCTTTTTTTTCATCAATTATTTTCTATTGCTTTTCTATTCAATTTAATTTATCTTTGCTCTAATCTTTATTATTTCCTTCCATTGGCTTGCTTTGGGTTTAGTTTGGTCTTCTTCCATGTCTTTAAGATGGAGGTTTAAATTATTTGAGATATTTCCTCTTTTTTAAAGTAAGCATTTAAAGTTATAAGTTTTCCTGTGAGCCCTGCTTTATTGCATCCCATAAGTTTTGGTACATTATATACTGTTTTTTTTCATATCAAAGTATCTTCTAATATCCTTTGTTATTCTTTGATTTCTTCTTTGGATATTTACAACTGTGTTGTTTTCATTTTTACATATCTGTGAATTTTCCAAATTTTCTTTTACTATTGATTTCTAATTTCATTCCATTGTGGTCAGAAATGTTATTCTGTATGACTTGAATCTTTTAAAATTGATTGAAATTTGTTGGGTGGTCTACCATATATTGTATCCTGGAGAGTATTTCAAATGCACTTGAGAAGAATGTTTATTGTTCTGTTGATGAGTTTCCTTTATATGTCTGTTAAGTCTGGTTGGTTTATCATGCTGTTCAAGTCTTATATTTCCTTGATGATTTTCTGCCCAGTTTTTCTATTATTGAAATTGGGATGTGGACATCTTCAACTGTTATCACTGACTCTCTTTTTCTCCCTTCAAGTCTGTGAGTTTTTCTGCTACATTTTGGCACTGTGTTTTTAGGAGCTAATGTATTTATAATTGTTATACATTTTTGATTGATTTACTCTCTTATTATTATGTAATATATTTCTTTGGCTCATACCAATTTTTGTCTTAAAGCCTATTTTGTCTGATGTTAAGTATAGCTATTTCAGCTTCTTTTGGTGTATTCATATATCTTTCTCCATCCTTTCACATTCAACCTATTCATGTCTTTGAAGAAAAAGTGAATCACTTATAACAGCATATATTAGATCATTTTTAATCCATTCTGTCAACCTCTACCTTAACTGGAGAGTTTTATCCATTTAAAATTAATAAAACTACTGATAAGGTAGAGTTTATTTCTGCCATTTTGCTCTTTGCTTATCATATATCTTATACCATTTTTGTTTCCTCAATTCCCCTTACTGTCATCCTTCCACTTTAATTCCTTATCACATGTTTACTATAAGCTTTTGAGTTAGTAGTGACAGCTCTGGAGATTACAATTAACATTTTATTTTTTAACAGTATAAGTAATATTAATATCAATTTAGTTTCAATATTGTATAAAATCTTTGCTATTGTATAGCTCTGTACATGCCCATGTTTGTTATCTCCACAAATTATATCTTTATATAGTATAGGTTCTTCAGTTTGATTTATGGTTATTTTTAGGTAGTTATTTTCTTAATCATGTAGGAAACAAGTGAAGTTAAAAATCAAAAATACATTAATATTGACCTTTATATTTACCTGTGCAGGTATTTTTACCACTGTTCATTAATTTTTGTGCAGATTGTAGTTACTGTCAAGTATTCTTTCACCTCCACATGAAGTACTACATTTATGGTTTCTTTTTGGAAAGTTAGTAATGAAGTCCCTCAACTTTTGTTTAAGTGAGAATGTCCTAATTTCTCCTTCCTTTATGAAAGATAGTTTTGGTAGATGTTATATTCTTACATGACAGTTTTTTCTTTCAATGCTTTAAACATATCATCCTACTGCTTTCCGACCTCTATAGTTTGTGATGAAAAATAAGCATTAATCTATTGAAGATTCTTTATAATTGGTGGGTTGCTTTTCTCGTTGTACTTTCAAGATTCTCACTTTGTCCTCTAACAGTTTGACATGTCTCAGTGTGGATCTCTTTGACTCTCTTACTTGGAGTTTGTTGAGTTTGTGAGTATGTAGATTTATCTTTTTCATAAAATTTGGGAAGGTTTGGCCATTATTTCTTCAAATATTCTTTCTGCCCTTTTCTCTCTCTTCTCTCCATCTGTAAATCCTATTATGCGTATTTATTTATTTAATGTTGTCTCTCAAGTCTTTTAAGCTCTAGTCATTTTTGACATTCAATTTTCTTTGGCTTCTCCAAGTGGCTAATAATCTTAGTAGATCTATCTTCAAATTTGCCTTTTTTTCCTTCTTCCTGTTGAGCCCCTGTTGTGATTTGTTTCTTTTCAGTTATTTTGCTTTTTCAACCATACAATTTCTATTTGATTCTTTTTCATGGTTTCTATCTCTTTATTGATATTCTCTATTGGGTGAGATGATGTTCTCTTGGTTTCCCTTAGTTCTTGGGTCAAGTATTAATTTAGTTTTTCGAAAATATTTAAGATTATTGATTAATATCTTTGCCAAGTAAGTCGAATCTCTGGGCTTCCTCAAGGACAGTTTGTGTTAATTTCATTATTTCCTATGAATTGGTCATACTTCTTTTTTCATTGCATGCTTCATATTTTTTGTTGTCGAAAACTGTACATTTTATATATTATAATGTGGCAACTCTAGAAGTCAGATTCTCCCCTTTGCCAAGAGTTTTTTGTTTCTGCTTGTTATAATTGTTGTTATATATATGTTTGATGATCATTCTGACCTAACTTTATAAAGTCTATATTCTTTGCTACATGTGGCCACTAAAGTCTATATTTCATTAGCTAATGATTAGACAGGGATTTTAATGCCTAACATAAGAAACAAAAGGTGAATAATCCTCAGTCTTTAGAGGTGGGTTTGTGTATGTGTTGAGGCATACCTTCAACACTAACCAGGCAGTTTACGATTGTGCTACAGCTTTTAGTATCTGTTTTCACTGAACCTGAAGGTAAGCCAGATGAGTTAGAGCCTTCATAGGTATGTTCTTGGCATGCACATGGCCTTCTAGATTCCCAGGAATATATCAGAGTTTTTCACATTCTTTTTCCTCTAAGATTCTTATTCTTTAGCTTTCTTCCTAGGTATCTGGTTACTCTGTTGCTCATCCCTACTCTTATCTATTGCCCTAGGCAGCAAAAACAATACATTTTCCTTTAAATGTTTTCAACAAATTCCCCATCTCACACTGGGAGACTTCAGAATCAGATGAGATAAAGTACACCCTTTGAGTCAATCCTTCAGAGAGTACCAGAGAGGGGAACACAAATTATCATAATTCTTTGAGAATAAGTCTCATTCTACTATTCTTTCTAGAACACATATATATGCTGCCTATGGGCTGTTGTTAAAGGCCACTGACAAGTAATAGGGCAAGGGATGTGACCAGGGTAAGTTAAAAAGGCCACAAAGTTATCTTATTGACACATAGCTTTTTTGTTTACCTAATGGAGTGTTTTGCTGGTTGCTGTAAGCTTTTGGTTACATTCCAGCATTCCAATAAAAGTTTGGTTTTTGGTAGTTTATTTATAGTTTTAAAGGATGTAGACACTTTTAAAATTCCTTACTTTGTCATTTTTGTTGGTAGCACTCAGTTTGGTGATTTTTTGACAAGTGTATAAAATTGTGTACCAACAATCATAAGATAAATGTAAAAAACCCGTTAGAGCCACTGTCTTATTCCAACTCATTCCATAATAATCCTAACATTCTCATAAAATATGGAGTGGCAAGAAGTGCATAAATGATAAGTATTAAAGAGCAAAATATTAAAAAAGAGCAAACATCATAGTTTGGGAAATAGTGCCCAGGAGAATTATGTAAAGGTCATAGAATATGAATAAATATTAATGCACTTATCATGTAAAATTGGAAAAAATGTGCTCTTACAACTGAAATATTATTCAAAGACAAGCATTGTAATTAAGGGTTTCCTTTTCCCATGGCAGTGGTAGAGAAATGCAGGTTTATTCTTGGTCTTTTTCCAGCTCATAATCATTTTAAAAATTCAAATGTAATTCTTGTTGAAATAATGCTTAAAGACTGAATGAATAGCTAGTTAATTCCTCGAAAGCATTGCATTCGGTCAGCTAGACACTCATTTCTGCTTAACATGGTCAGGAATGCTGTAGTATCAATTAGCTGTTTCAACCCTCAGAAACTTACAGCTAACCGAAAACATTGCCAGCTCATCTCCTCTCAGGGAGCCTAGACATTTTTTGATGATTTGTATGATCAAAATGTTTTTCCTTCTCCTTTTTAGACTTCCATTTTATTATTCGAATTCACAATAGTTTTGGGGGACCACCTTTTATTTGAGAACTAGGATGAATGTGGACCCAAGATAGCTACTCTAGTCAGCATCTACCATGCTGATATTGGCTCGAAGCTGTAGGTAAAAGTTGCAGACGCTTAAAGAGGCAATTTGGTTCTGATCCACATGTCAGAAAGAGAGGTGATTGCTTAATCTCCCAAAGAGCATCTTAAAATAAGACTGGATTCAGAGATCAGATAGACCCTAACTTTCACATGTGTTTTCTTTAGTTTACTTTGCATTTTAAATCTTGCCTGTACCAAAAGTACATAATAAAAGAAATTTATTTGGGTTATAAAGAGAAAAACAGGAAATGAATCTATAATTTATATTCTTTTTTGCTGCCAAGCAACAACTACTTCTAATGGTGATGCAGTTAACAGTGATTTTCCTCAGTGGTTGAAAAGCTAAGAATAAATGGGAGATTCAGAAAGATCATTAGCTGATTGGGTTAAAGTTAAAGAATTGCTAGTTTTCCATAGATAAATAAACGCATAAACATTAAAATAATGTGCATTAAGTGTTTTATTTTAGATTTTACAAGTTTGTTAAGTAAAATACCAAAGCAAATTAGGTCATGGATAAAACAGTATTAAGGAATGCACATTAATATTCATACCAAAAAAAAGACCTTGACATGTGAAAAGTGAACCATAAGAGATATAAATATATAGAGTGCTTTTATAAATTATTTCTTTAACAATAAAAATGATGTGACAAACAGTATGAGCAGATGAATTGAGGTATTTAGCAGTGATGCAAAAGAGGGTTCTTTTCTTTATAATTTACTCAAAATATAAACTTTTAGCCTTTTGAGAGTACAAAGTCTCACTGTCTTTATATCCTCCACAAAAGTATTGGCCATTGCCAGACATAGAATGGCTTTTCATTAAAGCCTTATTTAAATAAGCTAAATTCAGATTAAAGACACTTAATAATTATTTATAATATTATTATTATTATTTTGGTTAGTAGGGAAGGAATAAAGTACCATTAAGAAATCTCTATGAGGAGACTATCTTAAGAAGATATGTTTTAGAGATGCTCAGATGCCATACTATTTCTAAGGCAAATGTCCAGGATTTTCAAATTATACCTGCAGACATGAAAACCACTATTTACCAAACCATGAGGTTTCTTGCTTCTTCATATTTGCTCATAAACTCCTTTTAACAGGAAAGTGTTTCCCTCAATTCTTTGCCTTGTTAATTGTTATTTCTTCTTTAAGATTTAGTTCAACTTTCCTCTCCTTTAGGAACCCATGCTTTATTTTCCAGGTTAAGTGTTCTCTTCTATATTCTTGTATGAGATTTTGTCTCCTTTTCCAATAGCTTATGAATGCTTTAAGAAAAGCAATGATGTACTAATAATTTTTTTGTTTTTCTTGTGTCTCTCCTATCTTTGGAACATAGTAGATATTTTATTACTATTTTTTGAAGGAATTGAATAATGTTCAAAGAGAACTCACAATCCTATTTTGTAAATAGTTATCCCCATATTTAAACCTGACAAAATATTTAATAATAAAGGTAATATGGCCTTTTAGCTAAAATATTATTTATCCATCAATAGGACATGTATTATTGTTTGAGTTTCATGAGGTGTCTTAAACTTCCCGCCCCTAAAAAGGTGTTGGGTGGGGTAAATTAGTATTTGTCCCTTCTCAGGGAAAATACCCTAAAGTTACAAAGAAAATATGAAACAAAATGCATGTTTGATCCTTGGTGAAAAACTAGAAGACAGCTAAAATGTTGAACCATAAAATAAAAATGAAGACTCCCAAAGCAGTGAAAATTAAATAAAGTTTTAAGAGCATGAAAAGAGAAGATACCCATTACAGCAGATCACAGGAAAAGCTGGTCCATATATTTCCCCAGGGTGACGCTCAAAACCAGAAATCTCATTATGACCTATATGAGCTGGTAAGCATATCTGGACTTGGTTTAGTCCTGAGGAGAAATTAAAATCACACAGACTGTCCATATTTGCAGAAAGTCATTTGTAAATAGTCTGGGATGAGAAATCTCCACATTGTGGCAACCTAATGATGCCAAATTTGTTTTGGGGCTAAGGGTGAAGACTATAAGAAAATCATTTATACCATCAGTCTGTGTCATGAGAACAATCTCTGCTAGCCTGAAATATGGCCTTAACTTCTCTGACACAAATCTAGAAACAGTTGGTTAGAAAGAAATTATACCTCTCATAATTAGCAATAATGAAAGAAATAATAGAATTTGTAAAAATAGAATTTATAGAAAGACATACACACATGCACACACACACACACACGCACACACAGAGGTAAGGAAGAAAAAAATAAATGACAAATGAACATTAACAGAAAAAAAAGCCTTAATATAAAATATATGAAAATTGTGAACAAACATTTTTCCAGAAATTAAAAAAGTAGAATAAGTATATTTATAACAGAAGAGCACAAAACAGAGACACAAAAGCTCAGGAGAGGAATGGCAATGAGTAGAATATAAAATATCCATTAGTCAAGGTCAAGGAAGAAGTAAGAGAAAAATAATTTATACAGAAATCAATAGCCTTCATGTACAAAAACAGCCACTTTGAAGATATAATGAAAGTTGAGAATTTCAGTGATAGCAACATGTATGAAATATTTAGGACAAAATATAAAAAGAAATATTAGTGATCTTTAAAAAATAGTCTGAAAAGTGTTACTATAAGACCCAAAAGGAGACTTTAACAACAAGAAAGTCATATTTTTTTGGAATACTATCATGTGTCATACATTGACACATAGATGTCAATTGTACCTAACTAAATACATCAAGTTAGTTACTACTTTAAACAAAAAAGCGTGTATATATATTTTTTAGCAGATAACCAAATTCTTAAGTTCATACATAAAATTTAAACTAGAATAGTAACCGAAACACTCTGAGGGTCAGGAGAAGTGACTTGCCCTACTATCTACCAAAATGTATTAAAAATGATAACACTGAAAATAGTATTTCACTGGCACATGAATATACAAATCAATGGAACAGAACAGAAAATATACCAATTTTGTATTTTCTAAATATACAAAAAAATTTATGGTACTATCAATATTTCAAACAAAAAATTAGTGGTAATAAAACAGACAGGATGGTTGTTTTGGAAAACAAGCATACAAAAAAATTCTGGATCTTACCTCTACTTTTTATCAGGAATGAATTCCAGGTAGATTAAAGATATAAATGTAAAAATATTATAGTGATGAGTTATTAGAAAAAACATGAATTTTTTTCACCTCCAGGAAAGTAAACATTTTCTAAGTATAATAAATCTCAAAGTCTATAAAAAACTGATTGCTTAAATCTACTACATAAAAATAATGCCTTCATGTTTCAAAATAAATAAAGTCAAAAGACAAATGTTAATCTGAGAAAAAAAATTACAATTTACAGAATATCAAGGGGTCAGCCCTTAATATGTAAAATTTTCCTATAAATCCATAAGTAAAAGTGTGACAATAGAATAGCAAAAATGTGCAAAAGATATGAAAAACACTTCATGGAAAGGGAAGGATGCTTAAATAAAAATTCAGACTGAAACTACAATGAGATACTGTTTTAACCTCTTAGATTGGAAAAGATGTGGCAAGAGTATGGGGAAAGCAGACACTCACACTTGCTGGTAGGACTGTAAATTAACACACTCCTCAACAAAGAGCAACTTGACAATGAAAATTAAAAATACAGATGTTTTTAAACTCAGGGATTTCATTTCTAGAAATGGATCCAATTGAAACCCACAAATGTACATCCTGCTATGCAGGGTGTTATGCATGGCAAGTAAATTGCAATAACTTAATTGTATAATTTAACAGAAGATCGGTCAAACAAATTTGTTACACCCATATATTAGAAAAAGTAGCCATTTAAAAAAAATGAAGCAGTATTTATTAACTGATATAAAAAAGCTGCTGAATTAAATGGCAAAAACCCCCACAAAACGTTAAATGCCATATTTAGTAAGCTGAAATGTGCATTTAAAAAAGGAAAAAAGTATATTCTGTGTTTACTTTTAAATAAAATATTCCTAAATGAATACTCAAGGATGCAACAACAGTGGTTACTTGTAAAGGGAGAGAGGTGAAGGCTGGGAACCAAGGTCATGAAGGAACTACATTTCACAGAATATTCCGTACATTTTGAGTTTTATACCATGGGTTTATTTATTTGCTTTTAAAGAAAGAAAAGGATAGTGTAGAGAACAGCACAGAACAAGGGAGAGAGCATAAACTGAAAGTTAGGAGCCAGACCATCTAGATCCAATCAAAACTGACACTTACCAGTTGGGTGACTTTGGACAAAGTACTTAAACTCTGCATGACCTATTTTCCTCATCTTTACAATGGGAATGATAATCCTACTTATCGTCCAAGGCTGTTATGAGAACTAAGCTAATTAATATAGGTAAGACAAGTAGAGTACTTGACATAGAAAAGTCTTTTATTAAGCTTTTTTTTCATTAAAATAATAGAGTAAAACACACACAAGCATAGACACACTATGTATCTGTAATAAAGCAGAGTCCACGGGACTCAGACTACTTGGCCAGTTTAGAGAAACAGACCACAGCCAAGTTCAGTTCAAGACCAGCACTGAGTATCTAGAACAGCCAACAGTCACTGAACTTCTGAGGGAGAGAATTCAGATATTTATCGGCTTAGTTTTTGCCAATTCGATCCTACGGTGGTAATTCCAAAGGGGGTTGGACACACACACACACACACACACACACACACACACACATATCCCAGCAGGACCTACATTATGGTCTGTAAATATAATAATATAGGATTCAGAAAGAAAAAAAAATATTAGCTGAGAAGCAGAACAACACCCCAGTTCAACCAGCCCTGATGATCTCAGAAGGCATAAGCCAGGTAGAGCTGAACAGAGCGCACCGCAGACAAGGTTCCAGGAAAGCGACCCAGCTGTCGGAGGAGTAGAAACACAGTCGGAGCATCCGGGTGCCGGGAACAGCCTTAGCGATGGAGACTTCATCAGCTCAGCTCCCAGTACCAGCAGGGGTGTCTTCACTGAGCTAAGTCATGTCCACTGAGCCAGCTGTTAGCTGCGCTACTGAGAAAAGAGGAAATGCCCCACTTCCCACCATCACAGTTTGTCTCTTTGATATCATAATTTCATATTCGTTACACGTCCTCCCCTAAGAGCTTTAGAGTCAGGTGATGGTGAGGGCAAGAGGTTCTCTAGGAACAAAAATTCTCCTTCCACCTGCCTTAATATATTTGTCTAATTGGTGAATGGCTATGGTGAGGTCACATGAAGAAATTTAGTCAAGGCATAGACTTTATCCTGGTTTTTCTAGAGAAACCAGATACATGGTTTTTCTAGATACCTGGAGATATCTCTAGAAAAGGTGCAAAGGTATAAAACATACCTATCCTCATCCCCTGAGATGTTGAATTCAACAGGATCCATTACTTTGTACAATGACACGATCCAAATTGGAAGCAGGTCTTCATTCTCACTTAAGAATTAAAAACAAAACAAACAAACAAAAAAACACTTCTAAATTCCTTGTGTATATACAGATCAAAGTGAGATTCGTTGGAAAACTATTATGGGCAAGATACTCTACAAAAGCGTTTTTTTACTACGTGCTGTCTTGCAGAAAAAATACAGCGGGTGAGCATAAATTCAACACAGTGGTCATTGAGTTGAGGCCAAGGCTGCCCCCAAGGCTCTTCTTGCTGGCTTTTCCTGCAATTCCTCAAAAGGGCGGGCCCAAGAATCTTTGTATTATACCACTGCCAAACCCTGGCACATTTTTCACACTGAAGTATACAGGTTTTTTCTTTGTTTTTCTTTGTTGTTTTTTGTTGTTGCTGTTTGTTGTTTGTTTACTGATTTGTTTTTTGATTGCTGAACCTATCTCTTAACCCTTTTTACTCTGTTTCTTTGAAATAGAAAAATATATGCATTTTAGGTCCCGTTTCTATGCGAGCCTCTCTGCTTTCCTTATCCTAAAAAAGTTGTTGATCACCTTTTACCTCAAATAATTTCCTTTTGTTTTCTTAGCCAGAGGCAAATAGACATCTGTGACTGAAGGGGGAGCAAAGAATGAAAAGAACCATTCGGATGTTCTTAGCATAGAATAAAAGGAAAACACACTTTCATCTTTAACCTTCCAGCCAACTATGTGCCCAGTCTCACTCACCTCCCTTAAAATACATACAATCCCATTTGACTATTCAGTAAATATCTGAGCCAGTGAATTAAAACTCTCAGGTTTTAATCAGTGTAGTTTTTTTTTTATTCTTGTTCTTTTAGCTTCAGGGTTTTTTAGGTGATTTTAGAGATTTGTAGAGTTCTATAGGAGTAATATAAAAATTGCTGTTTAGAGCTTACTTAATCTGGAAAGAAATGGTTATGAATAAGGATGTACAAGTCACTATCAATTTTCTTCACGCTGGTCCATGCCTGTTTATCCTTTTGTCGTATGTGATGACACGCATTGCAGCCTATGTGAAAATGTCCCATCCGCCAGGAGGAAAAGCTTAATAATTTATTTGCAGTACATCTTCCTCTTGACAAGTGCATGCCATGTATTTGTAGAGTTGTGTAACCGCCTTTCAGAGCAGGCACATGGTCGGCTGCAAATTGTTCTTTCTGACATCTTTCCATTTTTCATGGTATTGATATTTAGCCCCAGAATGCCTTTTCTGCATTTTCAAAACGAAGCAGAAGTGGGGAATCAATCGCGTGCTGTTGGGAGGAGATGTCATGACCTTGGTTATAACTGTCGTTTTTGAAGGGGAAGTTCGAGATGTGGAATTCTTCAGGGTCAGATCCAACATACAGTGCATCTAATTCAGAAGAGCATTCTCTGTTTTGAGGGTAAGTTCTCAGAATCCTCAAGCCTAAATTGAGAGGGAGCCCTGCCGCCATCGGTAGTGTGGTCAAAACTCTTTGCTCTGATGCTAGGGTCATGGACTGTGGGATCCCTGTGTTGGATACAGGGACGATGCATTCATAAAAGGACCTAAATCTGACTTTGAAGAAAAGTTAAAAATATCAAACTTGTATGTTCCCCTTTATCCTGATTTACTTATTTTTTACTGACTCTACTCCGATTTACAAACATCTTGGAATTTATTACTGTGATGATCTGCCATAGAATGGGATGCAAAATAATAATTGAAAAAAATCTTACTCATGAGATATAGTTTGGAAACTACCCAAATAACCTCATATGATGCCTCTCTAGTCTCAGAGCAAAAACTCTGAAGGCAACACGGTAGACAGCTCTGATGTGCCTCTGTGTTCACCTGTCGTTATCTTCACCTTCCTTTTGTCTTCCTGGAATCAATAACCTCCAAAAGGCTAAGAGCCTACAAGGTCTGTCGGTGGGAAATCCAACAGAGTCTCTGGAAAATAAAACCAGACGAAAAACCAAAGGAATCGCTTAAGCCTGTAAAATCATTTCATGGAATGTTCTGCTCAGTATCGCCCCGGTTTTATTCAGACTCATGGCTTGTGCTTATTTCCATGGCTCAGAGGAATTATTTGGTAGAATAAAACTGCATTCTCTCTCCCACCTATTTTCTGCAGAGATTTCACACATTAACTGAATGTAATATGCCACACCGAGAGGCATGATGCTTGAAACTCCTCTATGGTGTCTGTGCAGAATGCTAACAGACCAAGGGGCCAGTGTTTTCCTGAGCTGAAACTTAGTTCCAATGCTTCTATAGTCAGTTTTAGGAAATCTCAGTATTTATTTTTGTACCTGGAATTACCTTATGTCAGTCACCTTGGAAGGACATCCTCATGTTCTTCAGAGATGGAAATCATTTAAGTGTGGTCTGTGGTCAGCTGTGGAACCGACGCAGGGGATTTTCATCATAAGTGACTTTCCTTCTAATATGTGGTACCCTATATTTATATTCTATACCATATTGGTTTCTTCTTGGTCATCATATTAAAAAGAAATCAATTAGTTCTGGCCTCTGAAGGACACATGGCCCATCTGTAGCAATGCACTACCTGTTTGAAGTTATAATGCTACCCAAAGATAGAGGTTTCTCTACGTCTCGGGTTCTTGCTGGGAGCTGCAGGTCGTGTGCAGCGAGCAAGGAGCCATCTTATTTCAATTCATGACAGAAAACTATTCTAACTCAAATGAATTCTTTACATTTGGGGCTGTGAGAGAACAGGCGGAATGCCCATTGTCAAGGCACATACTGGTCCATCGCTGCTGTCAGCAAAGACCTCAGTGGACTTATAGAGTAATATAGATGATATAGAGACGCTGACGACCACAAGTGGAGACAGTAAAGTACAGAAGAGAAAGAGTGGGGCAAATTCAAAAGACTAGTATAAGTAAACTGTTTTAGTTGGAGAGTGAAAAATTATGCTTACATAAGCCAAAAAAACAAGCAACAAACAAACAATCGTACATGGAAGTGTCAAGACTGTGAAGGGTCAGAGATGACATCCTTTCTGTACCGAACAAGTGAGCGTGCCATTCACGAATTCTAGGATTATTTGTCATGACGCAGCCACAGCATGAGCTTCAGGGTTGGCTCTCCCGGCTGCACCCCCAGGTTCCTCTAGGGTGACAGATGGATGTGGCACAGGCAGTGAGTTTATATCGGATCTGAAGAATCCCGAGCTACAAAGCCCAAATCTTGTACCAAGTAAACCTTCCTAACCTGTGCCCTCGAGAGACATTATTCTTATTATCCTAGACAGCACACCACCCTGCCCTCTGCGCCGGAGGCGGGCACTAGCTCTGTAAAGAGGCAAGCAAGGTGCTTCCGCTTCTGAATAAGGTAGAGTCTTCCCACTCTTAGCTCTGTCATCGCTACCTTCTCCAAACTTACCTGGACACTTGAAATAGTCCTTGCAATATCCTCCTTAAGGGCAGAGCCTCAGCAAAATGTTATACGAGAAAATCATATGTCTCGGAAAGTTGTACTTGTTTCCTGATTTAATATAAATTTTAACTTATCAGTTGGCTTCTTTTAGACACACTGTACGACCTCTTGTTCCCCAGGCATGGAGATATAGGGTAGTAGACTTCTCATTTCAAAGAAATTGTCTCAGTCTACATGTACTCTCAGTTTACATATAAGCATGTTCACTAATGTATCACTTGAGTTATTATAAAAAATACATCCTGGGGAATATGTTAATTTCATGATCATGGTAGAAAAATGTTTTTAAAGTACCCACCGACACATCCATATTTCTTTGTCTCTAGGAAAGAAAAATATCATGTTTTTCTTGAATTTGAGTTACTCCACTCTAAGCATATGGAGCATGACAGAGGAAGCACTGCTGCTCACATGCTTGTTCTGTGGCCACTGTATCAGCAGCAGGAGGACACGGAGCCGCTTTGACAATTAGGTCCAGCAGCCACATCAACTGAAAGTCTTTAGTAACTTGTCCACGGTGAGCAACGCTCTCTAAAACCAGGTACTGGCAGTGGGGGTTAGAGGCTAGTCGTCCACCTCACATAAATAAAACTATTATGTCGGACAGGAAAAAATAACAAAAAATCATTTTTCAGCATGAGTTTTGAAAGTGACACCATATGATCATCACGCATGAAAAACTGCTTCCAGAAGTTTCCTTCAAAACAAACTTCATTGACAACTAAATAGAATTGATACATTTCTTGATTAAAAGAAACAACTTGATACCTTAGGGACATTATTTCTGGAGTGTCCTTCATCATTAACGCTGATTCATTTTGCTTTCACATTTGGTGCTGGAAAAAATCTGAGGTTAATTATTAGATTATTCTCATTTACATCAAAGTGTTTTATTACTCCTAAGGCCTTAGAATTTAAGATATTCATCTGAGAGGAATAGGTAATATGAATTAAAATTAATAAAACGCTGTTATCAAAAATCTCCTTTATGTAGTTCATTAGTTTAAAATTGTGTTCTTTGAGTGGAATCAATATATTGAAATTGAGAAAAATAAGATGGACATACAATAGAAAAAATAGTGTTGGAATTGCCAAGGTCAAAGAAAATTCCTGTCTTCAAAGATTATCCAGTATTTTTCAATAAAAAAAAATACAACCAAGGCAATCAAAATGTAATTTGAAAGGTCAAAATGTTTTCAGGTTTAGGGTTCTTGTTTGTCATTATTCTCACTTAAAGCTCTAAACACTAACACTCCTCCCTCTTTTACAACCACTCCTGCAAATTGCTATACGTTTTTATGTGCCAAAAGTCGTAGCTAATGTGCTTAGCGTATGATAAAATGAATTTCTCATTCCGAGAAATTTTTGAGAATTGTGTGCAGCGAGCAAGGAGCCAGTCTAGCCATAGCAGAGACTATCATTATTTTGTTCCCTTCTGTTTCATAGTGGTTGGCAGGTAACAGGAACAAACTTTGTTAAATGAACTAGTGTTAAATGAACTGTATCACTACATTTTGTGGTCATGAAATCCTACTAAGAAACAAGCACATTTTAAAGGAATCTGTTTTTCAAATGTGGCCCTTTATCTTGTACCTTGAATCCAGTGATCCAAATAACCAAAATAGTTCCATATTTATTTAAAATTGGTTGTTTCCCCAAATGTATACTGCTATAATTTGAACAGACTTTTTCTTTGGGTGTATTTCAATACAAACACTTCAGTGGGTTATTGTCTCACTCATCAGTTGCCTCCTTTGGGGATTTCAGGAGATCATCTCATCCACACTTTAAAAAAGTGCTAGAGTTGTCATCCTTTTCCTCTCATAAATTAGTTTATTTATGTTAGATAAAAAGAATCTGATTTATTGCATTGCAACTTAACTTGAGATGATAATTTAACTGACACAGAGATCTTAAGATAATATTTAGTTCACTTTGAGAATGGTTTATTATAATCATAAGTGAAGTTTGTCTTAGAACTAGACAAAGTTAATTTGACCAAGTGCATCAGCTACAGATTTGCAAATGTCTATGCAACTAGAATGTCAGTTTGCTTGAATCTGATAGCCACTGAGATGTATCAAAGGGCTATAGCGATCCCAAATGTTTTATTAAACAAGAGTGGATTGCTTTAAACATTACCTTCTTTGAGTTTCCTTACTTTTCTGTATTAATAAAGAAACATTTATACAATCCCCTATGGCACATCTTTTTCACATTTTAGACAGCTTGATGACAAGCATAAATCATGTGCACAGATAACACTGGCTTTGTATTCTAACATGCCTGTGAATTGTCTTCATCAAACTGAAAAAGAGTAGAAAAATAGATATGCTTCATTGCCTGTATTAGACAAAACAGAAGATACCGATTCATACTGTTCATGTTTATTTTATGTATACATTAAAATTGCTAATATTAGTATGTCCTTAACTTCGACAGTGGAGCTTTTCCTGTAGCCATGTACTCTTAATTAATCTCAAATTAGGTAATCTTGTAAGAAAATAACTATCAAACAAACAAATTAAAAAAAACACGGTATCTGGCAAAGCTATGATTCAGAGATGAAGGGATAAAACTTTCCCAAACAAAATCTGAGGGCATCCATTACCACCCAGACCCGCCTTATAAGAAACTCTAAAGGAAGTTCTTTGAGTGGAAGTAGAAGAAAGCTAATTAACATCATAAAAATGTAAAGTAGTTTTCATCTCACTAGTAATAGTAAATATATTGTCACAGATTCTGCAATATGATAAAAGTGGATAATTCACTTACAACTCTAGTTTAAAAACTTAAAAAAGATGTAGTAAAAATATCCATAACTACAATAATCTGTTATTAGTTACACAATATAAAAAGCACATAAGTTATAATAACAATAACCTGAAATGTGAGGGAGAGTAAAGTAAAACTGTAGAGTTTACAAGTTCTAATAAAGTTAAGTTGTTATCAGCTTAAGATAGGTTGCTATAAGTTTTATATAAGCCTCATGGTAACCACATGGGAAATCCTGTAGTGATTACACACAAGAACACAATAAAGAAGTCAAAACATAGTGATACCAAAAGACGCCAAAACACAAAAGCATTCAAAAGAATGAGAAACAAGGAACAACAGATTACAAAATATGAAGAACACAATTAACAAAATGGCCATAGTAAGGCCTTACCTATCAATCATAACTTTAGATGTAAATGGATTAAACTGTCCAGTTAAAAGACAAAATGCCTGAATGGACTTAAAAAAAAACATAAAAGATCCAACAATAAGTGACCTACAAGAGAGACTCACTTTAGCCTTAAAGATACACATAAAATGAGAGTGAAGCAATGGAATGAGACATTTCAAGCAAATGGTAGCTATAAAAAAAGCACTGATAGATGTATCAGACAAAACAGACTTTCAATTAAAAATGCTGAAATGAGACAATATCATTATATAATGGTACAGGAGTCAATGAATCAAGAAGATAAAACAATTGTAAATATTTATGCACTGAAGATTGGAGCATTTAAATATATAAAGCTGAAATGAGAAATAACAGTAATACAATAATAATTTTGGACTTTAATTCCTCACTTTCAACAATGGATAGCTCATCCAGACTGAGAATGAGTAAGGTAACCGTGGATTTGAACACTATAGACCAAAAGGAACTAACAGACATATATAGAACATTCTATCCAACAGTAGTAGAACATGCATTCTTCTAAAGCACACGCTTACTAGGATAGACCATATGTTAGTCCAAAAAACAAGTCTTAACAAACTGAAGAAGATTGAAATCCTATGAAGTATCTTCTTTGATCACAGTGGCATGAAATTAGAAATCAGTAACAACAGGAAACCAGAAAATGCACAAACACGTAGCAATTAAACAACACTCTTCTGAATAACCAATTAATCAAAAAAGAAATGAAAGGGGAAATAAAACAGTGTCTTGAGACAAGTGAAAGGGAGTCACAACATCCCAGATCTTGGGGAATGCAGCAAAAGCAGTTCAAAGAGGGAAGACAGAATGTAAATAAACAACCTAACCCTATGCCTATGGAACTAGAAAAAGAAAAAGAGACTGATCCCAAAGTTAGCAGAAGGACATAATAAAGATTAGAGCCGAAATAAATGAAATAGAGGACAGAAGAATGGAAAAAAATTAACCAAACTTCCATCAAGATGGATGGCCCTTGAAGGCATTATGCTAAGTGAAATCAGAGACAGATAAGTACTGTATGATCTCACTTATATGTAGAATCTAAAAAACAAACTAACAAACACAGTTGTAAAAAACGATCAGCGTTGTCATTACCATAGGCAGAGGGTGGGGGGACGAGAAACTGGAGGAAGGTAGTCAGAAGATACAAACTTCCATTTATAAGATAAATAAGTACTAGGGCACGATGGCAATAGAATAGCTGATACTGTTGTATAATATACAGGAAAGTTAACAGAGTAAATCCTAGGCATTCTCATCAAGGACTCTTTTTTTTTTCCTTTCTTTTCTTTTTATTGTGTCTCTAGGAGAAGATGGGTATTAGATGGACTGTGGAAACCATCTAACGACATATGTAAATCAAACCACCACATTGTATGTGTCTTAAATTTCTGCAGTGATGTACATCAATTATTTCCCATTAAAACCAGAAAGAGACTGATTATATAGAACTGTAAACATTTATTCTAAAATAGTAGAAGAGAAAGGAAATGAAAATTCCTTACATCATGACCACAATTATGTAAAAGTGGCTGGAGAAACATGACTGGAAGGAAGTATATCAAAATACAAACTGTGATTGTTTAGTGAAAAAGAAGTATTTTTTCTATTTTATGCTATAAAATGCATTTTATTTAAAAAGTCCAACTTTATTTGCCTTTATTTTTTCACTTTAAATTTCTTCTCAAAGTAACTTTTTTTCCTCTGTTTTGATCCTTTCGCTTTTTGTGGGTAATATGCTTTTTTAAGTATTTGGTTTTTGCTTCTCAGAATTTTTTCTGGGTCCCGACTCCTGTCACTGTTCTTTTGTCCTCACTGCTTGCTTCTTTAGCTGCTAGCTTTTGTCATATATTGGCTCTTTCTTTCCATTTCTGCATCTGATGGGGGCCAGTTGCACCCATTATGAACCTGCTATCTTTTTTCCTGATCCTTCAGATTTCCCTATTCCTAAAGATAAAATGTTAAATTAATAGCAAACAAAAAGCTTGTTAATGATGTGATTTATCATCTCCTGATCTGCACTCTCAAAGATCTTTCACAACAATAGAAATTCTGTTGACTTGCAGCCCCTGTGGAATTACCTTCTTTCCATATACCCCAGAGGGAGCTGGCCAGCTTGTTTCATCTTTATAGTGTTTTGAAATTAATATGCATTGCTTTCTTTTACTTTCTATTTGGTTTACTCTTTCTCCTTCACTCTCTCACATACAGCTCTCAGCCCCATCATTTCACCTTTCTGTTTCCCAAAAGTTTAAAAACCATCGTAAGTAGCTGAGCGAAATACCAAGGGAACCCCCTGACTGAGAAGCCAAGTAAGGAATGGTGTGTTCAGTTGAGTCTCTAAAGCAAACAGACCTGGGCTTAATTCTCAGCTATGTGACTTGGGTAAAAGACTAAATCTCGCTCAACGATCTTTGCTTATTCTAAAATAGGGGCAATCATGTTCTCACAAGCTGCTGGCTATCAAGAGAAAGTCAGTGCTTTAACCTGAAAGCTCTAACCTATGCCCCCGCCCTTGCCCGCCACCAGCTGACCCACCCATGCCCACCCCTGCTTCTTGCCTCAGCACCTCCCACTCTCTTTGTTGCCAGATCCTATGTTCCAGTTGCACTGAAGGTGTGTGACGACCTGCAAATGCCATGCTTTTTTTGGGGTTGGGCTTTACCTGGATATTATCCATCCTTTCTCAACCTGGCCAAGTTTTCCTCATCCCTCAGTTTTCAAGGGAAATGTTGGCATCTTCGGAATCCTTTCCTTCCTGCCCTCCCAATCTCACCACACCCGCAGCTAGGTCAGGGGCTTCCTCAGTGCCTCCCTACTGCCCTTTGTGTTTTTCCATAACTCTTCTCACATGATTCTTTCCCTATCTCATCAGTTCACTACACTGAGTTCTCTGAAGGCAGTCTTTGTCTCTGTTCTTGACCCCTCGGTGTCCGATTAAAAATCTGATGTGATACAAAGTCTATAAACATTGGGTGAATGAAAAATGAATGTATCCCAATGAAATTATTTGCAGCAAAGGATCATTTAATCCTAACTTTGAATTGTATTGAATCGAAACACAGAAAAACCTAAATAAATAGACAGGTGGATCATCCTCTGTGTGGGCATCACACACTTTCAATCAAATGGCTGATTCCATAGTCAATACAAAGAACACCATACTGTGCATGGGCCTTTCCTGTCCTAAAATAGCATCCCACTGGCACTGGGGGGAAAGACAGGCATTTCAGGGGTATCACTGATTACGGTAACATAGGAAGAGAGAATATACCAGCTGAATGTTAAATAATTAATATGAGATGTATGTAATTCCAAACTAGAGCAATTTGACTAGAAAATAGTAAACCTGCAGAAAGGAAGCCTCAATAATTACTGCTTACTTCCAGACAGTTCCTTGAATTGGATTCATATTGAGCTAAGGCTATCTGAATTAGAGGCAGCTGTATAATCCAAGTGCCGTGCAGCATACAGAATCGGATTGAGTGCTCGAGTGTCTGCACCCTAGGAAATTGATTTGACGACTATGTCAATTACTTCTGGCACCAAGCTTTCTGTGGGTTGTATTACAACTGCTCTTTTGGTCAGCTGTGACTGCCTCCCCATCCACGCCTATTGTTTTAGATTTATTTACTGCACCGGCAATCATAAATCAGGGACTTTTTTCTATACCATCTGGAAACTCTGGTGTCATTGTGTGGGTCACTTTTGATTACTCGCTCTTATTCTCAGCTACTGCCAAGACTGATGTATCTTGAATTATGAAAGACTTCTGCCACAAATGGACCTGTTTGTGAACAACCTTTCAGCATCTGCATATGTTTATTTTATCCAACACATAGCTGGGTAAAATGAAAAGTGTATTCTCTAACCCTCCAGGGAATTAATCATTTGCCTGTGATACTGAATTTTTAAGACTCACATTTCTATCATTCCCATAAGGTCAGATTTCACTGATTGATCATCACTTTTTCCTTGGCGCTGGGAATGTAATTTTCCCAATAGTCTCACCCAATCTCAGTCCCTACAAGAATACTACATTTTGAGCCTAAACTTAGAGCAAAGGTTGTTAGTTTTGTTTTTGGGTTTGTTTGTTTTTTGCAAATAGTCCTTGAACAATGAAGCAAATACATTGGTTTCTCTCTCTTAATGTTGGTGTTCACTATTCTAAAATGTAAGGTTAATTGCTACTAATATTTTCCTGACAAGCTTGCCAGAAAACATCTTAGTGGTGTTCTTTTTCTGACCAAATGACGCTGACGCCCACCTGGATCGACAGTGTCAGCAGATTACTTTCATTTTATCCAGATGGTTCACTTGACAGTCCAGATCAAATCTGAAATTGTGCTATCAAGCAGTTTTTATCCAGAGAAGCAATTTGAATATTGGAATTTTGTTGAATTTCCCAGGCTACAGCTGCTTGCATCTGACATCTGCTTCAATTTTTTGAGCAGCCAGCTTTTCTCCCCCCCAGCAGTCTCAAGGTTGAGTGTGTTAGGGCTGCGTTCATATCTACTTAGTCCTCATCAAGTGTCCCCTTCTAGGTAGTGAATTGATTTACATTTGCATTGTGTCTTAGAGTATGGGGACTCTTTTCTTCTCCTTTTTTAGCATCAAATCCCACCTTAACTATGATTAGGAGATTCTCCACTTTCCTACAACTTTTCCCCATATAAGAAACCTCCATTATCACTTTTTGGAGTCACTTTCAAAATGAAAGGAGACATGGAGTAGCATTGTTAGAATTTTCTTAAATACATCATCATCTATGAGTCTTCAGTAAATATAGGAATACATGATTTTTTTCATCTCCCAAATATTTTAGAGAGGCTGTAGATATTAAGGGCAGTTTATTTTCTTCCAAGACAAAGGTCCACTGAGTGTGAGTGAATGAACTTCACATCCTGATATACCAGAACTACCATTTCACATCTTTGACAGTGGTGCCTACCTGCATGATGTCATGTCAAATCCTGTCTGATCGCTTTCTGTTATGTTAGATATGCAATGCTCCAATAAGACACAGTATGATCAAGGCAACACGGTAGATGTTTGAAAAATGGATATCCTTTTTGTTGCTTTACCATCAGTCTTTCAAAATGTAAAATGACACAACCAATGTGTCAAGCATTAAATCTGAGGTCTGAAGTAGTAGGATGTCTCAACAATTGCTTTTTATAAATGATTTTTAATCTCCCTATGAGGCCTAAAGATGCATAGAATATTAGCTGCTAACATATTGTCATATTTCCAGATCATCTAAGTAACAGACCTTGCAAGAAAGCAAAGAATAATATTACAAGACCACCTGTGATTTGCTATCTAAAAGAAGTTATAAAAGCACACCATTTTCTCTTTGTTGTTAAAAGGGTGGATGTTAGTGTGTTTTGATTTTGCTTTTAAAGAAAAATACAATAAAGGATGCTGTTGGTAAGGTGTGATATTACTTTAGACATGTGCGTGCTATGTTCTCATCTTCTTTTATCTTCCTGCCTATTTACATAGCTAAGCAGAGGATGATGAAAACTTTAACTGACTGATATAATTTTTGGTCAAGAAGCTCTAGAAAGAGGGGATTCTTTGATCTTTTCCTATGCATATTTATAGTTCTTTTCATTGGACTTTTAAGAGCAAGATAATCACAGTATTTGCATTTAAGAATTCATATATATAATAAGCCTTTAAAATATACCCAGGAGAAAAGGAGAAAATGCAATGCAAGGCTGGTATGGAGGGGATTCCAGTAGTAAGATTGTATTTTAAATTTTCACAATAAAAAAAGTAGAAAGTCAAGAAAATGAAGTGCAGAATTCTGAAGATTAAAATGGAATATTCAAGTCAGAATATACGTAGTAATTTCTCTAGCCTATTAACACTTATAGTTACTGTTGAACAGAAAGCAATGCTAAGCAAAGGAAAAATTATTTTCTGAAATTGCAAAGATTCTGAAAGCAAAACTTTTCTTGCTTGTCCTGTTTTGTTTTAAGCTCATCAAAATAAAGCTAAAAATGTTTTGGTCATTGGTGATCCTCCAAGGAGCAACAGTGAATGAAAAAGTGAAATCAGTGAGTCACAGAGACATCAAAGAAACACACATTATAATGCTGTTTAACCTTTTATTAAGATTGCTATTGTATGGCAATGCATAAAACAGTGGATACTGAGCTCATTACATCAATACTGTCTTGGCACTTTCTGAGGTCACACCAGTCATCTTTTATTCATGTTGTCACTGGGAATGGAAGTTATGCTAATAGAGCTGGGTCAGGCACACCGAGGCGTAAGGAGGGGGTGGACATAAATCCCAGGCAGCAGGCTCATCAACAGTCAGGACCGTGGCAGTGAAGCAGCACCAAACAAGGAAAGAAGGGCCCACTTTGAAATCTTTGTCCTCTGTCCCTCAGATGACCAAATGGTAGGCGAATCCCTCGTGACCTATTCATTCAGCCTCCCGTCCATTCATTCATTCATGTCAGCTAACAAAACAAAAACGGCAAAGTGGAAATAAGAGTTCGCATGTCAACCCTTCCCAAAATAAGGGATATCTGTACCATTTATAGGGGTTTACAAGCCACATTTGTGCTCAGAGAGATGTGAAGACCATAAAACATTACCACATAGTTCTTTAAAACACTTAAACATTTACTCATCTTAAAAATTGTCATTATATTGTTCTCTTTCCAGTTCTTTCTTTCAGTTCAGTTTCTAACATCTCAGCTAAATAAAGCTTGACTTATTTCGTCTGTGACTCATTTTTCATTATCTTGCGCTGCAATAAATGACTGAGCTATCATTCAAAAGGAGACATTTCAGTGGGCTTTGCAAGGGTATTCTTTTCTTTTAGGTTTCCATGCTATGCTTAAAAGAACATATTATCTATAAAAGTTAATATTTTTAAAGGTTTTATTTTAATAAATCCTTTAAAAATTTTTTTAAATGAAACAATTGTCCCCCAAAACATGATTATCATAAGTGGTTGATTTTTCAAATTTATACAAACTGTAATTTTATGTTTTCTCCTAAATACAGGTATCATATAATCAATGCATGCTTGTTACATGTGATGATATTTACCTGATAGGGTGAAACCTGTGTCCTTCTCACTTAAGAGGCTGTTACACATTCAAAAAGAATCAAATCTCTATTTTGAAATTGTAAACTAACGATTTAAAATTTTAATTTCAAGATACTTTAAGCAAAATAACTGATTTTTGAAACATATTCTGTAGACCATTATGTGTCAATAATGTACGACATGAATTAATGTTAGAATTGATGATAAAGATCGGTGTACATATTGCTCTTATCACTTATCATGAAACTAAAGAAAATGTCAATAGGTATGAAATGTATAGAGTGGCAAATGCTGATAATGACAAAACCGAGCTTGTCAACAACAGAGTTAAAACCAATGTGCTTAATTAAAAAAGTGAAGTCAATTAAAATTAAAATAACAGTTCAGCATGTACAAATGTGGGAATAATCACTAGGGCTTGCTGAATAATGGAGGAGTATAGAATTTTTTTAATGGAACAGCAGGGGTGATACATTACACAAAGCAACAATCTACAACAATATGACAATTGAATTACTTCAGCCCCATTAGACAGGTGCAGAGGAATCATTAACATGAATTTTTCCAGTGAAAAGGAGAAAAATAAAAGGTTTTTTTCATCTAGTAACACTAAAGTTTATATCCCTACCCACCCTGCTCTAACAATGATAACCTATGACAGCAAAAACCTATGCTTTTTTAAAATTAGGATTTAATAGACAACAGAGATTTCTGCTCATTCCCCATCTAAGTTGAGGAATAGAGGAAAAGATATATGGAGCCTTTGTTGTATAATGCTAACTTTTTAAATGTACTTTGCCTGCATGTACTGCTTTTTGGTTTTTAAGGCCAAAAAACAAAATAATAAAGAATTTGCAATAGTTTCTGACTGTCTAATCTAATTCGTAGATAAAAAGCATCCTGTAAAGCCCTAGGCAATATTTGTTATCTTATTTCCAGCTCAAATTCAAACCAAATTGTGACCTCCAGTTTAAAGAGAGAGTCTGCTTGGTGAAATGCCAGTAGAAATGAAAGCAACTCCACAATTCTTCACAAAGGGCAAGGAGTTTAAGGTCTCTTTGCTACTTTCCCTGACAAAAATATCATCCTGTTTTAAAACAGTTGTGATAAAAATCCTACTCTTTCATTGACTTCCGATGGGAACCATTTAATTTATAGTGAGATAAATGGCTATGTACTTAAAAAACGGAAACTTTTCATTTCTTTTGTTACCATCAAGAAATTAAAAAGTGAAAACCCTTCATCCTCAGATGACCTTTTCCATTTAGATAGATCTAAATCAACCGATATATCTGGAGGCCTTCTGGGATGGGTGGCTTAGTTTGGA
This sequence comes from Phataginus tricuspis, assembly GCA_029783875.1. Classification (NCBI taxonomy): domain Eukaryota; kingdom Metazoa; phylum Chordata; class Mammalia; order Pholidota; family Manidae; genus Phataginus; species Phataginus tricuspis. The sequence continues at coordinate 17,268,678 of JAQQAC010004068.1, forward strand.
AAAGATAATTGTTTGCCCTCAGAGGAGGTCTTTTATCTTTAAGTTTGAAGTACTTTACTAGTGAGGTCTCATTAATCCCTACTTAGCTTCTAATAAAGTTCTACTTTCCTCGATTTGAAAAAAGAGGCACCAAATTGCTCAAGACCCGAGATAGGCACAAAGGTCCTCCTGAAGGTCATCTGTAGAATCAGAGGAAGGAACAGAACAGACCCGCTGAGCCTTCTGTTGCAAAATTCTGTCACTTAACAGCCGATAGGAAGTGGATGTGGTTGACAATGTGAAGTGAAAATCATCCCTGTGCGGTAGCCATCACTCTGTAAATCCAAAACCACCTTTCTGTGTTTTCTCTTATAGGCCACTATGAGAAGTGGAATTGCTGCAAGGGAAAAGAGAGAACCTTATAAATTTTAGTTTGTCCGATTTTTTTCATAGGAGAAACAAAGAATCTCACGGGAAATCTTCAATTCTCAGTTATTACTAATTCTCAATTATCCAAAATCTGAGGCTTGAATTGGCATAGTATCAAGTTGATGCCGGGGTTCTTGTTCACGAAGCTGAAGAATGAGCTTAGCAAAAAGGCAAGGTAGGAGAGCAAGGTACAGGCTTTTATTTAGAAATAAAGTGAGAGGACAGAGCTCCCGGCTCACGCCAGGAGGGGACAAGAGAGTCCAGTGTGCTGCTGCGTTGTCTAGGGGTTTTTATAGGCAAATGAGGGTTTTTCAAGAACATGGAAAAAAGGCTTAGGGGTGTGGACTTGTACCACCTGCCCTGCCCTCAAGGAGGGCTGGGTTGTTCTCTGCTTGCTAGGGTTGTTTACAGTAAAGTCACGGATTATGCTGTGATACCCTTCCTTATTTGTAAAACCACTCAATCATTCTAGGCCAAGTTGCTCCTGGCCTTTTGACTTTTAACTGACCTTACTGAAGATGTCTATATTCTTAGTCTGGTATCTTGTTCCTAGAGGATTAGTGTGACCTCGACTTTGCATAATGCTTAACACAGAGAGTCAAAACGGACTTCTTTGCCCACTGTTATATTGCTGACTGTAAATATCCCACCCTGCTTTTTCCGGAGGTCCTCACCCTACTCTGACTACAAAATTATCTTTATTGATAACAGGTCAAGAAGAATGCTGTGGGTTTAACATATAGGCAAACAACATATTTTAAGATACAAAGTATTAACATCCAAGATTAATTCGATCTTTAAAACTCTGGGAGTTTTGTAGTTCTGCATTTTACATTTAGGTTTGTGATTAATTTTGAATTAATCATAAAAGGAGATAAAAGCATAGATGGGTGTTTATAAGAACTCAAAATATTTAAGTAACTCAGGTCAGGTAGACATATGTCAATGGTGGCTTGCGTTTTCTGCTGGTGGGGTGAGAAAAGAATTCAATTGCATAAGGTCATACAACTGAATGTGTGAGGACTATGTCAGAGGACAGGTTAAAAGGCTTTTAGAACAAATGTATACTAGAGCTGAAATTTCCACCTAGTAAATGAATGAGTTAGAATTTCAACCAATCTCTAGAGATTGTCTGACAATAGAACTTCTACTCTCAGCTCAGTGTATATAAAGCTTCCTAGAGGTAAAGAAACCATCTTATTTTTCCAAAGGATTCTTGTTTAAACAAAATACCCAGATTTTGGCATTTGTTATAATGAGACCCATAATAACTTCTCTCCCACAGTGCCTACCACATTACATCTTGTTGGGCTTTATAATCCATGCAGTGCTCCTAGATATTGGATTAGTATTGGAAAATACCCACATATACACAGTGTTTTCATAGAAAATCCTGAAATCTGCAATAATCATTTCTATTATGAAGTAGGAGTTCAGTGATTGACAGTGGTACCTAGAAGTTGATTCACAAACTCTCTTTTGTGGGGGCAGCCTCAATATACACATAACAAAAATACTCTCGGCATTCAGTAATAATCCTGGAGGAATAGTGAGGTGATGGTGCCAAGGGATTCATTGAGGGAGAACCTGGAGAACAATTTGTCTCAGTCAAGTACATAATGGAAAGGATTCAGCTATTGCTCAATTAAATTACGAATGCTCCAGTTGTCAAAAGAGATATTACTTTGGCCATCAGGTTTGTCTTTTGGCTTAGAATGCGAGAACTTGTATCCAAGTCCTAGGGAAAGAGATTCTGAAAAATTACATACATACATACATACATATATATATATATATATATATATATACACACACACATATACACACAATACATACATATATACATATATATATACATACACACACACACAACACATATGGAAAGGAATGTCACACACTCACACACATATTAGGTATTGGGATTCAGAAAAGAACTACTCTGAGGCCAATCTTCTAGAGTACGATGCAAGGCTGGAGAAGAGGCTTCTTTCCTCTCTCGAAGGGCATAATGCACAGAACACAGGGCCCTTGAGCTTGCTACGCACAGCCAGGGACAGCCCCAGGTCACAGGCAAATTGCAGCAGCCCTCTGAGCATGAATCCCAGCCTTTACTGGGCTCCCAGCTGTGGGAAACAATAGACAGTTTTGGCACAACTGGAGTTCAAGTCCCTGATGGCGACACTAGTAGTGGAGGCGGTGGCAGAGAGCTTTCCCAGAGATTGTCAGCACATGTGTCTCAGCAGGGCTCATTAGAAGAAGAGCGAAGCCACTGGTGCTACAGGTCAGGCCTTGGCCTGGGCTCCATTCTTGACAAAGTCTTTAAAGATCTCCTGAGTATGTGAAAAATACCAAGAGAGTGAGTTTTTCATTGAGCAAAGTCTATGTATTTCAAGATTTCCTTCAGTTTGAGGTTGTGTTTCCTATTTTTTGTTTTAATTAAAATGTTTTTAATTAATAAAATGTTAATGATTATAGCAGGTAGGCTATTTTGTTTTTTAAGACACTTATACAGGAAAAGTTTTTAAGTTCCTAACCACATAATAATTGTTCTTTTCCAAAAGGACACCAAATAGAAATCTAATATTTTAATAAACACCAGATTTTGGTATTTTAATAAACATTAAATTTTAATAAAAGGTGCTACAAATAAGTTTCTTAACAGTACATTTCTACTTAAAAATATTTAAAAATGTTTTTTACATATATATGCTGTTTTTTATTTTCAAAAGATTCATTTCAACACAGTAAAACAATTCTTAGTGGTATATTTCAGAGCTTAATGTCCAGCAAAAAGTTACTTATAAATGTAATTTAGTAACTTTTCTATAAATATGAAAAGAAATTTTTGCAATTTGCCTAATATAAATTATATTAATTAATACGGTTTTTATCTTGGCAAAATTATCAGCTTATACCTTACTTAGTAAGTGCATATTTTTCAAAGATAAAGTGTGAAAATAGGCACCAAGAATTGAAATAGCCATTAAATGCAGTGTTCTAAGATTTTTTTTTTTTCTGGAGATTAATACATTCTCAAGTAGAAAAAAATTCCTACCTTCAGAATAACTAATATGCACTAAGATATATTACCTATAATTTTTAAATATTTTAAATGCATATATACCCCAAGAGACATTCTTTGGTAATACTTTAAGATAATATAACTTTTTTTGCCTCTCCATCAGTAAGTCAATTTTTTTTCATAATATATTTAGATATCAACTCATTGATACTTAAATTTTTTTTGGTATTACCTTTTAAACATTTTTTTAAAATATATTTTCTTCTTCATTCATGAATTGTCTTTCTCTAAAGCTTTTATATTATCAGGAAATAAATGGCAGTTTGCCAGTTTTGCATAAGAAGAATTGCATAAATTGGAATAAGAGATTTAGTTTTATTCATTTTACCTCTTTGCATATTTTCTTTAAGAACCCACATATTGTTGCATGCTATCATCAACATTTCTATATTATAACAAAAGTCTTAAAATAATAAAAGACATGTTATGCAGAAACTGCAAAGTTCATTTGTAATCTAATTTTGGCTGCCTTCAACTCCTACAAGATGTGGAAGGAAGAGTAGTCTTTGTAGTGACAAAGCTGACCAATGTACCCTTGGGGAAAAGACTTGTTTTCTTCAAGACTGAAAAAGGCGGATTTTGACACTTTAACTATAGGTGTAAAATTTATAATTAACCTCTAGAAATGAGCTTTAATCTCTGATCAGTGATAGTGAGAACCACGGTGTAATATTGACTATGGCATAGCTGTATACACCAACACATTTGTCCTTTTTTAATTTGATATTAAAATCAAAAGGGATTTAAACAATATGTAAGGGCTAATTACTTAGAGCTGCAAATGTGAAAGTCAGTAATGACAGAGAGTAGTTTTCACGGTTACTGTAAATCTGCAAATAAATCATTTTTTGCTATTACAGACATTAAAAATAATCCTTTTGTATAATTCTTCAAAAATGTACTTGAAAGTTACAAAGTTCAGGAGAAAAATGTAAGTGAACCATAGATTTCAGAATATCATGGAAAGTTTATTTTTGTGGAGGTCAGATTTATTTCAGTACAAACTGATGTTTAGAATTTATCTGCACTAAAAAAAAATCCAATGAATATATAGTTCCAATATTTGAGAAAAATCTCCTTACAATATTGCTAACATTGAACTACCAGGTTCATTGAATTTCAGTTGGAAATCTAAAAATTGTAGAATGATACGTATGTATGTATATATGTGTATATGTGTGTGTGTGTGTGTGTGTGTGTGTGTGTGTGTGTGTGTGTTTTAAAGTTCCAAGCAAAACAAATCTAGCAAAGCATGAAAAGCTAATGTACCATGATCAAATGGAAATTCAAGGATGGCTCACTCTCCATTCTTTGATTTGGCCTATTTACATCTCTAGCTCATTTTTGTATTCTTTGAGTATTAGTGGTTAGGTAAATTAGATAAATATTTATCTATTATATATGAACAGGTCATTCACAAAAGAAAAAAGTCAGTTTGTCTAACATAAAAGAATGATTCTTTCTAAAAAGGTAATAAAGTAATAAAAACATGAAAATAATGCAATAATGAGAAAATGCTTTTTACTCACTGGATTAGGAAAGATTAAAAAGAGGGATGATATCATTGCTCATAAGGATGCATAGAAACAATTCTACCATCCATTGCTGATCAGAATATGAATTGCTACACCTTTCCCAAGAATTCAGACAGTTCTTATTAACATGTAAAATATACACGTCCAATCCAATAGAAAATTGAAAAAGAAACTTAAACAGTACTTCACAAAAGAGGAAGCCTAAATATCAAATGAACTTGTGAAAAAGTGCTGGGAATATAAATAGGAAAAATCACTTTAGAGAGTAATTTGACAATATCTAGGAAAGCTGAGGGTGCACATATAACTCCATTTTTATGTATATACTAGAGAAAGTTGAACAAAATCACAAATGGATGTATGATGGTTCATTTTATGTGTCAACTTGACTTGGCTATAGGGAGCCCTGGTATGTGGTCAAATATTTTTCTGGGTGTGTTAACTGAGGATGTTTTTGGATAAAACTAACACATGAATTGGTAGACTGAGCAAAACAGATTGCCCTCCCTTATATGGGCGCCTTCATCCAATTAGTTGAAGGACTGAATGAAACAAAAAGCCTGAGCCTCACCCAAGTCAGGGGGACTGTTTATGCCTAACTGCATGAGTTGGGACATTAGTCTTTCCCTGTTTCTGCACTCCAGCTGGATCACTGGCTCTTCTTAGGTCTTGAGACTGCTGGGTTTCCGGCTGGGGCATACGTCATCAGCTCTCCTGGTTTTCTGGCCTTGGGATTCAGATCGTCTCTGGCTTGCTTGTTGCAGATCTTGAACTTCTCAGCTGTCATAAATCCATAGACCAATTCTTTATATTAAGTCTCTTTCTCTCTTTCTTCCTATTTCTCTTTGGAAAAATCAAGAATTCTGTGGTGGTACTGTTTGCAATAGCAAGAAATTAGAAGCAACTGTTATTTTAACAGGAGAAGGGACAAGAAAATTGTGGGATCAAGCTACGATGCACTACCACATGCCTCTGAAAATGAAAGAACAGGAGATAAATTTAGAAAACATAACATTGAGTGAAGTGAAAAGGTTGTGCAAAACTACTTACCACAGCATTTATGTACATTTTTATATAAATTTGTTAAAATATAAGACTAACATATTGTTTATGGGAACATACATATAGTGTAAAAGTGGGAAAATATTCATGGAAATTTAAAAAATCCTATCCTGAATATGGAATTAGCTCTGAAGAGGAAATGGGAGAAAATGGAACCAAAAAATACCGTCTTTGTTTGCAAAATAACCTACCTTATTCGTCTTCAAGTGCATGGTTAGTCCCTGAGTGTTCATTGTGGATTATGCCATTCACTTAAATGTCTAAAATATTTATTAAAACAGATGGGATTTATATTTCTGGCAACATGCTCAACTAGATGTTCAGAGCAACACTGTTAGATAAAGCATACAAAAACACTGGAGAAATAATATCGTACATTATAAATTTTATTACATTTATAATTGAGCTGATACAGAGGAAAGACATTTCCTTAGGGATCAGAAACAGAAAGAAGACAAGAGCCCAGATGGCCAAAGGAGAAGGGGAGGCAGTGTTTGTGCAGGCGGTGTCTGCAGACCCGTGGAGATGGTCCGGGAACGGCGCGTGGATCATTGACACGCAGGAGACAGAACTTGGGGTCTGAGCAGGGTGAGACTGATCTCTCACCACTGCATGAAATGAACATTCTCTGAGAAGAATCTAGAGAAAATCACCCAACAGAGAATGACTGTGAACAGCACTACCTCTCCTTGGCTTGGTCAAGAACAGGAAAAAAAGGGAAACAAATTCCCTGAAGTTTCCCAACCACAAATCTTGACTCATGAGGGTTTGTGGTCTGAATTCATAGTAAGCGTGTGTCCCAAAGACCACTATCCAATATTTTAAATCATGTTGCTTCCAGATTCTTTGTGCCGCGAGGTAATATAAAAAAAATCCTCTCTAAAGAAATGCATTCTAAAGATCTCACATAAGCGTCACAGAGAAAATCATGAGCTCATATTTAAAAATCACTACAACAGATGAGGAAATGCAACATCTGTGAACAATGTTATGCTGCCCTTGTCCGACAAGGATCAAGTGAGGTCTCGCCAGCTCTTCTGCCGCTATCCAGAGAGGCCAACCGCACTCTCCCCAACGCACTCTCAGGCTATACCTGGCTTCCCTAGGCCATATTACAGGAGTCCAGAGGGAGGCCTCCAAATACACCTGCCATTCCCGCCAGTCTCTCAGGCCTGCCAACACAGTAGGCCTGCAGTGTACCAGAACTAATCTCATCTGCTGCTGTCAGTCATCCCAGAAAACCCCAGACTCTCAGGTGCCCCGTGCCCGCTGTAACCTCTAGGAGGCTCTGTATACCCCCTGCACCGCCCTCATCTCTCTTTGCACCTCCGTCCTCTGCATTTCGCAATGCATGGTCCATCATTACCAATATAGTCATCATCGGCCTCTTGGCCTTTCTTTCCAAAAATCTCACTCCAACAGGAATCTCGAGGACACCCCTTACCTCATCCTCCCATGCAACTGGTTTCATCTGTTTTTCCTTCAGTAATCTTTTTACCTTAGAGGTAGTGAGGGGCTCTCCTTTCTTCTCATTACTGCTTCTAAATATGGGTTTTCTGTCTTCTTTAAATTTCACATAGACTATCTAATCCTGTTTTGTTTGTATTTTATATTGCAGTCAAAGGAGAACTCCAGGTGTCCACAGCCACGAGCTCTCACCCAGCATCCCGTGCATGGATAGCCTCTGCCTTAGGTGAGGTCTTTTTGTCCCTGTCTAGAATTGTCCTTGCTCCCTATTGCAGTAAAATGCTAACTCCCTTCCCTTCTTGCATATTCACAGACAGTGTTGTGGCTATTTTCCTCCTCCCTCGTCCTCTTACATCTTCCTTTCTTCTCTTTCTCTCCTCAGGGTACAATGGATGCTCTCATTTATTTCATCTTAAAAATAAAACAAAAATTAACTTCTCTTGATCCCATCTTCCTTGCCAGACACGACCCCATTTTTCTGCCCCTTTTAGAGTAAAAACATTACTCAAGAGTTGTCCATTCTGGTTGTTCCTCTCTCTCTTTTATGCACACACACACTCACACACACCCTTTTAATTCTCTGTTACACTACTTCAGTCAGGTTGTCCCCACCTGTTCCATGCAAAATGCTCTTGTCCAGCTGTCCGTGACCTTGGCATCATAAAACCCAATGAAGCATGTATTTCTTTCTTAATAGTGACATTCGACCGTTTGCCACTCCCTACTTTTAGATACAGTTTCTGCACTTAGCCTAGAAAAATTTCAAACAGAACAGGCCCCAAACTAACTCCCAATCACTGACCTCCGTCCCCACTACCCACGCTCTATCTGTAGTCTTCTCTCCACCTTCATTCATGGCAACTCCATCCATCCAGTGGCTCCTGCCCAGAATCTTGGGATTACCTTTTAGGCTTATATCGCTCAGTCCAAAAATACCAGAATCCAAGCAAAGCACTTTTTATCATCTCCAATGCCAACCTGCTCTTATTTCTTATCTGAATTATTGTAAGTCTCCTAAAGTGACTTCCTGGTTCTATCCCTGCTCCTCATTAGGTGACTACATATCACCTATAAGGCACTTTTAAAAATAAACTTCATTTTTAGAGCAGTTTTAGGCTCATAGCAGTACTGCACAGAAGACGCAGAGACATCCCACATACTTCTCGGTTCTGCACGTGCACGGCTTCTCCAGTTATCAATATTTCCCACCACAGTGGTGCATTCGTCACGTTGGATGAGCCTACCTTGGACACACCACTGTCACTCAAAGTCCACAGTTTGCATTAGGGCTCATTCTTGGTTCTGTACATTCTATGGGTTGGGGACAATTTATGACTTTTATCCATCATTATAGTATCACACAGAATATTTTCACTGCTCTAAAAATCCTCTTTTCTATGCCTACTCATCCCTCTTGCCACCCCTGCCACAAGCTCTGGCACTGCTGATACTTTAACTGTCTCCATAGTTTTGCTTTTTTTAAAGAGAAAAAGTCATATAGTTGGAATGATAGAATTTGTAACCTTCTTAGATTGGCTTCTTTCAATTAGTAATATGCGTTTAAGTTTCTTCATGTCTTTTCATGGCTTGAATAATGTCTTTGATTTGATGTTCGTGTCTTTTCATTAGTGCTGAATAATATTCCATTGCCTGGATGTTTCATAGTTTATCCATTCACCTACTGAAGGACACCTTGGTTGGCTCCGAGTTTTGGCCACTGTGAATTGTGGCATATCTTTTCATTCTCTTGACAATGTCTTTTATTAAGCAGAAATATTTAATTTTGATAGAGTTCAGCTTATCAACTCTTTCTTTCATAGATCATGTCTTCAGTGTTATCTAAAAGTCATCACTACATTGAAGGTCATCTAGACTTTTTCTTACATTATCTTCTGGGAGTTTTATAGTTTTGCATCTTGCTTTTCAGTCTGTGATCCATTTTGGGTTGATTTTTGGGGATCATGTAAGGTCTTTCATATCTTTTTTTTTTTGCATGGAGATGTCCAGTTGTTTTGGCATCATTTCCTGAAAAGACTATCTTTTCTCCATTTATTACTTTTGGGCTTTTGTCAAACATCAGTTGGCTGGATTTATGTGGGTCTATTTCTTGGGTTTTCTTCTGCTCCACTGATAAAGATAGTTTTGAAATCTAAATCAAATCATGTTTTTCCTGGGTTCGAGAGCATCCAGGGGCTCCCATTTTACTCAGAATGAAACTGAAATCGTTACTCCGCATGATCTAAATCCTGTTCCTCTTCCCAGGAACCTTCTCGTACATACTCCTCTCTTCTTGGCCCTTATGTTTCAGTCAGCCTGGCCTCCCTCTGCTCCTCAGACGTGACTTGGAGACTTTCACCGACTGTCCCATCACCCTGGGCTCTCTTCCCCCAGATGTCAGCTCTGGGATGCCCTCTCCCCCCGCTGTGACACCCCCCTGACCACCTTATCTGAAACTGAGGCAAGCTGCCAGTAGTCCTCACTCTGCCGTTTTCTTTTCTTTCTTCCATAGAGCACATGCTTGCTATAAATACAATTATTAATACAAAGACACAGTAAATACAATTATTTATTGTCTATCTCTCCTCACTGGCTTGTGAGTTCCATGAAGACATGAAATTTTGCCTTCTTTATCATTCTCAAGAATGATATCTTTAATACGATAGAATGGCAGTAGCTAGAATTCTGTATTCAATAAGACCATCTTTTCAGAATAAAGGCACAAGTAAGGAGCTTTCATACATAAAATAAATAAGGTGACGGACTACTATGTTCATTTTTTAGGGCCAGTGCAACAGACTTCCACACACTGTGTGGCTTAAAGCAACAGAAATATATTGTCTTCCAGTTCTGGAGGCTGGAAGTCCAGACTCAGGGTGTCAGCAGGGTCGTGCTCCCCCTGAAACCCGCAGGAGGAAACACTTCTCGCTGTGCCCGTTTGCTGGCCGCCTCTGCCCTTCTTAGGCTTGTACAGCTCCCGTCTCTGCCCCTTTCATCTCACCGCGGTTCCCCCCCGGGTCAGTCTGTGCTTTCTCTTCTGGTAAAGACACCTGTCATATGGCACTAAAGGCTTATCTTTCTTCAGTACAAGCTATTGTAACTATTTGCATCTGCAATGATGCTATTTCTAAATAAGATCACATCCTGAGATACTGGTGATTAGGTCCTCAAGCTGTGTCTCTGAGAGATAATTCAACCAATAACAACTGTCAAATTTTATCCAACATATGTAACTGAGGCTGAAGGAAACTGATGGAATATCTGAGATGCAAGAGGAAATGGGGGGGGTAAATTTAAAAACTTGAGTGTATATAAAAACAAAACAATATAGAACTGAAATCCTAGATAATAATGGCATATGAGTCAGGAGAGGGGTAATTAGACTTCGGGTGTCTAAGTATTATTTGGGAGAAGAGAAAACATATGAATTCATCTTAGATCTTGTTGAGATAAAAACGTCTACAGAAATTTGAGACGATCACAAAATAAATAAATAAAGGAATGCATAACTGTCCATCTAGCAGAGAGGAGAAAACCGGAAAGGAGAGAAAAATAAATAAATTAACTAACTGCTAAATAACTAACTCAATCCAAAAGAGGGAAATAAAGAGAACAAAACAGTAAAGATAATAGGGGAAGTAATAAACAATAAAATCACCAAATTATAGCATAAAAATATATCCAAATGTGTCAATATCTATTATTGATGTAAGTGGTTTAAAAGCTCTGGATGAAAGACAGAAGATTGTTGAATTAGAAAATGTAAATAAAAGTAAGCCATATTTTATATAAAAAGACATTCTAAAATAAAAGATCTAACTTTACGTTATAAACTTCTGAGTGGTAAATTTAAAATGACCAGAAAAGAAAGCCCCACTCATGTTTCCCTGTATTTTTGGTCATTCTAACAACCTCTGAAAGGGTCCCTGGAGCCCCTGTTCATGGCTGCAAACCCCTCATGGATAATGACGCCACCAGGGAGCTGCAGAGGCAGGGGGATCTGTATTGTTTTGATAAAAGCATATCCCAAAGAACAAAGCATTTTGAAAAATAACAGTGTTCCCCCATTTTTTTTTCTCCAAGTCAAACATTATCCAGGGACAGTGTCTGTGATAGTAAAGAGCACGGAGCAACGATGCCGGGGCGTCACCAATGGATCCCCAAAGAATCTCCATTTGGTGACCTGATTGGACAATAAAATACTGACGGGCCTCTTCTCTACCCATTATTCCTAAATCGTCGTCCATAAATTGCCGTTCCTCATGTCGGCCCATGAATTTTGTAATACATTTTTTTCATTTAAATTGTGTAAGAGGAAGGGCCCCAGATCCTGCACGATCTACGATTATCCAAAACTCTGTTGAAGACACTCCGAGTTCTCTGCATCCCATTCACTCAGCCGCGCCATTTGGCTGCATTAGGAGGATGATTATTTTCATATTTGAAATGTAGGAATTGAGGCAGGATATTTAGTGGCTTCTCCAAAATCATGGTAGTCAATCTGGCAATGAAACCAATTTTGTTAATATTCTAAAGTTTCTTCTATTTTCAGATAGTGAAATGGCATTAAGGTAAGCTTTTATCTCAGGTACAACTAACAGAAGAAAGTATGTTTTAGTGAAATGATATAAACTCCTAGTGATGTAAGATTGACCACCTGGCAATTTCAGCACAGAGCTGAGAGTTTATAATCCTGAGTGTAAATGCAATCGAAGGCGGAAGTTCATGGTGTGAGAAAAACTGAGGGGCAAGTCTCAGGTAGGGTGGGGTGTTTGAGGGGGGGCCCTGACACTCTCTCTCCTACCTCGTATCGTATAAGATGAAGGGGGATCTCTGTATTCCCAAGACCTTCTCTTCAAGGCTTGAAGAAATTTACTGGAAAGTATTAGTGTTTGATAGTTTTCTTAATGTGAATCTCTGATGCCTGTTAAGATAGTTCGCTAAAATCAATTTATATTCACAAAAGCTCAGATGAAACAGATAGCAATAGGGGTGTACGACAAAACACCAGTTTTGTTGCAACAGCATGGATGGAGCTAGAGGGTATTATGCTCAGTGAAATAAGCCAAGCCGGAAAAGACAAGTATCAAATGATTTCACTCATATGTGGAGTATAAGAACCAAGAAAAAAACTGAAGGAACAAAACAACAGCAGCCTCACAGAACCCAAGAACGGACTAATAGTTACCAAAGGGAAAAGTACAGGGGAGGATGGGTGGGAAGGGAGGGACAAGGGGGAGAAAGGGGCATTACGATTAGCTGATGTAATGTTGATGGGGCACGGGGAGGGCTGTACAACTCAGAGAAGCCAAGTAGTGACTCTATAGCATCTCACTACACTGATGGACAGTGACTGTAATGGGGTTGGTGGGGGGGACCTGATGAGGGGGGTAGTTAATAACCATAATGTTGCACATGTAACTGTAGATTAATGATACCAAAATAAATTATTTAAAAAAAAGAAAAAAAAAAACAAAAAAAACACACCAGTTTTGGAATCTGATAAATCTAGGTTTGTATCTCAGCTTCAGTAACATATGAGCTGTGAGACCTTGAATAAGTTGTTTGACTTCCCTGAGTTCCAGGTACTCAGCTATGAATGTGAAAGAATAAAGTAACATGCGGCAAAAAATGTAGGCATGGCATGCAGCATAAGCAGGTGTCCAAGACAAGACAGTTTTATTATTATCTCACTATTTTGGTCCTTTGCTGATGCAGGTCATATAATTAATAAATATCATTCTTAATTTCATTGAATTCAGATAGAACAATGGATGTCTGGAAAAGAATTTGGTAAATATTTCCTCGCTGCTATTCCATGGCTTGATAATGGCCTGAAAACATTTACGTGCTTGCGGAGGCTAAATGAACTGAGTGGACTGGGGAATGCAAATGAGGCAAAGAAATAAATTATATGTTATCAAAGGTTGAAAAGACATTCAACCATTTCTGCATAATGTTAAAAACTATACTTGGATGCTCACAGTCAAATTTTACTGATAAAAAGGTAGTCAAAACAGATGTTAGATTAAATTGGCTGGTAAATTTAAAGAAACTGATTAATTCATCTAAATCACTTGACTAAGTAGACAGCCACAAGTATATCTGTGGAAAATCTTACAATATTCTTTTTTCCTTCACTAACATCAATTTTCTGCATTTCAAATTTTTGTTTCTTTTAATCAGAAGCAACCACCTCACTTAAACCTTATGGTAACCACAGGATGCCTTTGTAAATCATGGGAAGGAAAACTAACAATCAAACCCAGCTCTACTACATCTATTATCACTATGGCTAGGAGAGAAAGTTTATAAAAAATATTAATAGTGTCTGGAGAATAAGTAAATTGCTTCTTGGTATTATTGCACATAAGATAATTTCCACTGTTTTATTGTTTTAAACATAAGAGCCTTGTTTGAAACACAATACTTGTTTGAAATACATATGTCTTATTTTTAAATATTTTTTTTATTACTTACCTGGAAAACATTCTGAAATCTCCAATTTTTGATTATTTACCTGGAAATGCATCCTGTGTTCATATTGTTTCCCTCTGCTGCTTGCTAACACTTAAGAATGTAAAAATTAAAGAAAATCAAGTATTTTGAATATTTGCTATTCATCCCAGTATATGTTTTAAATTGTTTTTATTTATGAGCCCACCCTCCTAGGTAGTGAAAATCTACATAGGACTTCCGCTTGTGGCTATGACCAAGTTACTGACTGCAGACTTGACTTCCTACTGTGGACAATGAAAAAACTGGACAAAATACACTGAACAGCAGTTTTCAGACTGTGGTTTCAGAGAGAAGAGAATCCCAGGAGTTTAGCCCAATGCTTTCTGCCTTTATGCACCTTATGGGCTAGGACACAGGGAGGGCAAGTTCAAGCAGAGCCATGTTGAAGAGACAGATGGAAGTGCAAGGAGCCAGAGGTGGCTGGATATTGTAGAGCAGAGGACTGAGAGAATAGACACGCAGTGAGAAAGAGCTCCAGACGTTTGCAGATGTCTTTCTGAGCCTTTAGCTAGATACTAAGCTTCCTGTGCATAGGGTGAGATTCTATGAAGCCAAGAAAGAAACTGCTTCTGAGGAAATAAACACTAGACTACCAAACGTGCAGGTGAAAAAAATATGAGAAAATCTTTGCTACCTTGGGGTAAGCAGATTTCTTAGATGGGTATAGAAAGCACTAACCATAAAAGAAAAAAATGGATATATTGACTGGGCTTCTTAAAATCTTAAGGAAAAACAATGAAAATGAAAGGACATGTTACAGACAAGGAGAAACTATTAAAATCACATATGTCTGACAAAAGACTTGTAGCCAGAATACCTATGAAGAAGTCTTGCAACTCAATTATAAGAACATAAGCAACTCAATTTTTAAAATGCGTAAAGATTTGAGCAGACGCTCCACAAAGAGAGGATGTATAATGGCCAGTAGGCCCATAACAGGGTGCACATTAGTCATCAGGAGTTATTAGGGAGACATAAATTAAAGCCTCAATGATGAATGGATAAAGAAGTGTGGTACATATATACAATGGAATATTATTCAGTCATTAAAAAAAAGAAACCTTGCCATTTGCAACAAATGTGGATGGAGCTAGAGGGTATTATGCTCAGTGAAATAAGCCAGGTGAAGAAAGACAAATAACATGATTTCACTCATTTGTGGAATATAAAAACAAAAAAATGAACAAAACAGCAGTAGACTCATAGACACTGAGAAGTGACTAGTGATTATCAAGAGGGAGAGGTTGGGGTGGCTGACTGGGGAGGGTGAGGGGAATAAAAGGGCACAAAAATTCTCAATCATAATATATGTTGGTCACAGGGATGGTAGTACAGCATGGAGAATATAGTCAATGATTCTGTAACATCTTTCTATGTTGATAAATAACTGCATTAGTGGGGGTGAGGATTTAATAATACGGGTAATTGCTGAAGCATTATCTTGTATATTTGAAACCAATATAAGATTATATATTGATACTTCAATAAAAAAAACACACAAACACACTGGAGAGGTTAAAACTTAAAAAACCGACAATAACAAATATTGGCAGGGATGGGAGGCAACTAGAACTCATGTACTGTTGGTGGGAACATAAAATTGTACACACACTTTGGAAAACAGATTGGCAATTTCTTAGAAAGTTAAACACTCACTTACCATATAACCCAGCAATATTACTCCTAAGTATCTAAAAGGAATACATTTGTCCACACAAAGACTCTTACACAGATGTCCATTGCAATTTTATTTATACTGGCCAAAATTCAGATGTCCATCAATAATGAAATATTGTTAGGCAATAAAGGAAGGAAGCCATTGATTTTTGCAACAACATGGATAAGCTGAAAAAACACCCGGATCAAAAGAGTCAATATAAAAAAGAATGCATACTGTGTAAATCCAGTGGAATTCTAGATCAGGCAAAATAATCTACAGTGACAGAAAGTAGGACAGCGGTTGTCTGGGTTGGGAGGGAGGCTGGTTGACTGAAAGTTGACATAAGATAAATTGTGAGGGTAAAAAATGTCCCATATCACAATTGTGGTGGTGGTAACAGCGGTGTACACATGTGTTAGAACTCTCTTATCTCTATTGTTAAATAATACTTCATTAAAGTTATATTAAAAAGTTATAGAGTCATAAAACTTACAACTACATTTACAAAATGTATTATGTAAGAGTGTAATTTTTAAACATATATAATAAACTCTTTAGTGTTATCAACTTCTCCACACTTGTATGTGAAGCAATTTAAAGAGATTTGAGTGTTTTCCCACTTTGATACTAGGTAGGACAGGTTTTGTTGCTTTTGCTAAAACTCTTTATCCTGAACAAAATGCCCCTTCCCTGTAGGAAAAACAGTCTAGTTATCACTGCACAGACTAACCACCCTGAATTAAACATTTTCTTTTGGATAATACAATTTAAACCATCTTGAATATTACACAGATTATTGGTAAAAGTAATTAAGGACTAGAAAAAAGGCAATTATAATTTCTGATGGATGAATTGATAGGGATAAAGTAAGAACTGACCTGAACCCTAATCTAAAACTAGAACAAATTAAACAAAATCCTAAAACTTTACTTGTGTTTTTAATTGATTTTCACACATCAGTGCACTTCCAAGTCCCCTATTTTTGCTGAGGGCTGTAAGCAGGTGATTCCACAAGAAAAGGCATTGCAGTACTTGTGACAAGACAGGAATCTTTTAGAAATATCATCCAAAATATATATGACACAGTTTCCTTTTCTAAGAACTATATATAGTCGTAAAGGATCTTACTGCAAAATGAAATTTCTGAAAATGTTTACATGATTGAGGAGAAAACAAATCGTTTTAGGATACTAGTTAAGTAATAATAAAGGATCAATTTCCAAATAGAATTTATTAAAATTGCCTGTGACCATATTAATGAAAACTCATGTATGTTGGAACTGTGTCTCTGCTTTGAACGAGTCCTTGGTAACCGAAGTACGAAGCAAAGACATGACCCCGAAATGCCTAAGTTTCATGTAACATAGTACTGCACCCCTGGTATTTTCCTGTTAACACATAGTCCATTAATGAAACATAGATTCCATTAATTAGAAATAGCTATGTGGGTTTTGACATTAATCTTTTGTTTTATTTAGGTGTGTGCGAAAGTAACCCATGTATCCACTTCAAAACATCATAAAATACTACAAGTCTTGTAATAAAAACAACATCTTTTCCTGCACTTGGTCCCACTGTCAAATTATAGAGGCAATAATTTTCCACCCATTTAAGTTGCATCTTCTGATATTTCCCTCCATAACTCTAAATCATATAATATTTACCAATAGTGTACTATATATAATAGTATAACTCTATCTGCTGTTAATGCAATTTATAACTTTATCTATTGATTTAGTGCGTTTTGGCCTCACCCCTGCTAGGGCTCCCTGTCCTCTTTTTTTCCCTTATTATCAGTTGCTTTGTCCGAGCAGCACTAGGACATTCTAGGGCTCCCCTTCCATTCCCTCCTGTGTGGGATCCTTTCTTTCCTGATTCTGAGGTCTCCTTTTTCCGTGGTTTATTCTCTCATTTTTTAGTTCATGCTGTAGTAGTTTCCTTAAAGTCTGTGAAAAATACTTTTTAAAACATCTATCTAAATGTCTAACTGTTCTCTGATCACATTTGGAGTTTAGTTGGGTCCAGAAAAATATAAAATGCATATTTCCTTTAGAGATGTGATGCCCCACTCCACCCTCTTCTGATTTCTAGTGTTGCAATTAAGAAGTGCAGCTTCTTTTTGTCTCTGTTCTTCATATGACCTATCCCCCCACTCCTCATGCTTGAAGGGTTTTCTTTGTTTAATTTCAGTGATATTGAAGGCTTATGGTGTTATGTCTTGGCATGTGTGTTTGTGGCATTTTATTTGGCATTTTATTTATTGTTTTGAACATTTGATAAACTCTTCTTATTAAGTATAGTTGATATACAATATTATATTGGTTTCAGGTGTACAACATAGTGATTTGACAATTATATACATTTCTAAATGTTCACCATGATAAGTGTGGTCACTATCTATCAACACACAATTACTACAATATTATTTGTTACATTCCCTATGCTTTACTTTTTATCCCTGTGACGTTTATCACTGGAAGTTTGTCCTTCTTTATCCCCTTCACTTATTTTGTTCATATCTCTATCCTCTTCCCCTGTGACAATCACCAATTTGTTCTCTGTTTATGTTTATTTCTATTTTGTTTGTTCTTTTTTTTTTTCTTAGGTTGCACATATAAGTGAAATCATATGGCATTTGTCTTTCTCCACCTGGCTTATTTCCCTTAGCATAATACACTATAGATCCATCCACGTTGCTGCAAATGGGAAGATCTCATTCTTTGTAATGGCTAATATTCACTGTGTGTATGTACCACGTCTTTACTCATCTCTTGTTGGACACTCAGGTTGCTGCCATATCTTGACTACTATAAATGATCCTGCAACAAGCAGGAATGCATCTCTTTCCAAATTAGTGATTTTGAGAAAACTCTGAATGAAAAGTCATGTCCTCAGGTTCTGAGAACTTTTCTTATGTTATTTCTTTGATAGTTTTACATTTGCTCTGTTCTCTTTTCCAGTGAGTTACAGGATACACACCTGGAGTGATGCTTTAATTCTGTCATTTAGGGACAGTTCCTGGGAAATTCTTTAACTATATCTAATCATCCTTCCATCAATTATTCTTTATTTCAACTGGCATATTTCCAAAAGCTCCTTCTTGCTTTCTGAATGTTCTTTAAACTTTTTCATCCTTTTATTGTTTTCTGGATATATCTTCTCTTTTCTCCTTAAGAATTTTAACAGTACATTGTTAGAAGTTTTCTTTTTCTTCCAGTATCATCCCTATTTCTTTTGAGTTCCTTTATTAATTTATCTGTTGGATTCTTTGACTTTCTGTTGGAGACATTCCTCAGGATACTAGAGATTCTTGGGCAGACATTCATATTTAAACTTAGATGCTAACATCTGTCTGTATATGTATGGTTTATCAGACAATTAGTTTCATTATTGTGTAAATAGGGAGTCAGGAGTGTGCTCATAAATATTTAACAAGTATCTCGCAAGGGGGAAATGTTCTGATATGTAGTGTGTGCTGATTTCTGTGGTGTAAATATTCCCACTATGGCTGAATTCAAGCTATCAACGTGACTTCGGATATCAGTAAATTTCCTGCAAATTTAACAATGTGTTCTCACAAGCCAGTAATAGGTGGCTCTCACACACCACGGGACCCATTTGTTTACTAGCAGATCTCCCACAATGTCAACTTAGTGGACCCTCTTTTCAATTTGTCCAGAGAAAGATTTAACATTCTCCTGCTTCAGGGGAAGAGGCAGCAGTGATTATGCATGGCTGCTGGTGTTCATAAAATCGGAATGAAATGTTGTTTCAAACACAAAGTTTGACAGTATCTCTGTTTTTGTACAGTTTCTGTCCTCCAATGTGTTGGTATCTGATTTTGGAGAAACCCTGGTTCAAATTTGCCCTGGTATAATCCCTCTTTTGGAAAGGAGGAAAGGTAATCATGGGACATACAGAATGAGAGAGTCCCTGTTAATGAATCTACTTGTTTCCAAAAGAGATGGTTTAAACAAATCCTTTATTAAGGCACCATGCTTTTAAGTCTCATAGTATTTAAGTACCCCATCCCTGTTTTCTGCTGAAATTGGCATCTCTAATTCTGGAAGCACCACTGGGTACATCCGCATGATTTGGCACGCTTCCTATTGACAAAATGTGGCTTTCAGATTATCCTGCATCCTGTTCATACATGTGGGTTTTTATCATTTTTTTTCTGTTATATGTAATGAGTTTATTATTATTATTATTATTATTTTGGTATCATTAATACAAAAACACATGAGCAACATTGTGGTAACTACATTCCCCCCCCTAAATCAAGTCCCCACCAGATACCCCATTACAGTCACTTTCCATCAGTGTAGTAAGATGCTATAGAGTCACTACTTGTCTTCTCTGTGCTATACTGCCTCCCCCGTGCCCCTATATGTTATGTGTGCTAATTGTAATACCCCTTATTCCCCTTCCCTAGAACTATTTGTTAAAACTATTTGTTCTAGTTTGTTGAAGAATTCTGTCAGTATTTTGATAGGGATTGCATTGAATCTGTAGATTGCTGTAGGAAGGATTGCCATTTTGACAATATTAATTTTTCCTATCCATGAGCATGGAATGTGTTTCCATTTATTGGTATCTTCTTTAATTTCTCTCATGAGTGTCTTGTAGTTTTCAGAGTATAGGTCTTTCACTTCCTTGGTTGCGTTTATTCCCACCCACACTCCCTGGTCCCTTTCCCTTTTGGTAACTTTTAGTCCATTCTTGGATTCTGTGAGTCTGCTGCTGTTTTGTTCCTTCAGTTTTTGCTTTGTTCTTATGCTCTACAAATGAGTGAAATCATTTGGTACTTGTCTTTCTCCACCTGGCTTATTTTACTGAGCATTATACCCTCTAGCTCCATCCATGTTGTTGCAAATGGTAGGATTTGTTTTCTTCTGATGGCTGAATAATATTCCATTGTGTATATGTACCACATCTTCTTTATCCATTCATCTACTGATGGATACTTAGGTTGCTTCCACTTCTTGGCTATTTTAAATAGTGCTGAGATAAACATAGGGGTACATATGTCTTTTTCAAACTGGGATCTGACTTTCTTAGGGTAAATTCCAAGCCGTGGAATTCTGGGATCAAATGGTATTTCTATTTTGAGTTTTTTGAGGAACCTCCATACTGCTTTCCACAATGGTTTAACTAGTTTACATTGCCACCAGCAGTGTAGGAGGGTTCCCTTTTCTCCACATCCTCACCAGCATTTGTTGTTGCTAGTCTTTTCTATGTTGGGCATCCTAACTGGTGTGAGGTGATATCTCATTGTGGTTTTAATTTGCATTTCCCTGATAATTAGCAATGTGGAGCATCTTTTCACGTGCCTGTTGGCCACCTGAATTTCTTCTTTGGAGAAGTGTCTGTTCATATTCTCAGCCCATTCTTTAGTAGGGTTATTTGCTTTTTGGGTATTGAGGCATGTGAATTCTTTATCTATTTTGGATGTTAACTGCTTGTGAGATATGTCATTTACAAATATATTCTCCCATACTGTAGGATGCCTTTTTGTTCTGCTGATGGGGTCCTTTGCTGTACAGAAGCTTTTTAGCATGATGTAGTCCCATGTGTTCAGTTTTGCTTTTGTTTCCCTTGTCCGAGGAGATGCATTCAGGAAAAAGTTACTCATCTTTATATTCAAGAGATTTTGGCCTATGTTTTCTTCTAAGAGTTTTATGGTTTCATGACTTACATTCAGGTCTTTGCTCCATTATGAGTTTACTTTTGTATATGGGGTTAAACAATAATCCAGTTTCATTCTCTTGCAGGTAGCTGTCCAGTTTTGCCAACACCAGTTGTTGAAGAAGCTGTCATTTCCCCATTGTATATCCATGGCTCCAATTGACCATATATGCTTGGGTTTATATCTGGGCTCTCTAGTCTGTTCCATTGGTCTATGGGTCTGTGGCTTTGTAGTAGAGCTTGAAGCTGGGGAGCATAATCCTCCCAGCTTTATTCTTCTTTCTCAGGATTGCTTTGGCTATTTGGAGTCTTCCGTGGTTCCATATGAATTTTAGAACTATTTTCTCTAGTTCGTTGAAGAATGCTGTTGGTATTTTGATAGGAATTGCATTGAATCTGTAGATTGCTTTAGGCAGGATGGTCATTTTGACAATATTAATTCTTCCTATCCATGAGCATGGAATGTGTTTCCATTTATTGGTATCTTCTTTAATTTCTCTCATGAGTATTTTGTTGTTTTCAGAGTATAGGTCTTTCACTTACTTGGTTACATTTATTCTGAGGTGGTTACGTTTATTCCTAGGTATTTTATTCTTTTTGATGCAGTTGTGAATGGAATTGTTTTCCTGATTTCTCTTTCTGCTAGTTCATCATTAGTGTATAGGAATGCAACAGATTTCTGTGTATTAATTTTGTATCCTCCAAGTTTGCTGAATTCAGATATTAGATCTAGTAGTTTAGAGTGTATTCTTTAGGGTTTTTTATGGACAATATCATGTCATCTGCAAACAGGGACATTTTGACTTCTTCCTTACCAATCTGGATGCCTTTTATTTCTTTGTGTTGTCTGATTGCCGTGGCTAGTACCTCCAGTACTATGTTGAATAAAAGTGGGGAGAGTGGCATTTGTGAAGTATAACAACGAAGCAAAAGTGAAGGAACAAAATAGCAGCAGACTCAGAAACTACAAGAAGGAACTAGTGGTTACCAAAGGGGAGTGTGGTGGGAGGGTGTGTGGGGAGGGTGGGAGAAGGGGATTGAGGGGTATTTTGTTTAGTACACATGGTGTGGGGGATCAAGGGGAAAACAGTATAGCACAGAGAAGGCAAACAGTGAATCTGTGGCATCTTACCACTGATGGACAGTGACTGCATTGGCGTATGGGTGGGGACTTGATAATATGGGTAAAAATAGTAACCACATTGTTTTTTCTTGTGACACCTTCATAAGAGTGTATATTAATAATACCTTAATAAAAAAAAAGTGGGGAGAGTGGGCATCCTTGTCTTGTTCTTGATCTTACAGGAAAAGCTTCCAGCTTCTCACCGTTAAGTATGATGTTGGCTGTGGGTTTGTTATATATGGCCTTTGTTATGTTGAGGTACTTGCCCTCTATACCCATTTTTTTGAGAGTTTTTATCATAAATGGGTGTTGAATTTTGTCAAATGGATTTTCAGTATCTATCGAGAGGAGCGTGTGATTTTTCTCCTTCTTTTTATTGATATAGTGGATGATGTTAATGGATTTTCGGATGTTGTACCATCCTTGCATCCCTGGGATGAACCCCACTTGATCATGGTGTATGATCCTCTTGATGTATTTTTTAACTCAGTTTGCTAATATTTTGTTGAGTATTTTTGCATCTATGTTCATCAGGGATATCGGTCTGTAATTTTCTTTTTTTGTGGTGTCTTTACCTGGTTTTGGTATTAGAGTGATGCTGGCCTTGTAGAATGAGTTTAGGAGTATTCTCTCCTCTCCTAAATTAGGAAAACTTTAAGGAGGATGTCTGTTAGGTCTTAACTAAATGTTTGATAAAATTCAGCAGTGAAATTATCTGGTACAGGGGTTTCGTTCTTAGGTAGTTTTTTGATTACCAATTTAATTTCGTTGCTGGTAATTAGTCTATTCAGATTTTCTCTTTCTTCCTGGGTCAGTATTAGAAGGTTGTATTTTTCTAGAAAGCTGTGAATTTCTTCTACGTTATTCAGTTTCTTAACATATAATTTTTCATAGTATTCTCTTATAATTCTTTGTATTTCTGGGGTGTCTATAGTGATTTTTCCTTTCTCATTTCTGATTCTGTTTATGTGTGTAGACTCTTTTTTTCTTGGTCAGTCTGGCTAGGTGTTTATCTATTTTGTTTATTTTCTCGAAGAACCAACTCCTGCTTTCATTGATTCTTTCTATTTTCTTATTTATTTCTGCTCTAATCTTTATTATGTCCCTCCATCTACTGACTTTGGGCCTCATTTGTTCTTCTTTTTCTAATTTTGTTAATTGTGAGTTTAGACTGTTCAAATGGGATTGTTCTTCTTTCCTGAGGTAGGCCTGTATTGCAATATACTTCCCTCTTAGCATGGCCTTCGTTGCATCCAACAAATTTTGCAGTGTTGAATTATTGTTATCATTTGTCTCCATATAGTGCTTGATCTCTGTTTTTATTTGGTCATTGATCCATTGATTATTTAGGAACATGCTATTAACCCTCCATTTATTTATGGTCTTTTTCATTTTCTTTGTGTAATTAATTTCTAGTTTCATACCTTTGTAGTCTGAGAAGCTGGTTGGTACAATTTCAATCTTTTTGAGTTTACTGAGGCTCTTTTTGTGGCCTAGTATATGATCTATTCTTGAAAATGTTCCATGTGCACTTGAGAAGAATGGGTATTCCATTGTTTTTGGATGGAGTGTTCCATAGATGTCCATAGGTCCATCTCCTCTAATATGTTGTTCTGTGCCTCTGTCTCCTTACTTATTTTCTGTCTGGTGGATCTGTCCTTTGGTGTGAGTGGTGTGTTGAAGTCTCCTAAAATGAATACATTCCCTTCTATTTCCCCCTTTAATTCTGCTAGTATTTGTTTCACATATGTAGGTGATCCTGTGTTGGGTGCATAGATATTTATAATAGTTATATTCTCTTGCTGGACTAACCCCTTTATCATTATGTAATTTCCTTATTTGTCTGTTGTTACTTTCTTTGTTTTGAAATCTATTTTGTCTAAAACAAGTACTGCAACTCCTGATTTTTTCTCCCTATTAGTTGCATGAAATATCTTTTTCCATCCCTTTACTTTCAAGTCTTTGGGTCTGAAGTGAGTCCGTTGTAGGCATCATATAGATGGGTCTTGTTTTTTTATCCATTCAGTGACTCTGTATCTTTTGATTGGTGCATTCAGACCATTTACATTTAGGGTGATTATCGATAGGTATGTACATATTGCCATTGCAGGCTTTAGATTCGTGGTTACCAAAGGTTCAAGGGTAATTCCTTTACTACCTAACAGTCTAATTTAACTCACTTAGTATGCTATTATAAACACAACCTAAAGGTTTGTTTTTTTTTCCTCCTGTTTTCTTCCTCCTCCATTCTTTACATATTATTTATTATATTCTATACTCTTTGTCTATCCCTTGATTGATTTTGGGGGTAGTTGATTTGATTTTGCACTGGCTTAGTAATTAATTGTTCTACTTTCTTTGCTGTGGTTTTATTTTCCCTGGTGACAACTATTTAGGCTTAGGAATACCTCCATCTACAGCAGTCCCTCCAAAATGCACTGTAGAGGTGGTTTGTGGGAGGTAAATTCTCTCAGCTTTTGTTTATCTGAAAATTGTCTAATCCCTCCTTCAAATTTAAATGATAATCTTTCCGAGCAGAGTATTCTTGGTTGGAGGCTCTACTGTTTCATTGCATTAAATACATCATGCCACTTCCTTCTGGCCTGTAAGTTTTCTTTTGAGATATGTGGTGATAGCCTGATGGGTTTTCTTTTGTATGTGATCTTTTTTTCTCTCTCTAGCTGCTTTTAAAAGTCTGACCTTATCCATGATCTTTGCAATTTTAATTATTATATATCTTGCTGTTTTCTTCCTTGGGTCCCTTGTGTTTGGAGATCTGTGCACCTCCATGGCCTGAGAGACTAACTCCTTCCCCAGATTGGGGAAATTTTCAACAATTACTTCCTCAAAGACATTTTCTATCTCTTTTCTTCTCTCTTCTTCTTCTGGTACCCCTATAATGCGAATATTGTTCCGTTTGTATTGGTCACACAGTTCTCTCAATATTCTTTCATTCTTACAGATCCTTTTTTCTCTCTGTGCCTCAGCTTCTTTGTATTCCTCTTCTCTAATTTCTATTCCATTTACCATCTCTTCTACTACTTCTAATCTGCTTTCAAATCCCTCCATTGTATGTTTCATTGCACATATGGAATTTCTTCATCATTCAATATCTATCCTAAATTCATCCCTGAGTTCTTGAATATTTTTATGTACCTCCATGGGCATGTTTATGATTTTTATGTTGAACTCTCTTCAGGAATTTTGGTGAGTTCAGTTTCATTTGTCCCTTTTTCTGGTGTTTCTGAGATTTTGTTTGAACCAGGTTCCTTTGATGTTTCATATTTGTATGTGCTGCCCTCTAGTGCCCAGAAGCTCTACTCTCTGGAGCTGCTCAGCCCCTGGAGTGATGTCAGGGATTGCAGGGGAGCAGTGCTGGTGCCTGGTGGGAGGAAGGACCTGTTTCCTGTTTCCTGGCTGCAGTGCCTGTCTCCACTGTCAGAACCAGTGAGCTGAGCACACAGGTGTATGCCTCTGTGCTTTGCATCTGTAGTTGCCTTTGGCAGGGCCTCCCTCTGGCTGGCCTGACGCCAGGGAAGGGACTGCCCGTTTGCGAGCAGGTGCCAGTAGACCAGGAGGAAGTTGCAGCAGGCTGCATATCACAGTGCGGGGCCTCAGAGCTGAGTAGCCAGCTAGGGGGATGAAGCACCTGAAGCTCATGAAATTTCCCAACCTGTTGGGCAGAGCGCACCCAGACTACCTTGTCCACCTATTCCTTCTGCACAGCAAGCTCCATGAAAACCCTGCCCCTTCAGCAGCCCTCTGGCAGCTAGGAAGCCTCTCTGACCACCCGCCTTTCTTTTGTCCCAGAGTGGCTGGATCTGGATCCCTGTCCTCCACAAATGGCTGGAATCTCAGTCTCTCCAAGTATTCCACCTGTCTTAGCTTTCCAACCCCACTAAGCTCCAGAGCACCATGCAATGTAGGTTTGTGCTCCCAAAGCAGATCTCCAAGGCTGGGTGTTCAGCAGTCCTAGGATTCCACCCTCTCCCCGCTCCATTTCTCTTCCTCCTGCTGGTGAGCTAGAGTGGGGGAAGGGCTCACGTCCCGCTGGATCAAGGCTTTGGAACGTTACCCTGTTTGTGAGGTCTGCTCTGTCATGAGGTCTGTATGCAGTCTGGTGCAGCCTTCTTTCCTGTTGCTATTTTAGGATTAGTTGTATTAACTATATATTTTCATATTATGTGTGATTTCGGGAGGAGTTCTTTGTCTCACCTCTCATGTCATCATCTCAAATCTCCCTCAGTTTTTATCATTTTTCACAACTTTGATTTTAGGGTGAGTTAGGGAGAGGACGAAGATAGATGCATATAGTCACATAATCCTTATTAAGTGGAAGTCATGTTCACAAATTTCTTATGTGTATTACATAATTTTAGATGACTCTTTGAAACATCAAATTGTAATTTTTAAATAAAAATTTACTCTCAAATTTTCTTTTTATCATTGCTTTAAATGACATGACTAGAATATACTGATTTTTAAAATAAGACTGAAATATGAAAAAGCAGAGTGTGAAAAGATCCTTGAAACTCTCTAAGGAAAACCACATTTACAGTATGGTGTGTCTCTGTCAGTTGCCCTTCTGTGTTTTATATATGTGTACATATATATCTCATATATACTACATTTAGAAATGACATATGTATTATATTTATGTATATATAGTATATATACACTATTACTCTACCCAATATATTTATGTGATAGAGTCATAGTCAAATTAGCTTTATTTACCCATGTTTATTTTTCTTGGAAATAAAAATGCACATGTAATATTCCTGTAAGTACAAGATTGCTACATCCCATAAGTTTTGTTATTATCTAAATACTCTTTGAATGAGATTTTTATTTTCTCTGTGAATTAAGAGTGCTTTAAAATCTGCAACTGTTAGAATATATATGTTTTGAAATCACGTGCATATTTTAAACAAATCAATCTATTAGTTTGTGATATATAATTTTTCATGTTAAGGAACTTTCCTTTTGTTAATATTTTTCTAAGCTTATTTTTAAAGTCATGAATTGGTATTGAATTTTTATCAACTATGATTTTAATGTCAATTGAGAAAATCATATAGAGACATGTATTAATGAATTTCCTAAAATAAAAAACCTGGCAGATTCCTACAATAAATCAAGGTCGAGGGTGTTTTATGCTTTTCATGCTAAATTAATTTATTTTGTAGGATTTTTGCTTCAATATTACAAGTGAGATTGACCTGTTTTTGTTTTGTTTTGGGATATCTTTGTGAGGTTTTATTGTTGATGTGGTCACTACTGAAAATATATTGAAGCATGTTAATTTCTTATTTATATCTTAAAACAATTTTACTAGCTTAAGAAGTGTATGTTTCTTAAATATTTGAAATAAAATGTATCCATAAAATCATCTTAATCTAGTACTTGAGAATAGTTCTTGCAAAACTTTTTCAACACCCTCCATGGATATATATTTACTTAAATTGTCTCTTTCTTTGAGTTGCTTCCTAAAATGTATGTATGTACTATATATATGTTAATAATATATAGTTTTCGTATTAATCTATGAAGGACTGAACATTTTCTCTTATATTTCTTCTACTTTTACCTTTTACCTGTTTATGTTTTTCTGCCTATCCCAAATCTTTACCTTATATATGCAACTCATTTTTTATTGTTAAATTTGATTATGTTTATCTATATTTGTATGTATGTAAGTATCTATCATCTGTTTAATCATCTACCATCATCTGTTTATTCTCCTATCTGTCAGCTACCTATCATTTTGTCACTGCTGTTGTTTTTAAATCAGTTTTCAGGGCAATTATCCAGTCTATTATTCTAATTCCAATCTTAATCTCCCTTTAGGTTTAGTTTTTCTGTTCTTTTATACCTTCTTGAATTAAACAGCAAATTTACTTGCTTTCATTGATTTTGTTTAGAAATAAAAATGCTTATGGGATTTTTCCCTTAGACAAAACTGTTTTTGAACATCATAGGTTTTAAAACAATTTTTTATTGAAGTATAGTTGATACACAATATTAGCTTCAAGTATATAACATAGTGATTCAACAGATATATAATTATTAAATCCTCACCCCAACTAGTGTAGTTACTATCTGTAAACATAGAAAGATATTACAGAACTATTGACTATATCCTCTATGCTGTGCTTTCATTCCCATGACTCATCTATATTATGTTGAAGATTCTGTGCCTCTTTATCCCCTTCACCTCTTTTACCCACCTACCCCAACCCATGTTAACCACCAGTCACTTCTCAGTGTCTATGAGCCTACTGCTGTTCTGTTCATTTTGTTTGGTTTTTAGATTCCACATATAAGTGCAATCACATGGTATTTGTCTTTCTCTGCCTGGCTTATTTCACTTAGCATAATATCCTCTGGGTCCATTCATGTGGTCACAAATGGCATGATTTGTTTTTTTTTATTATCTGGATAATATTCCATGGTGCATATGTATCATGACTTCTTTATCCATTCATCTACTGATGGACACTTTGGCTGCATCCATATCTTGGCTAAATAATGCAGCCGTAAACATAGGGGTGCATTTATCTTTTTGAATTAGAGACTTTGTTTTCTTTGGGTAATTTCCTAAGAATGGAGTTACTGGGTCATATGGTATTTCTATTTTTAGTTTTTTGAGGAGCCTCCATACTGTTTTCCATAGTTGCTGTACCAGTTTACATCCCCACCAACAGTGTAGGAGGGTTCCCTTATCTCCTTGTCCTTGCAAACACTTGTTATTTCTTGTTTTTTTGGATAGTGGCCATTCTGACTTGTGTGAGGTCATACCTCATTGTGGTTTTGATTTGCATTTCCCTGATGATCAGCGATGTGGAGCATCTTTTCACATGCCTGTTGGCCATCTGAATTTCTTCTTCAGAAAAAAGTCTGTTCAAGCCCTTTGCACATTTTTTAATTGGAATGTTTTGTTGGTGTTGAGTCATATGAGTTCTTTATATATTTTGGATATTAACCCTTTATTGGATATATCACTTAGGGGTATATTCTCCCATACTGTAGTTGCCGTTTTGTTCTACTGATGGTGTCCTTTGATATACAGAAGTTTTTTAGTTTGATGTAGTCCCACCTATTCACTTTTTTTGTTTTTGTCTCCCTTGCCCAGGGAGACATGTCCAGAAAAAGTTTCTGATGCTTATGTTCATTTGATTTTTTTTCCTATATTTTCTTCTAAGAGTTTTATGGTTTTATGTCTTACATTTAGGTTTTTAATCCCTTTCTAGTTTACTTTTGTGCATGGTTACAGGGGTTAATCCAGTTTCATTCTCTTACATGTAGCTGTCCAGTGTTTTCAACACCAGTTGTTGAAGAGGCTGTCTTTTCCCCATTGTATATTCATGGCTCTTTTATTGTATATTAATTGACCATAAATGTGTGGGTTTATATCTGGGTTCTCTATTCTATTCCATTGATGTATGTGTCTGTTCTTGTGCCAGTACCATACTATTTTGATTGCTGTAGCTTTATAGTTTAGCTTGAAGTCATGGACTGGGATAACCCCAGCTTTGAAGATAATAGTTTTTTGAAAATTATTTTCATTAGGGTATAATATACCTAAGATAAAATTTACCTATTGTAAGTTTATAATGAAATTATTTTTAATAAATTTATGGTTGTACCACCAACACAATAACTCAGTTTTACAAAATTTCCATCACTCCAACCCTTGCATCCATTTACAGTCAGTTCTCACTCTCAACCTCTAGCCCCTGGCAAAAAAAATGACCCACTCTTTGTCTTTAGATATTTCCCTTTTCTGAACATTTTATATATATATTACATCATTTGGTGTAGTCTTTTTGGCTGATTTTTTTCAGTTAGTATTATGTTTCTGACACTGATATCCATGCTATAGCACGTATCAGAAGTTCATTCCTTTTTATTGCAGAGTAAATTCCTATTAAGGATAGGCACATCTTGTTTACTCATTTAGTTGATAGAAATTTGGGTCATTACCAATTTTTCACTACTATAATGCTTTTATGAATGTTTAGTACAGTTTTATTTGTATGGAAATATATTTCCATT
This sequence comes from Phataginus tricuspis, assembly GCA_029783875.1. Taxonomy (NCBI): domain Eukaryota; kingdom Metazoa; phylum Chordata; class Mammalia; order Pholidota; family Manidae; genus Phataginus; species Phataginus tricuspis. The sequence goes on from JAQQAC010004068.1 coordinate 17,299,277, forward strand.
CCTCTCAGGTAGCTACCTATGAGTAGACTGCTGAGTATTGTAAATTTATGTTTGACAATGTAAGAAGTTGTCAAACTGTTTTCAAAGGGCTGTACCATTTTACATTCTCACCAACAATAGATTAGTGTTCTAATTTCCACACATTCTTGCCAATGCACGTTATTTCCTGACTTGTTTACTATACCCATTCTAGTAGATGTGCAGCCGAATCACATTGTGGTTTTAATTTACATTTTCCCAATGACTAATGACACTGGGTATCTTCTCATTGGCTTGTTGGCCATTTGCATATCTTTGGTAAAATGCCTATTCAGATAGTTTGCCCATTTTTAAAAAGAGCTTTCAGTCATCTTGTGATTAAGCTTCAATTGTTAATATTATATTCTTAATACAGTCTTTTATAAGATATATGACTTTTAAATACTCTTTCCAAATATGTGTTCTTTTTTATATTTTCTTAGTGATGTCTGTTGAAGTGTAAATTTGTGTTTAATTGATGTCCATTTTATATAAAATAATTTGTTAATGGGATATGATTTTGCTGTCTTACCTAAGAACTGCTCCTTTAGTCTAAGGTCAAAAAACTTTCCCCTATGTATCCTCTAGAAGTTTTATAATTTAAGATCTTGCATTTATACATGTATGATTCATTTTGATTTGATTTTCAAAAATATGATTTCATATTCGTTTCTGTGTGGTATGAGGTAAGAGTCTAAATTTTTCTTTTTACATATACTTATCTAATTATCTCTGAAATATTTTTGAAAAACCTACCCTTCTTCTATTGAATTGTTATGGTGGCACCTTTGTCAAAAATCATTTGACCATTAAAATAATTAATATAAACCCCAAAGGTATTTAAATAAGATATATGATTGTGACCATTTTCCTTTTGAACTTGGAGTTTTTAAAAGAATGCTTTAATATTTGAAATTGCTAGATTGCTTCTTCCCATTTGTTAAAATGTTTTCTTCGTTAAATTGTCATTTAAAAACATAGTTTATATTTTGTCTAGTTTTTTTAACTTATAGAGTTTTGGGGGCATAATATATAACCAAGTTGTATAGCAATTAAAAATAGAAGGCATATTTTTATCTGGCTGATTGCAGAATTGGACATATGTTTATTAGCTCTTAATTATTAATTACTTACTTTAGATTCTCTATTTTGTGTTTGCTATAATTTATTTAACCTGACAATGACTGAAAAATGAATATAAAAGTCTCCTGTTATGATTATCATTCACATCTTGCATTTCCAAAAATAATTGACTTCATTTATTTAATGTAAAATGATTTGACACAGATAATTTCATGAAATTTACATTTTATTGTGGATCATATATTTAAAAAATTTTAAAGTAACCCTCTAGTCCCATACAATACCTTTAATTTATTGAAGTACCTTTGAGTTCCTATTTTTAAAGTAAATTAAATGCTGTTGTGTTATTACACATATTTGAAATAAAATTACACATCTTTTTACTTTCAGACTTTTTAATTTTCTTTCTTTTAGGACTGTCATATATTTTATACTGTTCAGTTTCTTCACCCAACTTGTAAACTCTTGGTCAATTTTGTGACTGCTTTATTAAGGAATACTTAATATACAAAAAGTGCACACATTAAAATGCACAATTTGATAAGTTTCCACATATGTATACACATCTGTCAAACCAGTATCAAAATCAAAGAAGCAGCATATCCACTATTCCCAAAAGGTTCTTTATGGTCCTTATGATCCTTCATTTATGCCCCTTTTTGTCTACATTCTTAGGCAACCAGTGGTCTGCTTTCTGTTACTCTACATTCGTCTATATTTTCTAGAATTCTGTAAAAATAAATTCATAAATGTATTCATTTTGTTGATTTCACTTAAAATAATCATTTTAAAGTTAATATGTAAGCAGCATTGATAAATAATCCCATTTTTTTTTTGTATATCTGTTCTCCTATTATTTGGCATGTAGGTTTCTTTTAGGTTTTGGTTATTAGAAATAAGGTTGATATGTACATTCATATCCAGACCTTTGCATGGATATATGCTTTCATTTCTTTTGTGTAAATACCTAGAAATGGAATAGTTAGATCATGCAGTAAATGTATGTTTTAACTTTTTAAGATATGATTAAACTATTTTCCAAAGTGGTTGTATAATTTTTCTTTCCCATAAGCATTATGAAAGAGTTCCAGTTCTTCCACATTCTCACAAAAACTTGGTATAGTTGTTTTTTTTTAATTTTAGCCATTCTGATAGATGTATACTGGTATCTCATTATGCTGAATTTCCCTAATGACTGATTATGCTGAACATAAGCTCGTGTGTTCTTGCCATATATCTTTCTTTGGTTATGCATTTACCCAACAGTTTTGCTCATTGTTAATTGAGTTGTTTATTTTCTTAAGTTTTGAGAGTTTTAAAAATAATTTATTGATGTAATTTTTTATCAGATATTCTAGATATATTCTCCCAGTCAGTGATGTGTAAATTCATTTCCTTATATGTCCTTCAAAGTCTTTAATTTTGATCACATGTTTAATTCTGAATCAAGTTCAAGAAGTTTTTAATTTTGACCAAGTTCAGTTTATCATTTTGTATATGAAGGATTATACTTTAGGTATCATATCTAAGAAAATTTTGCCCAACCCAAGATCACAAAACTTTTTTCCTATTTTTTTTTCACAGCTATAAGTTAGGTTTATGGTCCATTTTGTATTAATTATTGTATATGGTGTGAGGTATGGATCAAAATTAATATTTTTTTACAAGAAGATCCAATTATTCCAGCAATATATCTGTTGAAATATCCATCTTCCACTGAATTGGCTTTTCAACTTAAAAAATATATATTTGTACATATATAGGTGGATATATTTTTAGTCTCTCTGTTTCATTTCATTGATACGTTTGTCTATCTGTGCCAACACTACATTATAGGTTTATGAGTTTGAAACAGTTAATGTGAGTGCTCCAAATTTTTCTTCTTTTTGAAAATTGTATTGACTATTTTAGGTGTTTTGAGTTTCCATATGAATTTTAGAATAAGATATTTCTCTCTACAAAAGCAACTGCAGGGATCTTGATCAAGATTGCATTGAATTTAAAGGTCAATTTGGGGAGAATTTACAACTTAAGAAAATTGAGTTTTTTGATCAATGAACACATAAGTAGGTATGTATCTCTTTACTAACTTAGGTCTTCCTTAGTTTGTCTTAATGATTTTTTGTTTTCAATTTACAGATCTTACACAGCTTTTGTTAGCTTTATCCCCAAACATTCTTATTTCCAAACTATTGTAAGTGGTATTTTTAAATTTTAATTTCTAATTTTTTATTACTAGTACATCAAAAACAATTTATTTTTATATCTTGATCTTATATCCTGAAACCTTGCTAAACTCATTTATTAGATCTGGTAACTTTTTTTGTAGATACTGTTGGAATTTCTGCATAGACAATAATGTCTGTTGATACAGGCAGTTTTACTTATGCTGCTGCAGATGAGATAGATTTATTTCCTTTTCTTGACTTTATGGAGTGCTTCAATAGGATGGTGACAGTGGATATCTTTATCTTGTTCTTCATCTCAGGGAAATCATTCAGTCCTTTGCCATTAAGTATAAGGTTAGCTGTACGTTTTTTATCTGTTTGAGAAAGTTTCCAATGATCCTAGTCTTCTGAGGACTTTTATTAAGGACTTTTATATTGGATTTTTTTAAATGTTTTGTCCTGCATTTATTTAAGAGGATTATATTTTTCTTTCTTAATTTTTGATATGGTAAATTACATTAATTGATTTTCAAATGTAAAACCAAGATTGTATTCCAAGGATAAACCTGAGTTTTTCATGATATATTATCTTTCTGACTTACTGTTGGATTTGACTTACAAAATTTTGTTCAACTTTTTTTTCATACATGTTCATGAGGAATATTGGTCTTTAGTTATCTTTTCTTATAATGTATTTTCTGTTTTTGGAATTGGGATAATGGTGGCCTCCTAGAGAGAGGTAGAAATATTCAATTTTCTAGAAGAGATTTTGTAGAATTGATACGATTTCTTCTTTAAGTGTTAGGTAGAAATTATTACTAGAGCTCTCTAGGACTACAGTTTTCTTCATGGAAAGGTTTTACACAACAAATTTTATTTCTTTGCTGCATACAGGACCATTCAAGTTATCTACTTCTTCTATTTCTATGGTGGCTTTTGTCTCTCAAGAGATTGGGCTGTTTCATCTAAGTTGTTAAGTTGTAGGCATTAAGTTGTTCATTCCTCTATTAGCTTTGTCTGAAGAATCTCAGTGATGCAACTTCTGTCATTTCTGATATTGGTCATTTGTCCTTCCCTCTCTCACTCTCTCCCTTTCTGTCTCTTTCTGTTTTCTTAACTATTTTGCTAAAGATTTTCCAATTTTATTGATCTTCTCAAAGAACCGACTTTTGGTTTCATTTATTTTCTCTATTGTTTTGTTTTCTAATTCATTGACTTCTACTCTGAACAGATTACTGTGTTTTCATTTTTAGTTTCTTAAGGTTAAACTATGGTCATTGATTTGATCATCCTTCTTTTATTACAACCAGAACATTTATGGCCATATATTTCTTCCTACTTGGTCTTTTAGTGAAATCCTATGAACTCTGATAGGATGTGTTTTTCTCATTTCATTCCTAAGTTTTTAATTATGATTTTGATTTCTTCTTGTATGAGTTATTTAAGAGTATGTTATTTAATTTCCACATATTGGTGAGTTTCTCGTATTTCCATCCATAATTTATTTCTAGTTTCATGTCATTGTGGTTAGAGAACATACTTTATATGATTTCAACCTTTTACATTGCTGGAGACTTACTTTGTGGCCCCAAAATGGTTTATCTTGATGAATACTCAATGTGCACTTGAAAAGAATGTGTTTTCTGCTATTGTTTGGATTGTCCTATAAATATCAATTAGATGGCCAATATGTATATAAAAAGATTCCAAGTATCCTTATTCATTAGGGAAATGAAAATCAAAACTGCAATGAGATACCATTTCACATAAAGTAGGATGGCTATAATCAACAAAATAGAAAATATTAAGTGTTGGCGAATTGTGAAGAAATGACAACCCTCATAAATTGTTGGTGGAGGTACAAAATGGCATAGCTGCCCTGGAAAATAGTTTGGCAATTCCTGAGAATGTTAAACATAGGGTTACCTATGACCCAGTAGTTCTATTATTAGATGTATAACCAAGAAAACTAAAACTTGTGTCACACAAATTTGTACACAAATGTTAACGGCATTATTACTAATAGTCAAAAGGTGGAGATAACCCAACTGTCCATCAGTTGATGAACACATAAACAAATGTGGCATATTCATAAAATAGAATGTTATTAACCCACAAAAAGAATGAAGTACTGGGACATACTACAGCATAAATGAACCTTGAAAACATGCTAACTGCACAAGACCAGATACAAAAGGCCACATAGTGTATGAGTCTGTTTATATAAAATGCTCAGACTAGGCAAATCTACAGAGACAGAAAGTAGGTTAGTGGTTTCTGGCAAGGGGGTATTCAGACATATGGGGATTCTTTTAGGGTGATGGAAAAGTTTCAGAATTAGACAGCAGTGATGGTTGCCTGACACTGTGAATATACTAAAAACCCCGAGTTGCACACTCTAAAACTGCTAAAAATGGTGAATTTCATGTTACGTGTATTTTTCTTAAAAATTATGTATATATATATGTATTATGTACATATACGTATATGTGTGTATATATACATATATAATTTCTAGGATGACAGTACTTTAAAGATTTTGCTGCACTGTCTTCTCACTTTCATTGATTCCAAAGAGGAATTTTCTATTATCTTTATCTTTGTTCCTCTGTATATGACATTTATTTTGTCTCTGCCTGTTCTTTAGATTTTCTGTTTAGTATTAGTTTTAAGTAATCTGATTACAATGTGCCTTGATATCACTTTATGTTTCCTGTGCTTCTGGCTCATTGACTCTCTTGGATGTATGGGTTTGTAGTTTCTATCAAGTTTGGAAAATTTTCAGTCATTTATCCTGCAAGTATTTTTTTTCTGTCCTCTCTTCTCTTCTTCAGGGACTTCAACTACACATATATTAGTCTCCTTGAACTTGTTACAAAGCTCACTGATGTTCTTTTTCTTATTAAAATACATTTTTCTACTCTGTTTCATTTGGATGGTTTCTTAGTGCTGTTTTCAGGTCTGCTAATCATCTCTTCTGCGATGTCTAATCTGCAGCTAATTGTTCCCAGTATCGTTGTCATCTTAGACATTGCAGTTTTCATCTCTGAAAACTTTCCTTAAAACACTTCTTACATAATCCATATTTCTGTATACATTTTTAAACATGGAATACAAAAATAATAACTATTTTAATATAATTGGTCATTTGAGCATCTGTGTCAGTTCTGGGGCAGTTTTGATTCATTTATCATCCTCCTTGTTATTGGTTTGTGTCTTCCTACTTTTTGCATGCCTGACAATCTTTAATGGGATGCCAGACATTGTGAATTTTATAGTATTGGGTGTTGGGATTTTTGCCTATCTTATTTTCTTGAGTTTTGCTCTGGGATTTGGTCATGGTACTTGGAAACAGTTTTACCCTCTGGGATCTTGCTCTTACGTTTCAGTAGGCACGTCCAGAGCAGTGCTCGGCCTGAGGCTAAATAGTCCCAACTACCTAGGCATCATACTTCTAAGTACTCTTCCCAGTTCCCTGTGATTTATGAGTTTCTCCAGCCTGCCTGGTGTAAATGGCACCATTCTCATCCCTTGGTGCACGCCGAGTACTGTTCCTTCTAATCTCTCAGAAGGTTCTTTCCCTGACTCTCAGTAAGTCACTTCTCTTACACTGCAGTTGGTGTTTATTTGTTTTTGGCATGATCTAATTGCTATTATATAACTTTTTTTTCCCTGCTTTCATTCAATATTATGTTTGTGAGATTTAGCCATGTCGTTGCATATGACAGCTGTTATCCACGGCACTCCTTTGTCCTCTTCCATCGTGTGAATATACCATGATTTATCTGTCAATTCTACTGCTGAGGGACATTTGGTTGTTTCCAGATTTCTACTATCAACTATACTGCTCCAAATATTTTTGTTCCAATCTCTTGATAAACGTTTCCACACACTTTTGTTGTACATATAACAAAGAGTGGATTTGCCAAGTTCTAAGATATGCTTGTTAAACCTTACTACATAATTTCAAAGAGTCTCCCAAGGTTATTGTACCAGTTCATAGTCTCACTCCCAGTGTATAAAAGCAACACTTGTTTCACATCTTCAACCAACTCTTTCTTGTGTCATCTTTATGATTTTAGTTATTTTGGTAGGTGTGTGGTGATGGCTCATTGTATTTTTAATTTGTATTTCCCAGATAAATAATGACTCATGTGGTTGAAAACTTGTAAAATATTAATTGGTCATTTGATAGCTTCTTCCATGAAGTAACAGTTTAAAACTTTTACATGTTAGTCCGTTATGTGATCTTTTTATTAATAACTTGGAAGGAATCCTTATGTATCTTGTCTATGAGCCTCTGATTAGGTACATGTATAAAAATATATTCTACTTTATCGTTTGCTTTCTTACTTTCTTTGGAAGAACAGACATTCTTAATTTTAATTTAATCTAGTTATCAAGTTTTTCTTTTATGAATAATGTTCTATTTAGGAATATTTTCCTATTCCATATTATGATGATGCATGTCATATTCAAGATGGTTGATTATTGTGACTTCCAGGTGTAGATCTACAGGCCAATTGCAATTAATTTCTAATATACGGTGTGGGATAGGGATGAAAATTAATGCTTATTGTATGTGGAAATCTAATTGACCCAGCATCATTGAAAGGATCACTACACTATGTACAGTGCTATCTCCATGCTATCTTTGAGAGATTTGAGTTACCCCTATGTATTTAAAATATTGACATTAACTTAAATGACATCATTACTTAATTTTTTTCCTAATTATCGCTTGTATTTAGAAATGCAATTAATTTTTAACCTGAATAATGCCCAGAATCTTGCAAATTATAGCAGATGTCAGCTCTGGAGAAGTTTCAATTGACTGATTACTTTCCTTATTATGGGCTATTTTTCCTGCTTCTCTGTGTGCTTGGTAATCTTTCCTTGAAGGGCAAGCATTGTAAACTTCACATTGTTGCTTATTATGTACTTGAATTCTCTTTGTACCTATATCTAAATTACCACTAGATTTCTTTGATTTTTCTCTTTATAATGTGTCTACTAAACCCTGCTTTTCAATTCTGTTCAAAATAACCTGCTTCTCAGTTCTGTGAATTCCCAGTTCACTTCTTTACCACCCCTTGTTTTGGTTTCTGCAGTTTCTTGTTGTTTTCTGCCTCAGTCTCTTTGCCTTCCTGGCCACCTTGCACACAGCAGCTGGAACACCTGCATGTGTACGATGTGCTTATTTGTACACACGCTACTAGGTGTCATTAACCTTAAGTCATAATCAGCACCTATACTTGGCACACAGTATAGGTCAGGTGCTGAAAATGTGGTGTTTCTAATATTCACAAAATATCTTTGAATTGAGTAATTGGATAATTCTATTCTCATTTTATAGGTGAGAAGACTGAGTCTCAAAAATTCCTTTTGTGTAAGGTTATAGGCCTCATATGAGAAAAGAATGAATCTAATTCACTTCTACTTAGCATCAAAGTTTATACTCTCTAAGGCATCAAACCTCACTTCTATAGAATGTGCTTCATGTTATGAATGTTGTTATTTTTAAAGTCTTTTCAACTGGACCATAAGCTTTTTGAGGCTTTTCAGTTCTTTTATATCATCCAAGCACAAATTTACATGGCAGGCAATAACTATTGATCAACTGGTTGAATTCTTGTGACAGAATTCTTTGAAATAAAAACAGGCAGGTAGCAGAGGTGTGTTCAACATGGATAAGCTGTAAGACTCTTTTCCTCCAAAATTATACTCGCTGGACAATGGTCCCTTGATGAGAGAAAATAGCTCGAGAAAAATGAGTTAGTAACAATGAGATCATTTTCTCCTTGAAAAAAATGTCCTTAGTTCAGTAATACCTGGACATTATATTTTACTGATATCCTCTGAAAAGTCAGAAAATAGTAGGCCATCTCTAAGGTTGTTTCAAAACTAATCCAGTGAGCTTTCCATCTTTGCTTTAGTCAAGGCTGCAGTCACAAAATGGAAGCATCCATCACATTACTAGGCAGTGCGGACTGAAAGAATTTTTCCCCAACCCTACACACACAGCCGCACAAAAGATAAAGAACGAAAGAACTTTGATTAAAGGAAAAGATTTGTGACCTAGTTCATTCTCTCTGTTCAATATATTTTCCGTATAATTGTCCAAACCTTTCCTGTACTTTGGTTAAGGTGATGCGAGATCTTCATTATGAAGGGTAAGTTTTTTCATCTCTGGTTATGACTGGATTAAAGTGATTAAACAAAAACACAAGCGAAATGGACATAAATCCAGAGAAGGAATGGCTGTCCTAAGGAAACCTATATTTTCCCCTCATTTTTGCAATGGACACAGGGATTTTTAAACAAGTATTATAAAGCTGTAAGTGGCTGTGTGGACCCTTGTTTGTATTTACAGAAATGTAGCCATCTAAAATATATTAATAATGACTTTTAAGTGTAGTCAGATTTTTAACCACGACTGTTTACTGATGAATAAATCCTGTTAAACTATTGTTTTTCTGAATATTCATCCTATAAATAAAATAGCATTAGATCTGATATTTTAAGCTTCAGCTACTGTGGCTGGTTGCCTTTAATTATGTGCAGTATATTCAAGGAGGCAAATTCCAAATGAAGCTGAATGCTCACTTAATGTGAATTGTGGTTTTTAACTGACTCATTTTCCTGTATGCTCCTTAAATTTTTACCATTTTGCTTCCTATTGCCTTTTATGCATATTTTCAAACAATAGTCTTCTCGTCCCACAATCTTTTAAATCGATTGTCATGTTACTCTACCTATCAATATTGTAAGTAAACACTATTATCCTTGTTAATATAAACTGATCAGCATTTCATTTTTGGTATGAAATTCTATTACTGTCCATTAAATTCCCTGAAAAGGAAGACCTTTATCTTTGAGATATCTTTCCTTAATATGTAGCTAGGTAGTGCCTCCAAATTCTCTTGGCACTTTAGTGTTATGTTTAGAACCTGGGTGATATTAAAGAAAAACACTAAATGAATAGGATTTGCCATATCGGTTGGCAGGGCTTTAGAAAACATCCATAAAATGGTGCACAATGAAATTCTCAAATAAAGGACAGATGTATATATATGTATATAAACTGAGACTAATTCTCATTATTTTAAAATTATTATAAAAATAGTTCATAAACCAACAAACAGCTTATTTTATGACTTTTCAATCTGAGGATCAAGTTTTTTTTTTATAATTCATTTTGGTATCATTAATCAACAATTACATGTGCAATATTATGGTATTAAACTACCCCCTTCATCAGGTCTGAGGATCAAGTCTTTAAAACTATGTGGGCATTTTTCTGTCAGTTTTATAACCTATAAATCCAACTCTTTAAAAGATTCTGTTACCTAGACTGACTCTGATCCACCATAATACCAATCCCTTGCTGATTATTAAGTTCATTTTATTTTCTCAGATATAAAAGCCATCAGACAGCCTTTGTTATATGGCTTTGTTCTTGTAAGGAACGTGGAATTCAGAGATTTCTCTGGATAAACTCAGGTGTAATAGGAAACTGATTTCTGTATCAGAGTGGCTTATTGAATCTGTTTCCCTGTTTGTTTTCGGGATTCAGTGGCTAATTTGGTTTCTAATCATGCTTTTGACCCCATTTCCAGACTGTTTGTGGTAACGGGTAAAGAAAGGCCCTGCAGTAGGTAATTAAGTCTGCAAAATCAGGGCTGCTTACTTTTCATTGCGGCAGATAATCAGCGTGGTGTTGCTCAAGTGTAAAATGCAGAAATTAATGATCCTATATAATACAGATTAGGGCTTTCATTTTAAAAACTATCAGTGCAGAAGAACAAAGGTAGGAAGAACAGCATGATATTTGGAATTCCAATATATAGTAAAGCTTGCAAATTTTGAAAGAGGCTTCTAACCATGAGTCTAATCAAAATTCACCTTGTGTTCTGAAGTGATTGATTAGTTCAGAGCTCAAATATATTACTGCCCCATTGCATCTTTGAAAAGCACAATTAGACACATTTGTCCATGTCTTTTCACTTGTAAACATGTCCTATTGTTCAGTCAGATCAAATGGAGTAGGTGAAAGCTGTTAGTGTGCTGAGTGCCACATAGTAGGTACTCCATAAATATTATAGTTTGAATAAAATAAATATATTTTCCATAAAGAGGTAACAAGCAGTATACAAGAGACATGTCAATAGAATAGACATGTTTAAAACATACATAATCTTATAAAGAATTTTATATGCTATTAGTCTACCCAGACGTTTTCCCTGTTAGAACTCCAAGTGTAAAAACTATCCTTGCTGTAAAAGGTACCAGTTTACGGTGTGCCCTCCTTAGAAAGAAAACTGACTTCCAGCAAAACCCCAGTGTTCATTCATATGAAACTTAACTGCCCCAAAATGCATGCATGTCCCAACATGCTCCAAGGACCCAGTCCTCAGCGTGTGCAGACAGATACTTCAACAACACGATCAGTTTAGTCAGTGACTAAATCAATAGATTTTTCAGTGTTCTTTCTTAAATTGTTAAGTCATTTTGATTATATATCTTCCTGTGTTTGTTCACTGTAAGTCATTTTTTCAGCGATTTTTCCTATAAAGTTATTTCTTATTTGTTATCTAATAGTAAACTGGTTATTATGGTAAACATTTCATTAAGGTAATGAGAATGGTGTCATATTCTCCATATACATGGAGAAAGTTAGACACAGAGCAAAAATGAATAGAGTTGTCCTTTATAGAAACAGTCCACGTTGATAAAAATGTACCATTTTCTTCCCTATATAAGTTCTCACCAGATTATGTGTAATAACTCTTGGATCAGAAAATATACAGGCATACCGCATCTTACTGCGCTTCCCAGATAGTGTACTTTTTTATAAATTAAGGGTTGGCGACAACCCTACATGGAATAAGTTTATCTGTGACATTTTTCCAACAGCATTTGCTTACTTCATGCCTCCGTGTCACGTTTTGGTAATTTTCTCAATATTTCAAAGTGATCAGTGATACATGATGTTACTGTTGTGTATGTTTCGCGAGGCCAAGAACGGTACCCGTATGAGATGGTGAACTGGATTCATAGATGTTGTGTGTGTTCTCTCTGCCTCACGGACAGGCTATTCCCTACCTGCTTTCTCCTCGGGCTTCCCTATTCCCTAAAACACAACAATTTTGAAATCAGACCAGTTAATAAAATAATGTTTTATATTTTATTAAATTATTATATCATATTAAATAATAATATAGAAATTAGGCCAATTAATAAGTGAAATGGCCTCTAAGTAGTTAAGTGAAAGGAAGAGTCACATGCCTTTCACTTTAAGTCAAAAGCTAGAAATGATTAAGCTTCGTGAGGAAGACATGGTGAAAACTGAGGGAGGTCAAAAGGAAGGCCTCTTGTACCGAACAGTCAGCCAAGTTATGAGCACAAGGGAAAAGTTCTTGAAGGACATGAAAAGCTCCTTGAGCGAACACATAAATGATAATAAAGCAAAAAAGCCTTATTGCTGATAGGGAGAAAGTCTGAGTGCTCTGGATAGAAGACCAAACCAGCCCCAGCATTCCCCGGAGCCAGAGCAGGGCCCTAACTCTTCCCGGTTCTAAGACGGCCGAGAGAAGGGAGATGAGGAGGCTGCCGAAGAAAAATCTGAAGCTAGCAGAGGTTGGCTCGTGGTGTTTAAGGAAAGAAGCCGTCTCCCATAGCATGAAGTGCAAGGTGAAACAGCAGTTGCTGACATAGAGGCTGCAGCAGGTGATCCAGAAGAATTGGCTAAGATAATTCATGAAAGTGGCTACCACAGATTTTCAATGTATACGAAATACCCTTAAGTTGGAAGAAGATGCCATCTCGGCCTTCATAGCCAGAGGGAGGACGCCAGTGCCTGGCTTCACAGTTTCAAAGGACGGGCTAACTCTTGCTAGGAGCTAATGCAGCTGGTGATTTTAACTTGAAGACAATACTCATTTACCATTTCAAAAATCCTGGGGTCCTTAAGAATCATGCTAAAATTACTCTGTCTGTGCTCTCTAAATGGAACCACAAAACCTGGATGACAGTTTATCTATTTACAACATGGTTTACTGAATATTTTAAGCCCGCTGTTGAGACCTACTGCTCAGAAAAAGATTCCTTTCAAAATATCACTGCTCACTGATACTGTACCTGTTCACCCCAGAGCTCTGATGGAGACGGATGATGAGATTAATGCTGTTTGCATGCCTGATAACCCAGCCTATGGACGAAGGAGTCATTTCTACTTTCAAGTCTTATTATTTACAAAATACATTTCATAAGGCTACAGCTGCCACAGAGAGTGATTCCTCTAATGGATCTGGGACAAGTCAATTGAAAACCTCTGGAAAAGATTCACCATTCTAGATGTCGTTTAGAACATTCATGATTCATGGGAAGGTCGCAATATTAACATTAACAGGAATTTGGAGGAAGTCGAAGGGTTCAAGACTTCAGCGGGGGAAGTAACTTCAGATGTGGTAGAAATAACAAGAGAAACCAGAATTAGTAGAGCCTGACATGTCACTGAATTGCTACAATTTCATGACAAAAATAGAGCAGATGAAAAGTTGCTTTTTATGGATGAAAAGAAAGTGATTTCTTGAGATGGAATCTAGTCACGGAGAAGATGCTATGAAGATTGTTGAAATTACAACAAAGGATTTATAATATTACAATAAATTAGTTGATAAAGCAGTGGTAGGCCAAAGAAGACTGACTGTAGTTTGAAAAAAAGTCCTACTGTGGGTAAAATGCTATTAAACAGCAATGAATGCCACAGAGAGATCCTTCATGAAAAAAGAGTCAATCGATGAGGCAAACTTCATTGTTGTCTTATTTTAAGAAATCGCCACAGCCTGCAGCAACCACCTCCCTGATCAGTCAGCAGCCATCAGCATTAAGACAAGACCTCCACTCGGAAAAAGATTAGGACTCGTTGAAGGCTCAGATAAGAATTAGCATTTATTTGCAATAAAATATTTTTTATTTAAAGTATGTCCATTGTTTTAGACGTAATACTTTTGCACACTTAATAGACTATAGTATAGTCTAAACATAACTTTTATATACCCCGGGAAACCAAAAGTTTCACTCAACTCACTTTATTGAGATATTTGCTTTAGTTAGTGGTCTGAAACTACCAATATCTCTTAGGTGTACCTGTAATCACAAGCATCTACCTGGAATATTACTTTAAAATATAAAGACTGCACTTTCAAACTAAGGGATCCCGAGTGAGACAGCACCACTCTTTCAGCAGTTGGTAGGACAGTTGGTGTGTTGATCTGGCATGGTTCTAAGCTTGTATTAGAAACATCATGAACACATGATGGCATTTGTTGCATATTGGTAACCATTCTAATCTATTTATAAAATATGCTATGCAGTATTGTTTTCTAAACAGAGAAAAGTGGGGCCTTGGTGTGTCTTCTCCGTCAGACTTTCAGTGGCAAAAATATGGTTCGAAGTGAGCCCGGAAGTCACAATAACGACCTCTGCAGCCAAGCTCTTGGGCTTTACGGTTCAATTTTCACACTGGCCAGGACCCACTCAAGGCTTTAGTGTTGATTCATTGTGACCAATAAATGCAATAAATTTCAATAAAATCTTGCCTTCCAAGGTATGTGCAGGAACTGCAATGCCATCACCATGGACAGGATGAATCAGTGTCTCATCACATTAACATTGTGAGATCAAGCAGCCGTTCACAGCCCAATTGATCTATTCCTTCCCTATAAATCATACAGGTAGGTTTTTCTTATAGCTTTGCTGAAAGAAAGCAAGATAACAATCACCGTCTGGTTGTTTTAAACCAAAATGAAGTTGTTAAGAGTGAGACACCAAAAACACTGGACCAGCTAGGTTCTCAGTGAGCGCCTCTTCCTGCTATGCTGACCTGCAGAAAGAAATGAATAGAAAGAGCTCAGACGTTGATGCTCTGAGGACTTAGGGCTCCTGACTCTGGTCCCACTCCAGCATGGATAAGCTCACCTGTATAGTTTTGACATTCCTAAAGGATGTCTTAGTCAAAAAGCCCCCAGCTGATTATTCATTTGTAAGTCCAAGCAGGTGAAATGATTCCTCTTCCAAGATCTAGCAAACAACAGGCCAAGAGTGGGCCTGGGCAAGGACAGAGGATTGCAGTCCCAAAGGGAAAGGGTTGAGGAAGAAAAAACCTTCCTATCTCCTTTTTTATTAATCAGGTTATTCATGTCATGCGGTTTCAGATTCAGGCTCATGTATGTAGTTACAAAGAAATAAGTAATAAAAGCGAAAAGATGAACTACGATATTGGACTTGTTTTGTTTTTGGTGTCCGCTGCTCAGAGTTTGTGTTTTTTTATATCTAAGCATCCCTACAGGTGGACTTTACTTTCTACCCTGTAGAGAGAGGCTAAGTGACTGGGAAACCTAACAAATGAAAAAGCTGAGATTATGATGTTCAATTGGAAAAATGAAAAAATACTTCCTAAAAAGTAGCATGGTAGAAAGACAATGTCCAGTTTTATTAGTCCTTTGAACCATCCTTTACTCTTCTATGTTAAAGGCTACAAAAAGAAAGTCAAGCTACACTGAGCCTAGTAATTCATCCCTAGGCATACCTCTGATTCTCAGCCTTGAATCTTCTCTTTTTCTTATCGATTTACCTCTTTTCTGCCACCTAACCTGATGGATTCATGACACACTAAAAGAGCCTGTCTTCTTTTCTCTTTTCTTTTCTTCATTCTGTTCAAGATGAATCTTCTTGGATTAATTGTTCTTTACTTCATGTAATTCAACTGAGAGTAAGAGACAGTCTAGATTGGACCTAGAATCCAGGCCTTCATATCTGTAAGTGAGAATGGATTTGTCTTGTTAAGTAATCAAACATATTTTTAAACTACCATAATTGAAAGATTTTGACCCTGAGGTAAGAAAAGACATTTCAACAGCTCAGATAATTAGACCACACAGATGATACTATTTTTGTAAGAATTTAATATTTAATGAAATTAACATAATACATCAATATGGGAGAATAATATTCATTGAAGTATTTTAAAACTACTTAGAAGATTGTGGAGGGGTTCTATTTAAGATTCTAACCTCATGCTACATACTAAAATAAACCCCATATCTATTAAATAATTAAACAGGAAAAAAATCATATCACACAAAAAAAGATGGAAGGAAGCAATGGGAAATTTAAAAAGCTGTTGAAGAGTTTATTCTGAACTAAGAACATACTGAAGAAATTAGAAAGGAAAAAATAATGATATATTGGTGTTTGCTTTGTGTCAGGTTTGGTCCTATGAGCTTCTCGGTGTTACCTCACTTAGTATCCACACCTCCTATGATGCAAATAATATTATATCTCCATTTTACAAATGAGAAAACAAATGCTAAGAAAGGTTACGTAACTGGTCCAAAGTTACATAGTTAATTTCAGAACCCATATTCATTCACCCCTGTTTATTCCAGACCCCATGCACTAAGCCACTACATTGTACAGAAATATTCTGTATGTTAACAACTTCCAATGTAACACAGATAAAGAAATAGACTGAAGAAAAAATACATACAGCAAAAAGATGAAGAAAAGTTAGTACCTTTATCTTGAAAGAAGCTCATTTAATATAGTTTTTAAAAAATATTTGTGATATGTGTTTTATATATATATATATATATATATATAAATATATATACTTTTGCTTTTTTTTGTATCATTAATATACAATTACATGAGCAACATTGTGGTTACTAGGTTCCCCCCATTATCAAGTCCCCACCACATACCCCATTACAGTCACTGTCCAGCAGTGCAGTAAGATGCTATAGAGTCACTACTTGTCTTCTCTGTGCTATACTGCCTTCCCTGTGCCCCCCACGTTATGGATGCTAATCATAATGCCCCTTATTCCACTTATCCCTCCCATCCCACCCATCTTCCCCAGTCCCTTTCCCTTTGGTAACTATTAGTACATTCTTGGATTCTGTGAGTCTGCTGCTATTTTGTTCCTTCAGTTTTTTCTTTGTTCTTATACTCCACATATGAGTGAAATCATTTGATACTTGTCTTTTTCAGCTTGGCTTATTTCACTGAGCATAATACCCTCTAGCTCCATCCATGTTGTTGCAAATGGTAGGATTTGTTTTCTTCTTATGGCTGAATAATATTCCATTGTACATATGTACCACGTCTTCTTTATCCATTCATCTACTGATGGACACTTAGGTTGCTTCCATTTCTTGGCTATTGTAAATAGTGCTGCAATAAACATAGGGGTGCATATGTCTTTTTCAAATTGGGCTGCTGCACTCTTAGGGTAAATTCCTAGGAGTGGGATTCCTGGGTCAAATGGTATTTCTATTTTGAGTTTTTTGAGGAACCTCCATACTGCTTTCCACAATGGTTGAACTAATTTGCATTCCCACCAGCAGTGTAGGAGGGTTCCCTTTTCTCCACATCCTCGCCAACATTTGTTGTTGTTTGTGTTTTGGATGTTGGCCATCCTCACTGGTGTGAGATTATATGTCATTGTGGTTTCAATCTGCATTTCTCTGATGATTAGCGATGTGGAGCATCTTTTCATGTGCCTGTTGGCCATCTGAATTTCTTCTTTGGAGAAGTGTCTGTTCAGATCCTCTGCCCATTTTTTAATTGGATTATTTTCTTTGTGTCTGTTGAGGTGTGTGAGCTCTTTGTATATTTTTTATGTCAACCCCTTATTGAATATGTCATTTATGAATATATTCTCCCATACTGTAGGATGCCTTTTTTTTCTACTGATGGTGTCCTTTGCTGTACAGAAGCTTTTTAGTTTGATATAGTCCCACTTGTTCATTGTTGCTCTTGTTTCCTTTGCCCAGGGAGATATGTTCATGAAGTAGTTGCTCATGTTTATATTCAAGAGAGTTTTGCCTATGTTTTCTTCTAAGAGTTTTATGGTTTCATGACTTACATTCAGGTCTTTGATCCATTTCGAGTTTACTTTTCTGTATGGACTTAGACAGGAATCCTGCTTCCTTCTCTTACATGTCGCTGTCAAGTTTTGCCAACACAGCTGTTGAAGAGGCTGTCATTTCCCCATTGTACATCTATGGCTCCTTTATCATATATTAACTGACCATATATATTTGAGTTAATATCTGGACTCTCTATTCTGTTCCACTGGTCTACAGGTATGTTCTTCTGCCAGTACCAAATTGTCTTGATTACTGTGGCTTTATAGTAGAGCTTGAAGTTGGGAAGAGAGATCCCCCCTGTTTTATTCTTCCTTCTCAGGATTGCTTTGGCTATTCAGGGTCTTTTGTGGTTCCATATGAATTTTAGAACTATTTGCTCCAGTTCGGTGAAGAACGCTGTCAGTATTTTGATAGGGATTGCATTGAATCTGTAGATTGCTTTAGGCTGGAAGGCCATTTTGACAATATTAATTCTTCCTACCTAAGAGGATGGGATGAATTTCTATTTATTAGTGTCCTCTTTAATTTTTCTTAAGAGTGTCTTGTAGTTTTCAGAGTATAGGTCTTTCACTTCCTTGGTTAGGTTTTTTTCCTAGGTATTTTATTCTTTTTGATGCAACTGTGAATGGAATTGTTTTCCTGATTTCTCTTTCTGCTAGTTCATCGTTAGTGTATAGGAATGCAACAGATTCCCGTGTGTTAATTTTGTATCCTGCAACTTTGCTGAATTCAGATATTAGGTCTAGTAGTTTTGGAGTGGGTTCTTTAGGGTTTGTTATGTACAATATCATGTCATCTGCAAACAATGACAGCTTGACTTCTTCCTTACCAATCTGGATGCCTTTTATTACTTTGTGTTGCCTGATTGCCATGACCAGGACCTCCAGTACTATGTTGAATAAAAGCATGGGGAGTGAGCATCCTTGTCTTGTTCCTGATATTAGAGGAAAAACTTTCAGCTTCTCGCTGTTAAGTATGATGTTGGCTGTGTGTTTTTTGTCCTTCTTTTTGTTGACATGGTGGAGGATGTTGATGGATTTTCGAATGTTGTACCATCCTTGCATCCCTGGGATGAATCTCACTTGATCATGGTGTGTGATCCTCTTGATGTATTTTGAATTTGATTTGCTAATATTTTGTTGAGTATTTTTGCATCTATGTTCATCAGGGATATTGGTCTGTAGTTTTCTTTTTTTTGTGGGTTCTTTGCCTGGTTTGAGTATTAGAGTGATGCTGGCTTCATAGAATGCATTTGGAAGTATTCCCTCCTCTTCTATGTTTTTAAAAACTTTAAGGAGAATGGGTATTATGTCTTCTCTATATGTCTGGTAAAATTCAGTGGTGAATCCATCTGGCCCGGTGTTTTGTTCTTGGGTAGTTTTTTGATTACCGATTCAATTTTGTTGCTGGTAATTGGTCTGTTTATATTTTCTGTTTCTTCCTTGGTCAGTCTTGGAAGGTTGTATTTTTCTAGGAAGTTGTCCATTTCTTCTAGGTTATCCAGTTTGTTAGTATATAGATTTTCATAGTATTCTCTAATAATTCTTTGTATTTCTGTGGTGTCCATAGTGATTTTTCTTTTCTCATTTCTGATTCTGTTTATGTGTGTAGATTCTCTTTTTTTCTTAAGAAGTCTGGCTTAGGGTTTATCTATTTTGTTTATTTTCTCAGAGAAGCAGCTCTTGGTTTCATTGATTTTTTTCTATTGTTTTGTTCTTCTCAATTTTATTTATTTATTCTCCAATCTTTATTATGTCCCTCCTTCTACTGACTTTGGGCTTCATTTGTTCTTCTTTTCCAGTTTCAATAATTGTGAATTTAGACTATTCATTTGGGATTGTTCTTCCTTTTTTAAATAGGCCTGCATTGCTATATACTATCCTCTTAGAACTGCCTTTGCTGTGTCCCACAGAAGTTGGGGCTTTGTGCTGTTGTTTTCATTTGTCTGCATATATTGCTTCTTCTCTGTTTTAATTTGGTCACTGATCCATTGATTATTTAGGAGCATGTTGCTAAGCCTCCATGAGTTTGTGAACCTTTTTGTTTTCTTTGTACAATTTATTTCTAGTTTTATACCATTGTGATCTGAGAAGCTGGTTGGTACATTTTCTTTTTTTTCTTTTTTTTTTTTTTTCAGGGTTGCAGTTGCAGCCTTTTATTGCTGGTCCTTTAGTTGCACAAAAGTCTTGGATGTCCATTTCAGAATTCAAGGTTTGTTAGTCCTGAATAACAGATAAGTTGCTACTGCAAAACTGAGATGAATAATTGCGGGTCAGGGAATCACTCTGATTTGGGCTTACGACTTTTTTTTTTTTTTTTACAATTTATTTTATTTTAGTATCATTAACCTACAATTACATGAGCAATATTGTGATGATTAAACTACCCCCTTCATCAGGTCCCCCCCACCAACCCTATTACAGTCACTGTCCATCAGTGTAGTGAGATGAGAATCACTACTTGTCTTCTCTGAGCTCTACAGTCCCCCCCGTACCCCCCCACCCTATGTCTGCCAATCGTAATGCCCCTTTTACCCTCTTATCCCTCCCTTCCCACCCATCTCCCCAGTCCCTTTCCCTTTGGTAACTGTTAGTCCATTCGTGGGTTCTGTGAGTCTGCTGCTGTTTTGTTCCTTCAGTTTTTTTTTTTTCTTTGTTCTTATACTCCACATATGAGTGAGATCATTTGGTACTTGTCTTTCTCCACCTGGCTTATTTCACTGAGCATAATACCCTCTAGCTCCATCCATGTTGTTGCAAATGGTAGGATTTGTTTTTTTCTTATGGCTGCGTAATATTCCATTGTGTATATGTACCACATCTTCTTAATCCATTCATCTACTGATGGGCACTTAGGTTGGTACATTTTCGATCTTTTTGAATTTACTGAGGCTCTTTTTGTGGCCTAGTATGTGGTCTATTCTGGAAAATGTTCCATGTGCACTTGAGAAGAATGTGTATCTTGCTGCTTTTGGGTGTAGAGTTCTTTAGATGTCTGTTAAGTCCATCTGTTCTAATGTGTTGTTCAGTGCCTCTGTGTCCTTACTTATTTCCCATCTGGTTGATCTGTCCTTTGGAGTGAGTAGTGTGTCGAAGTCTCCTAAAATGAATGCATTTCATTCTATTTCCCTCTTTAATTCTGTTAGTATTTGTTTCACATATGTAGGTAATCCTGTATTGGGTACATAGATATTTATAATGGTTATATCCTCTTGTTGGACTGACCATTATATCATTATGTAAAGTCTTTCTTTATCTCTTGTTACTTTCTTTGTTTTGAAGTCTATTTTGTCTGATACAAGTACTGCAACACCTGCTTTTTTCTCCCTATTGTTTGTGTGAAATGTCTTTCCATCCCTTCACTTTTATAGTCTGTGTATGTCTTTGGGTTTCAAGTGAGTCTCTTGTAGGCAGCATATAGGTGGGTCTTGTTTTTTATCCATTCAGTGACTCTTTGTCCTCTGATTGGTGCATTTGGAGCATTCACATTTAGGGTGATTATTGATAGGTATGTACTTATTGCCATTGCAGGCTTTGGATTCTTGATTACCAAAGTTTCAAGGGAAGCTTCTTTACTATCTAACTGTCTAACTTAACTCACTTATTATGCTATGATAAACACAGTCTGATGATTCTTTATTTCTCTCTGTTCTTCTTCCTCCTCCACTCTTTATGTATTAGGTGTTTTATTCTGTACTCTTTGTGTTTCCCTTGACTGATTTTGTAGATAGCTGATTTTATTTTGCATTTAGTTAGTATTTGGTGGTGTACTTCCTTTGCTGTGGTTTTATTTTCTCTGGTGACAGCTATTTAGCCTTAGGCACACTTCTGTCTAGAACAGTTCCTTTAAAATACACTGTAGGGATGGTTTGAGGGAGGTAAATTCCCTCAACTTTTGCTTGTGTGGGAATTGTTTAATCCCTTCTTCAAATTTAAATGATAATCTTGCTGGACACCGTATTCTTGGTTCGAGGCCCTTCTGTTTCATTACACTGAATACATCATGCTACTCCCATCTGGCCTGTAAGGTTTCTGCTGAGAAGTCTGATGATAGCCTGATTGGTTTTCCTTTGTAGGTGATCTTTTTTCTGTCTCTGGCTGCTTTTAATACTCTGTCCTTGTCTTTGATCTTTGCCATTTTAGTTATTATATGTCTTGGTGTTGTCCTCCTTGGGTCCCTTGTGTTGGGAGATCTGTGGACTTCCATGGCCTGAGAGACTATTTCCTTCCCCAAATTGGGGAAGTTTTCAGCAATTACCTCCTCAAAGACACTTTCTATCCCTTTTTCTCTCTCCTCTTCTTCTGGTCTCCCTATAATGCGAATATTGTTCCATTTGGATTGGTCACACAGTTCTCTTAATATTCTTTCATTCATAGAGCTCTTTTTTTCTCTCTCTGCCTCAGCTTCTCTGTACTCCTGTTCTCTGATTTCTATTCCATTGACAATCTCTTCCACCTCATCCAGTCTGCTTTTAAATCCTTCCATTGTTTGTTTCATTTCTGTTATCTTACTCCTGAATTCATCCCTTAGCTCTTGACTATTTCTCTGTAGCTCCATCACTATGCTTATATAAAACTTGTATTTTGAATTCTTTTTCAGGAAGATTGGTGATTTCAGTTTCACCAAGCCTTCTCTCTGGTGTTTGAGGGACTTTAGACTGAACAAGGTTCTTCTGCCTTGTCATGGTAATGGGAGTGGTCGCCAGTGAGTGGTGCGTGTGTCAGCTGGGAGAACAAAGTCCCTTCCTGCTTGCCTGTCACCTTCCCTGTCTCTGCGGTCTGTGCCAGTTAACCACAAACAGGGAGCAGCCTCTTGGTTAATCCTGTAGGCTGCTGTGGGTGGGCCAGCCCTTGGGATAGCCTAGGGCACTGGTGGGGGTTGCAGGCCAGCAGCGCATGTTCTGCCACAAAAGCAAAGCCCCTGTGTGCCTTCTGGTTTCCGCGCCCATCTCCGCTGTCTGTGCCAGTCAACTGTGTGCAGGGAGCAGCCTCTGGGTTAATCCCCTGAACTGCTGTGGGCGGGGTGGCCCTCGGGATGGCCTAGGGTGCTGGTGGGGACCACAGGCAAGCGGTGTGTGCTCTGCCACGAGAACAAAGCCCCTTCATGCCTTCCGGTCTCTACATCCGCGTCCACTGTCTGTGCCAGTCAACTGCATACAGGGAGCAGTCTCTGGGTCTTGGCCAGTTAGCCATGTGCAGGGAGAAGCCTCTGTGTTATGCTGTGTGGTTGCTGTAGGCAGGGCTGCTCTCCAGCTGGTCTGCAGCAATGGTGAGGACAGCCAGTTTGCCTGCAGGTGCTGGCAGGGAAGATGGAATAGCAGGCTGCTTATTGCTGTGAGAGGTCTTGGAGCTGCATTGCCAACCAGGGGATTAGGGCACCTGAAATTCCTTAAAGTTCCCAGACTGCTGGGCTGAGTATGCCAGGACAATTTTGTCCACCTGTTAAACCTTCATCCCTTTAAGACTTTTAGAGCACCTGCTTTCCTTTTGTCCCAGAGCAGCCAGCTGTGGGAACCTGTTTGCAGTCTTAGTCTCAGATTTTGCTTTTCCACTCCTCTAATATTCAGAGCACCGTGCAATGTGTGTCTGTGCTCGTGGGGAAGATTACTAGGGCTGGTTATTTGACAGTCCTGTGCTTCTATTCCCTCCCCACTCTGATTCTTTTCCTCCCACCTGTGAGCTGGGGTGGGAGGAGTGCTCAGGTCCCGCCAGCTTTGTATCTTACCCTTTTCTGTGAGATGTTGGGTTCTCACAGATGTAGCCTGGTTGGTGTACTGTATCTTCTGGTCACTCTTTTAGGAATAGTTGCATTTGCTCTATGTTCAAAAATGTATGTGGTTTTGGGAGGAGATTTCTGCCACCCTACTCACGCTGCCATCTTTTTCCACTTAATAGAGTTTTTTTAAAGAGTAAAATATTCTCAATCTTTTAACTTGATTGAAGTAAATATAATCATGATTTCATTGTGGGCACTATAAAACTGATATTTTGTACATTACTTTAGGAAAGCTACTTGGTTACATTAAAAATTCATAGTAGTGTTCACAATAGACACTAACAGTATGTGTTGGAAAATGGCACTTAGTTCAGTCTCTCCCACCTTATTATTAAAAATAAACAGAGAACAAGCAAACGGGAAAAAATATACTAAAAACTACTGACAGCTGACTGCTGGACAAGATCAGAAAGATTTTTATTAACCATGAATTATATACCCAAATGATTTCAGAATGAAATTTGATGACTCACTTGAAATATTCCACCTCAAAAGAAACAAACCAGCAGTTTAAAGGAAGATAATGAAATCTGATGTCTGCTCTTTGGAGCTATCTTAGCCCAACCCCACCCCAGACACCCAGTTTTGTACTAACCAACCATTCTTCTACTAGTTTTTGAGATCAGTGTATTGTTCTCTCTCTCTCAGAACTTTTCTTCCCGTATCTATTTGGAGGCTGTAATTCCTCTACATTGGAGGGTGGGGAGTCATGGTCATAGCAGGGTTACAGGTTGAGAGTCCTCACCCCAAAAGAGTTAAGTTGCTAGAGGCCGAATGGTGATAGAAGGAGCCTGGTACCTGAGCATCCCTGGGATTAGTTTCTCATAAACTCCGCTGCATCAGAGTTAAGATATGTCAATGGGAATAAGAGGAAGTTACACCTCTGTGTTCTGGAATCCAAATGCTTGCTGATACTGGAAATTGGTCTAGGAGCAGAATATATCAATGTGCCTTCCAGCTAACATTATGACAAGGAGATTTAATGAGCGCCCATATGAACAGAGAATGGGACTAGCATAAATGCTACATTGGGATAAATTTCCTCTCACTTAAGGCAGACTAGACATCAAACAAGAAACAAACAAAAAAATAGTAGCTCTTTAAAAATATACTTGAAAGCGTGGGAAAAGGCACGTGACCTTAAAAGCCTCTGGGGACTAACAGGACTCCGGTAGGGGACAGCTATCCAGATGAGAGAGAACCAGTGTCAAAACAAGTAAGCAGTTCTCTCTTCCTGCCTTCTGAAATTTAGACTGGCTATAACAGGGTTTGGACTTAAGAGCCACATTGTAAAAGAAGTGGAAACATCTGCTTGGGAAGAAGTATGCTGGCTGTAGGTTTTGATATCCTAAAATAAGCACCTGCCTGTGGCATGGTCACGGTGCAGCCTGCTCCCAGTGCACTCCAGCACATGAAATTTCCAGGCAGACGTGCCCCAGGCAAATGCACAGACCTCAAGTTTAGTTCTGCTATTCTGAGAAAAACCCAGTGTACCTACACCTGTACAGAAGGAATCCATGACAGCTACAGGGCTATTTGATTTATCTGTTTGCTTCCAAATCTGTGTGGATTATCAAGCCTGTTACTCTTCAGAGGAGCAGGAAATGCAGGTTTTTATGTGAACTCTCCCAGGCTTTAAATGTTCTCAATTTCAAAAATTTGAAAAGTCTGTACAGCCCCCAAACATCCATATGCTGGATCCAGCATTCCAGTCTAATTTTGTGACTTGTGAAGTATAGCACAAAGACAAAGAAATGGAAAGTATGATAGATATTGAAAAGAATTTCTCAATCTAGAATGCCAGTAGGTAACAAATAAGAGGAGTTCCAGAAAGAAATTACAGCTTACAATTATGTAGATTTCTATGTGACATGAGCCACAGGAAAAAATGGAACTACTCTAGGATGAAAGCAATTCCCAGAACATCAGTTGTGCCACAAAACTAGAAAGCACTTGAAAAATTAGGGCAGGATGTCAAAGACTTCACAAAATTTTTTTCAAGAAGAAAATGTATTTCATTCAAAATGTTCTACAAAGAAAAAGCTGGAAGATCGCCATGAGATGGTGAAAAAGGCACATATTTCTTCTGTCAATTAAAAAAAAACAAGGAAATTAGAAATGCCAGGGGAAAAAGTTGTTCAATAAAGTCATGGTCCAAATATGAAGTGAATGAACACATGGCAGAATAATGAGCAGTTGGTGGTCAGAAATAGAGTGATTCCAGTTGAATTTTATGCTTGGAACACATTCATTTTCAAGCAACAAAGATAGAAAAACATGAAATTAGATTTCTTTTATTTAGTCCCAGCAGGTGCTTTGTTCTGTGAAAATAATATTTATCTAACAAGTTTGGCTTATCAAATAAGATAGAAAGCTTTAAATGTTACTTAACACCATGAATGAAATAATTTAGAAACAGCAAAAATAATTGTCACTAACAACTGTGGAGTTGGTGTCAATGAGTTGGAAGAGTAGAAATGCTTTAAAATTGAAAAGGCAAGAAAGACATAGAGGTAGAACAACATCATTTAAGATAATGGTGGTCGCTATGAGAGAAATAAAAAACACAAAAATGATTGAGTAATATCTTCTAAAGAGGACATGGGAAGTGTAGGAATTGAAGTTTTTCTTTCCATGTTTACCTTGTGGATTTTAATTATTTTCATGGTACTCCTGTTTTACTTTTATGATAAAAATAACTATTAAAAGATAAGTTAACCACTCAGATAATTTAAAATACAATATATAGCTTGCCATTCTCAAGATAAAAGAAAGGATTTTCTAAAGCAATTTTTCCATACTATATATGAATATTCTCAAAAATATGAAATGAAATCAGAAAATATAACACAAATTTTGCTAAACTAACAAGATGACAACATAATATAAACTCAACTTTGTAGAAAATATTTAGGAAACAAGTATACTTTAATATTACAAAAATGATGTTAATTTTTAAAAAGTTTATAATCTCTACTGCAATTCCCAAGAATTTTCCTTAAAAAAAATCCAAGCTATAGAAAAAGCTATATTCATGAAAATATGTATTGAATCCTTATTTCAAATAGCAAATCACTGAAAGCACCTTCAACTTATACTATAGGGAAGTAGGTGAGTTATGTTGAAATATTCTAAACCACTGATGAGGGGTAAAGCTGGGGATGGGCAGAGAGAGAAAGGCCAGACAAGATCTTTCTGGAAAGATTTGATGGTGTCCCTCTGGGCGGGGCAGATGGTCGAATACTAACTCTCTCTTAGAGCACCTCTATGAATTCTTTGGGGATACCATGTCTAATTGCTAGAAATCTACAGTTCTCTGGCATGTGCTATGCCCAGTGGTATGTTGTTGAAAAGTTTAACAATTGGCCCTCTGCAGAGAAAAATCTGATTTCCAGGATGTTTATATTCCTATCATGGCTGATTTTAAGCTGTCAGATGTCACTGACTATGGAGTATCGCAAAATTTTATAGTATTTCCATTACGCACAAGAGCATAGGTGAGAGCAGAAATGTATGAAATAATAAGTAGTGAGTTTTGAATATGCATTACCTTTGCTTTTAATAAAGTTTATTTAATTTAAACAAATTAACATAATTGATATGTTTATATAATTAGTTATAGTAATGATCCTTTTTAACAAAAAGCTCACAAAATTCCTTAAAATTTAACAACTGGCTGTGATGACACATGTGAGCTGACTCCATTGTCTTCTTCACTTAACTATTCCTCAGTTTCTGGTTCCAAGAAGTTTTAACCTGTCATCAGCTGCTTTTATTGGGAGGGTTTCCTTTGTTAAAATTAGTTAATTTTTTAAATTGTGGTAAAATAGAGATAGCATAAATTTTACCATTTATTTAAGTGCACAGTTCAGTACATTTCAGACGTTCAGACATTAAGTACATTTACATGGTTGTGCAGCCATCATTGCCATCCATCTACAGAACCCTTTTTATCTTGCAAAACTGAAACTCTGTACCCATTAAACACTAACTCCCCATTTTCTTTCCCTGCAGTCCCTGGCAACCTCCCCTCATTCTACTCTCTGTCTGTACGAACTTGATCTAATAGGCATTTCATATAAGCAGAATCATGCAACATTTGTCCTCTTGTGGTTGATGTGTTTCACTTAACATAATGTCTTCAAGAGCTCATCCATTATGTAGCACGGGGAGAGGTTCCTTTTAAGATGACCCATGATCTTGTTAGGCAGAGAATCCCAGGACAGATTTTCTGGTGAGAGTCAGGTACCAGCCATTATTGCAAACATGCATGCCACACTACCCAAGTTCCTTGCTTAACCTATGGATTTCCTCCAAGAAACCCTACATTGTCCAATCTTTATGTAATAAGTACTCAGTTTTCTATGATATACTCTGCAAGTGGTAAATGAATGAAGTTGAAAAAAACAATTTGGGACTGTGTTTGCTATAAGTAGATGAATGATATAACAGTGAGCTGAAGGGCTCACAGATTCCTGCTCTTCTTGCCTCTAAACATCAACCTAAATTCTCATTAGGCAAAGTTCAATCTTCACACGTTTTATACATTGTGATGACTCTTAGATCTTTATCTCTAGCTCATGTTTCTCCTGGGCTCCAATCCAATATCCAACACCCACCACCAACAGCAGCACAGACCAACTGACTTCCTCCTCTCATTGTTCTCTGCCTTTTTTCATGTCAACACATCTGGACACCTCTTCAAGTTACGCCCTCATCCTCTGCACCCCAATAACCACGGTGATGTTACTCACATACAAAGGTGACCGTGCCAGCTCTGAGTGCTCTGGTGTTTTCATAGACCGCATCATGCCTCTGCTTACAGAAGGCCTCACCTCTGTTTTGCAAGCGCCCTCATGCCAGAAGCTTTTCTGAGAACAGTGGCTTATGCTCCATCTTCTACGTGCTCTTTTTCCTCCTGAAAGTCCAACTTCCCTTGCTCTTGCCCAGGATTTCGACCTCAAGAACCTGTAACTCTCTTTCACATTCAACTTTTTAAATGAAGTATTTTATGGCCTTTTCTCCAAAAAGAAATTGACCATTTCCCTTTTTATTCCAAAGTGCTTTCTACATAAATCTACCATTGTGCCTACAAAATTCTACTGTGCTTCTTTGACTATCTGCCTGTTTTCCTCCCCAGCAAAGAGCTATAAGGTATTTGTGACCAAAAGCCAGATTATTAGTGTTTGTATTCTTAGAGTATAACCTGGCAAGTATTTAAAACTTAATCTTTAAAAGGAATAAATAAATAAAACTGTAAATAAAATATTATACAACTATTAAAAATAGTTTTAAGGCATGTGATAATATAATTTATAAAATTATTAGTAGAGCAAGACACAAAATTCTGCTTATAACATTCATATAATTTAGTGAAGCATATATACTTAGACTAAAACCTGGAAGAAAATACAAGTTGCTAAAGTTTGTTCATTAGAATGTTAAAATTTGAAGTGACTCTTATTTCCTCTCTCTCTTCCCACCTCTCCACTCTTCTCCTCTCCTGTCTTCTTGCTTTTTTCAAGTGTTGTGTTAAATGTTCGAATTTCTTTTATAACCATATATGTTTATATGTAACTTTATATATACTTTTTAGGAGACAGATGGTTACATGATTCTCAATGGTATGTCTGTTTTTATATGTGTCATTTCTTTCACAATCACTTGGATACGTAATCCTAAGAAACGCTCCCTTACAGACAAATTGAAAAACGGTCAAGAATTCTAGCAAAACTATACTAACTCATTGCTACCACCCTCAAAAAATCATGTATTGGCACCGTGTTTCTCTGTCCTCTATGCTGTCCTCAACCACTCCAAGACACCACCCAAAACTAATCACAGTCTGAAAAAATTTCTTTCCTAATATTTTCTGTTACTTTTTCCCTAAAATTTTCTCTTAGTTCCTTATTCAACCATAATATATTCTCACAGCTCCTATGTAATTCAACTGATGGGCAATAAATCAAGAATGCCTTTGAAAATCGTGGTTGAAATGAGATCTAGAGCTTCATGCTTTTATTAACTGAGTATCTCCTATGCCAGACAAAAAAAATACAAAAATCCACGGGCAGAAGCTCGCCTGTCTGTGAAGGCAGAGTGTTGGCTAAGAATTTCAATAGGTCTACATAGTGCCCCCAGCCCCCAGACAATAAGCAATTCAAAGACCAGATCATAGATGAGTCATCGCTACCCTTTGGTGCTTAGCACACAGATGTGGCAAAAATTAATACATGTTGAATAATAGAAGTCATCAGTGCAGTCACATCATAGCTTTGTGAGATGCAGCAGGAGAAATAGCCCCTGAGCACCAATCAGAGAGCAGTGATTAGAAACCTGTTGTTCTCTGTTTTGCTATCAACTTTCTGTTGAAGAGGAATGGAAAGTCAGAAGAAGCTAGCTGAAGCCAAATTAACGCTAGGCACCATGATTTTTATATTTATTCCTAATATATGTGTGTGTGTATATATATATATATATATATATATAATAGAAATGATTTAAAAAGTAAACATTGGTGCCCAAACACGTGAATTTGAATACTGGCTCTGCTACTGGAAAACTATGTGACTTTGGGCCAGTTCCATGATGTCCCCATTCCTCAATTAAAAACGTATAATCTGGGGGTGATATTAACAGATGTACTTGATAGAACATTTGTGAGAATTGAGTTAATATACACAAAGCCCCAGAACAGAGATGGGCACATGATAAACACTTTTTAAGTGTAAGCTTTAAAATATTTTATTGTCATTAGTTAACTGTTATATCATCCCTTTGAGGTGAGTGTTACTACTGCCATTTTACACCCGAGAAATCAAAAGCTAAATACATAAACATGTCATGCATTATATAGTAAAACTCAAATTCAGACTCGAGCCAAAGAGATTTTGCTCATGTATCATAAATGATGCTTTCATAGACTAGGAAAAAAGGGATAGGAAATAGGAAAAAAAAATGATTTGAGGAAGAATAGGAAAAAAAGCTATGTTGCAAACCTTGGCAACCTAAAATCCCAAGGAACTAAGCTTTTCCAAATAGCAGAATTTCTGGATGTCTAAATTTTAATCCCTATAAACACAAACTTCTTTTGGTTTCAGTTCTGTGTTAGTCAACAACATGTACTTAACATAATTTATTTTATTCTTTGTGACCCAGGCTCATTATTATTTCTATCGGTTTTTGCACAGAGCTGTAACAGCCCATGTTATCATGCCCTGAAGAGCTAGTGAGTTCTGTAGAAGCATTTGCTCCTTCAAGTAATGGCTCTCGCCTGCATCTCCTTGAATTCTTGTATGTGTGGCTCGGTAGCTCCCCTCTTTTCTCTGTCTTATGTGACAGCCTTCACAGGTCTCCCCAAGCATTTTGCCTGCCAATAGCAGCCCTTTTATCCTGATAATTTTAACTGTAATTGTTCTGTGGAGTTGATAGAAATAAGCATATAGATACAACCTGACTGATTATAACCATGTATAAAAGCAGAATAAGCAGAGTCTGAGTGAAGACCTGAGGGGTAGATGAGTAAAATCCATGTGCGTTAAGTGCAAGCATTATAGCGTCTACTTTAGCTCTGCAGAGACCATTTGCTCACTAACCTGTGCTTCTCCGTGTGTCTGACATGGTATGCGGTAAGGTACTTAGATAATCTTTCAGCTGTGCAACAATAGTGATGTGGAACCGCTGAATTCCAAGATGGAGATTTATGTAGAAAATTATTTTAAAGCAAAAGGACTATTACGAACCATAGCACTTGAGGCTGAGTGTTCTGCAGTGTCTTGTTCTGCAAAGTTAAGTGTCAACAAGACATTGAATAAGAAGTTTGTTATTTACATATATTTTCAGGAACTTTACTTGTGTTTTTTTTTTCATCTGCAACAGGCCCACGAGGAAGCTGCAATAAGTATTTGAGACAATCACTTATTGGAGAATATCTCTTTAAGGGCGCTCATCACAAGGCATAAAACATAATACATACAATAAAATGTTATGACTTTCCTGCAATCCAATCTAATCCTTAATTAAAAGAGAGATGGTGACCTAATTCATTTACACTCTATTCCTAAATATTTTAATGCTAATTCCAAACTATTTAGTCATTGGTTAGATTCTAAAATGTATCAAGTTGTGGAATATATGGAACAATGTTTCTCCTCTTATAACTTCGTATTATTTTTATTTCATCTAATATGCTTTTCAGATTATTGTTTAATATTCCAGACGGACAGAAGAAAAAATAATGTGACTTATTGAACTATTACTAATGATAGTAATCAATCTGTATTTGTTTTGTGGCCTTTCTGAATTTGCTTTCAGCCTTGATGACTTTATTTTGATGAATAAATAAACAGTGCTTTTATGATCGCATGATTCTGCCCCAAAACATTTATGAACCCTAAATTTTTTATATTTTCATATAAAAATTCATCTCTGTAATTATTTTCATATTATTTCTATCAATAAGCTTTTACCTCTACAATATCCTTAACTTCCTCATTCCAGTATCTTATTAATCTTTCATGCAAAATCTTTAATATTGCCAATTTGCCTACCATTCTGCTTATATTACTTGTTCTTTTCAAATTTTTGCCTTTGCATATTAATTACTGCCCCATTATATATCTTCTTCCCTTTACTCTGCTAACAACAATCTCCTTTTTTGCATTTTCTAGGTAGACTTCTTGGTTTAACCACACCTGATTTTTGTATATTTTTTAGATGTGGCTGTGAATTATCTGTATTATTTGTGCTGGTGAATATGTTTTCTTCTAAGGTTTCTTTTGCCTTTTCATGAGAATATGCTCCATCTTTCTAAACAGAATGACAGATCTATCACCAATAGACGTCATCGTTCTTTCACTCATACGTATCTCCATTGGCCAAGATGTATTCTCCAAATTTTATTCTTAGTACATGTTATTGCTTGATTAATGATAAAGAGACTTGGGAGAAAATGCAAATGGTACATTTTTATTGTACATTTTATAAACTTTTCAACTTGACTATTTCTTAGGTATTCGGCTAAAATTCATGAATCTTAGAGCTATCGGGCGTCATCAAAGCTGATCTTATTTTACAAATAGGGACTCTGAAGCCTAGAGAACCAAGGTTACCTAGCTAGTTAATAGCACTCTTAGGACTAAAATCTGGTCACCTGATTTTCAGAACGTGACCTTGGCTCTATGACATGTTTGCACCCCCATTGCCGTCAAGTCCTTTGGAGGTGTTATTTTAGCAATCCATATATCATGCCTGAGATTTGGGTACACTGAACAGCCATGACTCTGTTTCACAGATGTGCTGGAAAAAAAGTGATGTTAAATGGCTGCCCAAGGCTGCAGGCGAAAATTCACAAAGGCATCAAAATAGAACACGTTTCTACTGTGTTCTGCTTCTCAGGGTTATCTAGGAAACTACTCTGCCTTTGTGAGAACAAGTTCTCTCTTCTCCAGAGGCTAAATAACTCCCTAATGGTAAATTAGTCACTTAGGAGGTACATTAACTCTTCCAGGCCACTGGGGTGCCATTACTTTGAAATCATTTGTTTCTAGACCATTGGCTGCAATGATAATACACTACTCCAAATGGCACTCCAGTGGCCCAAAAGACCTGATGCACCTTCCTCACCACTGAACTTGGGCAAAGCTTTGGTATGTTCCTGAAACCCCTTCACCCCATGAAACATTTAGACATTTATTAAGGTTTTCTGGCCAAGGCTGGCACTATATTAAATTGTCTTTGAGTTTACTTTGACATCAGAGTTCTTATTTCTGCTTTCTGTGATTCTCCCTCCATCCATTTCTCATTCATCCAGTATCTAATTTACCCAGGGACCCAGAGACCTCATACTACTTCCCTGCACTCTTTCTGCTGTGCTATAAAGACGCATGATCCCTCTTCACAATTCTTCTCTCTTGGCCCCAAACTCCTCCCTCCTTCATGACAAAATATGTCAAAATTCAGACCAATTTACATAGGGATCTACAGTAGCCAGCTTTTATTAAGGGGCAAAATAACTCACATCAAGGATTCAATAACATGAGTTATTTAATAATTGTTTAATAATTGACCATTAAACCATTCAATAAAATTTCACCATTTAATAATAGTATCGATAGCTAATAATGAATTCATGTGTTGCCTCTAAGGCATTTCTTTACAACTCTGTATTTTAATTCATTAGACCAAAGAATACATGGATATTATAAGAAATTCAAAAGGTATGAAATACAAAATGTAAATTTCCATCCCTGATCTGATCCTAAGAGTCCAGTTACCCCTTTTCTAGGGCAACTTCTCTTACCAAGTTCACATACATATGTGTATAGGTATATATACATTTCTTTTACATAAATGTTAGCTTAGTAGACATATTGTTATACACTTAGCTTTTTTATTTAAAAATATAAATTGGAGATAATTCTATTTCAACACATACTGATCAGTGGCATTGTTTTTAACAGGTGTATAATGTTCCGTTGTACAGATGTACCATAGCTTATCTAACCAGTCCCCTAGTTATGGACATTAATGGTTTTTCCCTCCTCAAACTTTTGTTATTACAAACAATGTTATATATAGTATCAGCCTTTTACGTACAAATCAGCCATTATACTTAATTGTGAGTATATTTATATAATAAACCCCTCCAAATAGAATTGCTGAAACAAAGGATACATGCATTTTTAATACTAAAAAATACGATTAAGTGACCATCCACAGAGTCTGTAACAATTTACATTACCTCAACAATATATTGTGTTTTCCTATTTCAATGTTAGCCAATTTAATGGTTAAAAAATGACTTTACATAGAGGTTAATACAGCTGACTCATGGAGGCAAGACTCATAGTTATGACTACCAGGTGCTCAGCCAATGCTTTTTCTCTTCTTAGCCTAGATACAGAGACTAATTAGGGAAAGGTGTTTTCTACATAGCCACCCAAATGTCAATGTATTGGTAGATACCTACTTCAACTGGTGTGAGAATCGGGAGTGAAAGGGAGAGGGGAATGAAGTATAAAGGATAAGCAGAAGTATAAAAGAATAGTCAGAATAGGAGAATCAAGGGAGAGGAGAAATAAAAGTCACCGCTGAAATAATACACTGGAGCCTTGGAGACACAGATGTGAAGCACTAACCATGAGGGTGTGGTAAGGAGGTGTGATACGAACCACCCCAAGACAGAGCTCTGGTTTGGCTGGACAACCATTATTAGTTCTCCTAGATCCTTTATACTTATCCTCACAATGCTATATTTACAGGTTTTGCTTTTGAGACCCTTTTTTTAATAACAGACTTTTTGCCCTACACATTCAGCAGGAATTAGTAAGGATCATGTCTCTCTAGAATCATGTTTTTCCTTTCTTCCTTTCTTCCTTTCTTTTTCTTTTCCTTCCTTTTTTTTTTTTTTTAACATTTCTGGGTGATTATATTTGAGTCAGAGGGACTAGTAATAAATTAAAAGTGCCCCAAAGACAGTCCTTTCACTAAAAAAAATTAAGTAGGATAAGCTGATCTTCTCCAATAAAAAGAGAAAAAAATACCCAACCCAACATAATAGTCTTTATAGCCTCATAAACCACAGTACCACCCAAGATGTTAACAAGCTGGCATGTTTTGAGCATCAAAGATAGAGAGGAAACTGTGTTTACATGTTTGGCACAAAAACTAATGAGGAAAGTCAATTGGCCCTTTGTCTTGAGGGTCTGAAGCGCTGAGCTCTGATGTTTGGTCTCTTCGTTGGCACCGGTTCAAGTAATCCCTCGTGGCCTGACAAAGCCGCACTTGTGTTTTATTAGTGGCCACGCTGAACTCTCCCGCCTGGGCTCTGTCGTCTCTCAATGGAGCGCTGCTGCGGAGGGCACACTTGTTTGAAAACACTAAATCAGAGCACGATGATCTTTGCCCGACCAGAGCAACCCAGAGAACGACAATGTTCCAAGTACTGTTCCCTTTGCTGGAGAGGGAGGCAGCAAGAACGGGTGGAAGGTTGAGAACTAGTGCCTGTGGCTGAGAAATTGGAAATTGG
The DNA here is from genome assembly GCA_029783875.1 of Phataginus tricuspis. Lineage (NCBI taxonomy): Eukaryota > Metazoa > Chordata > Mammalia > Pholidota > Manidae > Phataginus > Phataginus tricuspis. Next base: position 17,335,285 of record JAQQAC010004068.1, read on the forward strand.
CACCTACAAAACCTGGCTTATATAATAAACCATTTCCCCGGCGAACCACGGGGGCCACCCTGACATCTGAACCTGCCATGACGCATCCGGTGGCGCCACCCGCGAGGCCTGGACGTGGAGCCGGCAGAGGTCAAGATGACCCCAGAGGCCTTTTCTTTCAGGAATTCTAAGGTGTCATGAAAGAACAGTCACGCTAGTCTCTGAGGAAGCTGACTTTGTCTCTGCGAATACAGTCTGGTAGAAAAGAAAAGCTCCAAAGTAGGTCAAAGCACACTGTTTGTAACTTTCTTCATTAGGTTGCCTTTTTTTTTTTTTATCTCCCTCCCTCCCTTTATTATTACTGCTATTATTACCCTTACTATTATTATTTCCAGTTACAGGTAGGAATGCTCCGGACTGTCCTGGAATTTCTATCCTCGCAACTGCATGAATACCCAAACATTTGGCTGCTGTATTCAAAGTTCTGAAACCAGAAATGAAGACTCCAAAATCTGGTTGCAAACAACACTTTTTAAGTGACAGTTTTGGCAGTCTTACCTACAGATCCAGTAAAAATAAAACCTAGAACAGTTTGTTCTTCAACTATTTCTAGTACCAGTACTGCGAAGAAAGTACTGAGCTACACATAATTAAATTTTTTTTTAAGTGACTGAAATTTTGCACGTTCTAAATGAGACTTTGGGATAGGTTAAGATACGGCCTCGCCTTTGCCAAATCCTTGAAGTTCTCCCTGGCTGTCTGCCTCCCATCAGCTCTTTTCATGAAGGGTGTAAGCGTACATACTCCGTGCATTCGCTGCCGCTGAGTATGTCTGAGCGATGCCTCCGCCGAGAAAATGGGAAAATGCTAAGTGAGAGTTATTATTTGTGAAATCACATGGTGAGAAGTTAGAAGTTTAGGACACAGAATTTCTTTGACACAAGTGTCATCTATCTATCTGTCTTTAATAAGCAGTATTTTCTTTGCTCATTAATTCTCGAATGTTTACTTTTTAAAATGGTCGGCAAGTCAGGCTTAGTTTTACGATTCTGTAACACCCTTTATATAAGCAGCTTAACCTTTCATTGTTCCCGCAGAAGGGAAACCATTAATTTTACATGTGAGTAAAGTAATTCCAAATTCCCATTCTTGTTGTTGATACTATTTACTCTGATGTAATGACCATTGTATGCCAGAAACACAAACGACCTGTTGGTGGTGGTAGAATAAGTAAACATGTGGACGCTTTCTGGAAAAAGCAATTCTGTAACAACAACAAGATGCTGGTGGGCTGCTAGCCTTTGAAATCTACCTAAGGCGATGTAACTGAAGCCCGGTGCTGGAAGTCTGTAGCCCTAGTCACTGGAGGGAGGCAATGTGTTTAAACAGATTTTTGCTTTTTTTTCACGGGCAGCTCTATTCTCGGCCTTGAGATCAAGGGAAATCTAGTGGGAAGAGCTGAGGCTCCTCTGCGCCCCATCTCCCTTCCTGCCTGTGCTCCCGCGCCACCCCATCTCTCTCCACCGCCCTGTGCCTTCCCACCCCGCGCACGCACCCAATATTGTTTCTTCCCCCAGGCTCTGCTGCAAGAACTTCAGGCCTCACAGCTCACACCCAGAGCTCGGATTGCCAGGAACGCAGCCGGGGCGGGGATGGAGGGTGGGGGTGGGAAGAGGAACTGTGCGGTCCTCAGCTATTCCTCTACCGAGAGGCTGTCCACAGCCCCAGCTCAGGGTGTGCTTGTGCCGCGAAGATGCCTCTCCTGTGGAGCTGCCCCACATCCCTGCACAGGGAAGCCGGCTGCTCGGCCCCGAGGGGAGGGCGGGAGGGCGTCTCCACTCTCTCTCTTCAATCTCCCACCTTCTGGGGATGATTCAAGCAGAGTCTATCAAAGTGATTGTTAAAAGCTAACCACTACTGTGGTCTTCAAGGAAAGATTTTTTTTTCCCCATTGTAAAATGTATACTCTGCCAATAAACCATTTGCAGTTTTAATGCACACAAGACTTTTTTGAAGTACACAAACTATATAAATTTACTTGACACCCCAGAGTGATACATATACATATATATACAGCCTAAATATATCTAATGAGTGTTATATTTGCTATATTTACAGCACATATTAATTTATATCATAATACATACATATATATATTAGTTTATAATCTATTCCTTGTGTAAACACATTAGCTTTCAGAATTAGCTTAGTGGCTAAACAAACCTTACATATGCAATGCTTTTAAGTCACGTGGGGCGCTTCATTCACCAAATGCTGAAAAAGGGTCGAGGCCAGTCAAATAGAACAATAACAAAAATATATTCACTCATGTGAACTTCACAGTGCAAACCATTTCTCACAAAGATATCTGTGCTCTAACTTACCTCTGTTGGCATGGCCACTCTATTATCAGCCCAAGAATTCCCCAGAGATGTCAAACTTAAGGCCAATCAAACCAGTTAGAATGAAGGCAATGCATTGAAACAGTGAGGCAGGCGATAGCGCATTCACCTAATCAGGAAATTGAAGAGGTGGGGCAGAGGCTAGGCAATGAGGAAGGGGAAGAGGGGGCATTTTGGGTCATTCCCCTTCTAGAGGTGGGATATTTTCAGAAAATTGTTCAGATTACAAAATGAAAGTTTTTTAGAACCAAGCAGCCCAAGTCTGAGTAGCACTACGAAAATTGACCCTGAATGGCAAGGAAAGAGAAAACGCTTTATCATCTCCTGAATGTATTTTCACAGTGACATGAAGAATTATCTTGTTCAAACAACTGCTTTTGTATTGGTGTTTATCCGAGTTATAAGGGAATGAAACCAGAAACCACTGATGTATGCAATCAACAAACAGTAGATTGTACACGTCAAAGAAATTCAGGCTTAACAGTTTCACAGTCTATTTTCATTGAGGGCTATTGCTCTCTTATCCTTCTGTCACTTGAAAGAGGCCACGGTAAATAGATAACTCAAAATATTAGATGTCATTTAAACATAGAGTGCAGATGTTGATAGCATCATTTTTTGGCAAATAAGATATGTGCATTAATTCATAAAATATGATTTTATGAGAATCTAATAACAGTTAATGAATTTCATCAAACACTTCTGAAAATTCTAACTAATAATATCCATTGTTTAGTTTCAAAATGTGCTCAAAAATAGAACCACCATTACTCCAGCTATGAGGGACTAGAACATCACAATTAAATAAGCGGCTATCTGGTGTTATTGACATTGGCATTCTGTGGAAGTCTACAGGCTGTTTCGTCACTGAAAAACATTTAATTTAAAAAATTTAACAGACACCAAGTTTTGATATAACATCAGTTGTTTTACAATAGTTGCAAAGATAATAAGTTACCCGTCTTGTAAAAAGTTAGAAATTACAATATGATCCTAATAACTAAATTTGACGTATTTATGAACTGTCGGTAGTCTCAATAGAAATTCTGAAACTATTACCAGAGATTTTCATTAAAATTTAAAATCTATAAATAGCAAATCATGACATATTTTACTTTTCAAATAGGAAAAAGATAAAAATATTTCTTATCATTACCTTTTGATGAATTCTGCCTAAAGTCATCAATATTATTTTATGATATCCAAATAGTAGTTGTAAATTTTTCTCCACTGCCTCTGTGCTGTTATACAGCTTCCAACTATATTCTGAACTATTACAATTCTAAAATTAAACATGTATTTGTAGGATATGAGGCTATGTTATAATTAGTTATATTCTTACCACTTGCAGATTATTTTTTTAATTAGGGGATATACTGTACCAGTGTCATTATTTATGTATATAATTTTTCTCCACCAGAGAGAGATGTATGATTGCAGGCTGTACATAAAGTAGAAGATCTGTTTGGCAAATGGTTTGGGACTTTTGATCCTTTAAAATTATATTAAAAAAAAAAGCATTCTTCCACTCTATCCAGAAAAAAAAACATGTGTAAGCACAAATATTTCTGAAACTATTCAAAGAAATCATTCATTTTGTTCATTGATCTTAGAAAATAAAAATATGAAGTTGAGTCCTTCCCTTAATTTAAGAATGGATGTTTTAATATAGATCTTGATGACTTGAGCTGTTATCTCTACATGGTACAATTTTTTGACCTTCAGAATTATTTATAAGCTTCAAACATAGTCCTAGGTTTTAAGCATGTCTTTGAAGTCTTTGACTAGATTGTTTACAAGGATTCTCTCTGCATGAACTGGGTCATGTTGTTCCCATACAATGTCCTCAAAGCAAATTGTGATTATGTATCAACACATATATGATTCATCCTAGTTCTTCACGATGAAAGAATAATTTGACTCAGCATTTTAGGAACTGTTGAAATATAGCCAGAACTTAATTTTTCTGGGTTGACTTTTTGCAAGTATTGAATGTAATGTTTCTTTTGAAAATGTAGGGCCTTTCTTAAAAATCCAAGAGGTCATTTGGTCATTTCAACCATGTAAATAGAAGATAGATTTTCCTGTCTCCAATTTTCAACAATTCCAAGATTTCCACTGGGTAGTGAGATAATGCAAATGGACCAAAGCACCAAGCCAGGCTTCTGCAGAGAAAATCTGAGTCCTGCAAGTTCGATTAAGCTTGCTAATTTTCAGTCCAACAAGCTAATTTCCAGACAGTCTCTTCTGATGTTTTCCCTCTGTTTGTAATTTGCATCATTAAATAGTTCGGTGTTTCAAAGCAGCCAGGGTACTAAGGTCACAGGGCTTTGTGTTAAATAGCAACCACCCCGTTTTTCTCTTTTAAGGAAGGAACAGAGAGCAGCTGATCCTGCTGTAGCATGATTTTCTTTTTTTCTTAGTGGGAAGAGGCTGAAGTGTCTTGTGGATCACAGAAATGTTGCTTTGGTTTAGAGAACAGCTTTCCTCAGTGCCTTTGTGCTCCAGAAAGCAGCCCAGAATCACAGGTGGCCTTGATTATCAGGACTTTTTTAATGGTGTCCCCCTCCCTTTCCTAGAACAGCAGGACATCTCCCTGCCATGAATATCTCATGTTAAGTGGCACAAAATTAAAAAACCTTAAAGAGATATCCAAACACCTACAAAAACAAAACAAAAAAAAACTACCATTGAACTTCAAAGAGTAAAATTTGTTAACAAACACTACTGGTACCACAGAAAGGCTGTACAGGCAGATATATAGACTCATGGCCTCTCAAGGCCAATTTTTCCTAGAAGGTTTCAAAGGACTGCTTCTAAAATAACATGTCAAATACAGAGGAATCAGGAGAATACCTCTTTGCTCTTACCCCTACCTCTCCAGAATAAAACCATTTCTCTTTGTCTCTCTGGTCAGAGGAATATGCACCTTGGCTCGCTGGCACCCTGGGGCACTCTTTCTACCCTACACGCTGACGTTGGTGCTAGTATTAAAAATCTTCGATCAGGTAACTCCAAGCCATTCATATTAATGTGCCTGAGTCAAATTACCCTTTCTATTCTACAGGGGGACGAATGACCATAAAATGCTCTCTGAATCCATAAGACAAGCCCACGGGCACAGAGAGGAATTTTGCTCGAAAGTGATAGTCCGCTTTCCTGAAATGTGACCTAATGACCGCAAAGAGTTCCTCTGGAAACACCGTTATTTTGTCAGTGACCCATCTTTACCATATCACATACTCCTGAACCATTCTGTAGCAGTGTTCCTGGGAAGTTAAAGATGGCTCAGAAGAAAAACTGTCATCTTTAACAAAGAAATGCAATCGATGTTTGTCGTGGGGGAAGGCCTAATTCAAATTGCAGCATCTCTGGGTTTCTATTTTGACTCGAGTTGTTTTCAGCACATTCTCTCCACATTACCAAAAGTTAGAAAGTATATTTTAAGAAATGCCACCATTTTTTTTATATTTCCTGAGAATGACATGCTCAGATATTTATTTCCATGAAAATGTAGACTGCAGAATTTAGAAACACACACAATGTAGAAGAATTCAAATGTTTAAGGATACCATGAAAATGTAGGAAAGCTTCTGCCAGACAATAAGAGAACTTAATGTTAGAAAGTATATACATGAAATTTTCTGTGTCCTTCCATTGCCATTAGTGTCTATTATGACAGGTAAAGTTGGGGATTATAAAACATTCTGCTCTGGGAAGAATTTTTTTTTGTTAACTATATGTCCTAATCCCAATCTCTTTCAAGAAGTAATGTCGTCTCCTCTCTGATTCCTCAGCAGTTGGTTTCTGGATTAAGTACCATGCCCACCCCTTTACATCATAGTGTGTCTCCCTTCCTAGAGTCCGATGCGCTTCGCGGGCAGGGACTGATGCCTATAGAACACTAACACAGTCTTGGAGCTGAATCAATTGTACATGGAGTTAAAATATATTTTATTTTTCTTTTCAAAACTCTGTTGAGGCATCTCATCACAATAGTTCAGTGACTTTGAAGGGCTTTGATTTTGCGGGGGCTGGGAGGAGGCAGGCCTCTGTTAAAGGACTCTCCGACAAAGACAAAAATGCCAGTAAGATCCATGAGCAGAGTGAGTCTGAAGAAGATAATTCATCTGCAGACAGTGTATACAAATGCTCAGATACAAACAGCCCTATGCTGTTTAAATGGATGGATTCTCACATGAACTTACTATTCATCCTCCTCTAGGGATGTTACGGAAATAGGAGCAGATTCAGTTATCTATCTTTACTTGCCTACTTAGATCCGATGGAAGACTATGCAAATACTTCAATAAAATAAATGATGCAAGACGGGTTCTTTTGAGTGCATTCTGATGTGTGCAAACATGACATATGTAATTACTATTATAATCCATCTTTTAAAAGCCACCCAAGATTTGAGATATAATAATTACCTTTTCACAACTTAGAGCTGCTGCTAAATTCCCAGGTCACCATAACCGTACTGGTTCTCGGTGCAGACCGCAATGCAAGTGGTACGGTAGCAGAACTAGCCCTGGAATCGTACTGCCCTCCTACCTCTCCGTGAAACCAGGCTACAGCATGGTGCACCTATGTCAGAAGTTGGTGTGACTAGATGCAAACAAGCTACACAGCTGCATTCAATAGGTCATGAAATGGCTCGTGGTAGGTAACAGATGTGTTACTAAGGACTTTTGTTTACGCATTGCACTTAGGTTGAAAGGAATCATTGGGCTTTTAATTTTGTTCAAGAAAACTAGTCTTCCAAAAGCAATTTTTTGGCCCCCACTCTATTGGGCTGCACAGAATTTTCAAAGCAGCACAATGTTGTAAAAAATGCCCTTTTAATCAGATTACCCTTGGCGAACGTCCCAAACTCAGGCTGAAGTGCAGTGCTCGTGGTTTCCCAACAGCTTACACTAAGCCTGCACCATGGAAATAATCTACTTTCAAAACCCAGGAAACAAATCGACTGCACTAAAGACATAAGTCGCTGTCATTAGGGAGTGATTAGGCTAAACATTTTTATACACCACTAGCCCACTTTCAAATTATGTCTCTCTGGCTGATAGGAAGAATGGTACTTCAGGTGAGTGTTTGGAACAACTACGCATAAAAGTTAATAAATCCAAAGGAATAGAACAGTAAGAGAAAGGATTAAAAGAGCTCTTATTTCAACTTTAACCTGCCAATACCTAAATGAGGGTTTTCTGAGCCCCAACACGGAGAGTTTGATCATGTAACTCACACACAAAATATTTTTCTTTTTTAGCATACCTATTTTCAAGGCTCCACATAGGCTAACATGTTTCCTATGTTGCATGCTTTATATGAAAAATTCCGTGGGGATTAAGAATATGAAAATAGCATTTGTGTAATTTATCATCATACCATTCATCAAACAGTGAGGGTTAGTTTTGGGGATTTGGTGACTCATCATTGACTCGACAATGTAACAATATGTGATACAGTGGAATAAAATAGGAAATCACATCATAGTCCTAAATACATCCAGCTCTTGTTGTCCCATAACATCGCCACAGCCTGGCACGTAAGCCCCGAAGAAAGTGCTCTGGGAGTAGGACACTTACAATCCCATACTCCATTTGGTGTTATTCTACCTGTTAAAATGTTTGTATTCGTTCATGAAACTCTCAGTGTTGGGTTTCTTGGTTTGAAAGTCATCTCTGCGGTTGTTTTCTTGTTTCTTTTCTTTTTAGTTTGTTTTTTGAGAAATATAAGTAGAAAATATCAACATGCTAAAAATATGTATAAAATACTGACTTCTTTAAAGAAAGAAGCTGAATATATGCTCTCTGCCAGTGGATTTGGGAGGTTTATTTTTACGCCTCAAGATTGAAGCGGGATAGGTTTTGGAAATGGGTTATTCTTCTGGCCCAAAGCTCTTGTTCCAACAATGTTTGAGTCATACTTTGGACATTTGGCTGAGAGTTTCATTTCTAATTAATGAAACATTTCATTAATCCTCAATCTGTCAGCTCTTTCTTGACAATAGAGGCTGACAGACAAAAGATTAAAATTTATTAAATACTCTACATTTCAGAGTTCTTGAGACGCTCTGTTCATTTAGCCCCATTTCCCCTAATTTTAAACAAACTGCCCTCTTCCTAATTTCCTCAGAAAGCCAGTAGACAATACTGCAAAACCATCTTTAAATACCAAAATACGCAACACTGAATCTGAACATGACATGCAGAAAAAAATCAAAATACAGCTATCCTTGAGCAGAATTGCTGGCATGCACATTAAATGCATCTCCTATCCCAAGTATTTCAAGCAGGCACTTCTTTTCTGTATGCCCTTCCTCCTCATCCTCTCAGCATCACCCCCCCCTTTTCCAATCTCATAAATAATTCATGAACTGATAAATATGCAATTTCAAAAAGTGCAGACAAGGCAGCACTGCATTAAAAAAAAAAAAAAAAAAGAGCTTGTGCTTTTTACACAGAAGTCCTGTGCTGCACTTCACGGATGACAAATTTTCTAGAGTTCAAACCTTGTATTGTATATTTGATAGGAGTGTGACCGTGTTTCTGGTCAGATACCTTGCTAGGCATGTTATGAACTGTTGGAAGAAAACTGTACTACGTAAAATAGAAACATTTAAGGAAATGAAGTTAGCAATGTTTTAGAGCTTGGCACTCTGCCTTTGGAGGTTCTGAATAAAAAGGTCGAATGCTCACTCCATCGGGGAAGGGGAGAAGAGCCGAGACGTGTTGTCTTGCTCAGAGGGTAGCTCCCCAGTGATACCCCAGAAAGGTCTCGGGCTCCTATGGTCTCTCCTGAGCAGGAGCGGTTTATTTGACGTCATATGAACGTTCTTCAGAGGCCAATTTATCAACAGTGAGCCGCTCTGCCGGAGCTTTCAAGCAGGTAAAACCGCCCGTGTGAGAGCCAGGATGCAGAGCAGAGCTGAGCACCTCCATGTTGTGGGCTAATTGCTTGATTACCAGCCTGAAACAAAATGGAGGTGAGCTCTTGTTCAAGCAGCTCAGGGCTGGTAGATGAGAGGGCGCGAGCTAAATGTGCCAAGTTCCTTAAAGAACATGAGGTGTCTAACCAGATAAATAGTAAAGGTAATGCAATCCATACCGACCCCACTGGATGGATATGCTGAGGATAGAGGTAACAGACAGGAATCAAGTGCTATCGAAAGATCAGAGCTAAGCTAGCTTAGCAACAGTTAAGTTTTAAAAAGAGAAATGTAAATGTACATTTCAGTCTGAAATGTAACCTTTCAAATGAACGCTTAAATTGGAAAACACCATGGGTAAGAAATAGACCACAGCATTTAATCTGGACTGGCTAGTTGGAAGCCTATATTTACTGTACTATAATTTCAAATTTAATTAAGTCACACTGCTGATGCCAGTAGCGTCAACACAGTAAAGATGATTAATTGCATGCGTACATGAAATATAAACAGCCCGAAAAGTAACATTAATGCAGAACCTTGTGCACAGGAATGGTATGATGGATTTAAGCGGAAGCGCCTACCTGCGTCTTTGAGACACATGCCAAAATTGGGATAAGGGCCCTGCATTTGAATGTAATCACTGTACCAAAAATATAACCTTTTACGGGTCATTATTTTTCGAAGACATGTGTCCAACCTCCCCTTTTCCCCTCCTCCCATACCTCAACCCCCGACATGATTTGTTATCTTACAGAAGACTTTTCGCACAATTTGCGTTGTCATCTTCTGGGTTGGCTACCGGTGCACAAACATGAGCTAACACACTGCAGCAGTGGACTGGGCTGTCACAACAGGGCAGCTGGACTCTACTATATTCCACTTTGCTTCCATTGTACTTCCACTCACAGAAGCCGCAGGACAAAGGGCCTGACAGAGCTAACCACGGATTGTCACCTTGATTTGTCCAGTCTAGCAGATATGCAGAAATGAATTATATTCTCCTGGCTTATGAAAACAACACAGAAGCAAATAGCTTGCAAACAGCATCTTCCAAACCATATTATCTAAGAAACATCAGCTTTTTCATAGCTACTACATGCTGCCTCGCTCAGTAGGTGAGGAAAAGCAGAAAGAACCATCCGATTAGTGAAGACACAAAAAGGCTCTCTTCCAATAATATATTCTTGACATTAGAGCCTAAACTCTCTCTGATTGAGAGATACGTGATTTGTATTCTGCTTACCTTTTATTTTTGATGAACGCTATCACAATGCCTCAAAATGCAAACTTAAATTATATTTTTGAAAAGAAAGTGCAATGTGAGACCTAGTAAATAAAGCTGTTGTTCTTTTAAGAGAAACTATGTTAAATAGAAATAGTCTTCTTAAAAGTATGACTTCAATGTCTGGTATAATACACTTCTCAACAGACCCAAAGCCTGTCTTATTTAAATTTTACCAAATGTTAAAGCTCAAAGCCTGAAAACACCCAAAATAGCTGGCTGCTAATGTAGAAATTTACTGAAATATTTTTTTATGCCAGTTGTTTAATTTATTACTTTATTGACATGGTGTTTGTATGCCTTAGAGATCCAGGCAGGTTTTACAGCCACACATGGATAAATGAAGCAGACGGGATATGGCAATTTCTTTATGAAAAGATGCCTTCAAAACCAGAGAACAGGGGAAAACTGTGCGCTACCAGCTTTTTGAGGGAAGGTAAAAGAACATTTCTATAAGCAGCAAAGAAAAATATTGTTGCCTTCTTAAAAAAAAACGATGAAGATAAAGATCATTTCAAACACATACACACTTGCACTTGAAAATTCTTTCCATTTTTGTAGATAATGCAGGGTGCTTGCTGATACCTCAAAAGACACATTTTCATAAAACCACAGCCTCATGTTTAAGAACTCTGTGCAACAAAATGTAACCTATGGTTTGTTTTATTGTTTCTTTTTAATGCTACCCACCTTGACAGTATGTGCAGGGTGCTTGGCTCTGAAGAAAAGCCTTGAGAGGCATTTCATTTGTTCTCTTTCTTCTCTAATTTATGAGACAGGGCTAATCTGAAGATGCAGCATTTAAAACTAAAATATTGCATTTTGAATCAGAGCATATAATATTTAAAATCTCCACATTAAAAATATATGCCATTCAAAAGACCTATTAATTTTGAAATTTAAATTGCACCATTCTATTGTCTTCAGCTTATACATATGGATTGTGTTCACAAGGCGACACTTAGTACCTAGTGTTTTAAATGGTGACCAGCACAAACCAACATGATACTCGTAGTAGACATTATGTATGAAAAGATCATAAGACCCTACCCCATACAGAAATGCAAATGTTTGATCAAAGGGCTGCGACGTTCATAGTGAAGGAGTAGGGCAAAATAAAACGTTCACTTTAGGGGGAGGCGTAAGAAAATCTTGCATAATTCATTCCAAATTATTTAGGAAAAATCTAAATGTACCAAAAAGTACTGTTTATTATTGTCCAAGGAAAATCTGTACAAATGTGGCTTTCCTCAGAATTCTCTGCAGCCAACCGCAAGAGCTCTGCCACCATTCACCTGCCTGCGGCAGACCCAGGGCTCGATGGTTACGGCGGGTGACAGAAAGAGGCCGTTGGAAGTGCTGTTATGCAGTTTGCATGGAAAGATTTCAGCACATTTCAGCTTTTTCTAGTTCTGCTAGGTAGTTGTGTGTGTGCTTTTATCTTTCCTTGCACTAGTTGTGCATGGTTCCAATACTGAAATTTACCTTGTACTCTGTGACCACCGTTTACAGCGCCCTGTGCTTTAAGATTAAGCATTATGTGACAGATATTCAAGTTGCTTTGGCATTTCGATATGCTTTATAGTTGTAAATAAAATTTGCACATTTTTGTCCTCATACACATGGTTCTCTTTGAAAATGATGTCATTCCACTCTATCCCTTTATTTTAAACATGAGTTCTGAGAACATAATACAGAGTTCCACGGTTCTTTCCTAATTCATTGTAGAAATACAGGCCCAGTTTAGGGCTCTTGAGAGATGTGTGATCGTAAGCCCTAAATGATGAAATGTGATCGTAAGCCCTAAATGATTTACTCAAAGCTTATCTTTTGTGTTTTTAAAATATAACATGCACATTTTCCTTTAAAACTGAGTGTATCCTATTACCTGTGATTCTGAAATTTGGTGTTATTTGCAATTATCTTATAAGTACAATTGATCCCTCTATAAAAAGTAGAAGAGCTTCTTTAGTCATTAAGGAGGAAGAAAAAAATGTCAAGGTTGAAAATATAAAGGTTTAAAATAAATACATACAACCAGTTATTTTTTTTTATGTCAAGAAAAAAATGCTGAAAATTTTTTGCTTCAGAAAAAAATGTTTCAAAGTGTTTTATATAAGACACAAATGAAATCTTTGGAAACATAAAATTTTGCCTCAGAGAATCCTAACTGTGCAGTCCCCCTCCCTCATATATTCCCACCCCACACCAGAATGTTTTTTTGAAACATAGGTTAAAAAGGGTGTAGGGCAGGGGCGGGGGAAGATCAAATCACTGCTTAGCATTTCCCTAAACTTTTATTACATTTAAGAGTAAGGCAAGCCACACAACTCTGCCCCTTGATATAGTGTTGATTGGGCCATCTAAGGTTCTATTTTCCATGTTAGGGTCAAGACAGCTGACATGGGATTAATCAGCTACTCCTAAACCATGAATCAGAACAATTGCTGTCAGTTTCATATGGTACAACTGCCTGGAAATAGAAGAGTCTGAAAGTGAGAGAACCTATCAGGAATGTAGAAAAGAAAATGCTGGTGGATGGTTGTAATTCCAGTTTGGCTACTTGTGTCTGGGCATCGTAAGCAAATTAAAGGGATGAAATATACATTCAACTAAGCAATTTGGGAACATCTTTCCCCACCTTTTTTTTTTTTCTTTCAGATTTTGTTCTTTTATCAACTGTGACATTTCATAAAAACATCACACTCGTTTACTTTCTTTTGGTAGACACCATTTATGCTCAAGTCCACATTTAAACATGTCTGTTGACCCAGGGTTCAATTCAATGAAGCCTGTGCAAAATGCATGCAGTGCTTCTGCATACATATTGCAAAGCCAACATTGTATTTAACCTCTCCATGAATGTTTGCATTACAGAATTGGAAAATATTAGGTGCAAATGTCTGCTTAAAGGGGCACTGAAATCCTTCACTACTAGAGAGGAGTGTGACAAGCTTCTTTTTATACTAAGATATACTTACATTTAAATAGCCTTGTTCCTAAATCAGATTGCTTCTATTACTGACAATTATATGAAAAGGGACACTTATTGATCACATGTTTGGAAAAATGATTATCTCTTGCTTTATAAATGATATTTCAACAAAACTAAGAATTATTTTTCTCAGGGATAAAGTATCACATTCAAAAGCCTTTTCAGTTTGTTAACAATAGAATTGGGGATTTTCAGGAAAGCAAGTGTTAAGACAATGTGTGATATAACATATAATCAGGCTACAGGGCAGAGGTAATTAATAATTGTGCCATAAAATAATGTTTTATTAGAGAATAGAAAAATGCAGAAATTTTTTTCAAATGAAAACTTATTTGTAATTATTAAAGTTAATATTATTCAATAACAATATTTTGTTCAATTTTAAGATAGAGTGCTCTGGAAAATTGTCTTGCCATGATTAAAAAAGCAAATAAAGTTTTTATGTTGACAGATTTTTAAAAATTAAAAGAAATTGTTATTCACAATGTTAAGAACAAAAATTATGTATGAATATAATAATGTACAAAGAGTCATTTATAACGTGTAATTGTTTCCTGTGTACTCTGCTTTTACATGTGTAGCTGATTAAAGGTAAAACACTTATTTTGATGTTTCATGATGCTACCACAAAAGTGTTCATAGCACATGATATAATGTAAAAACATTAAAATTGTTAGGAAATAGTGCAAGAATGATCAGTCTATAAACTAAATCCATTCAACATATTCTCAAATTGTATTTTATCTTAACCAAATACATAGTACAGACATATGGCCAATTAGAGGATTTTTATTATTAAAACACACTGTAGTAGTAGTTTGTTAAATGAAATAGAACTATTTCAAAAGAAAGATATATAGTATAAAAACATGTATTTTCATTTTAGTATACAATTGTAAACACTCATTTTATACCACAAAATTTCTGCAGTCATTTTAAGTACAATATTTAGTGTGTCTATACTAAAGTTCTCAAGAAGACTGAATTCCTGAAGAAATGGGAAGTATCAGTAACCATTTGTTACAAGGATTTATTCTTGAGAAGAATTTGACCTATAACTTTAAGTCATCATTTGGAAGCAAATGTAGAGCTATCATAATCAGCTCTGTAAGTTTGGAACAGTATTTAAAGTGTTTTTGTAAATACAAATATTTATTTGATTAATAGTACAGGCATTGAAATTAAAACTCTCTACTGCTTCAATGAAAAATACTTTTGTTTGCTAGAAAAAAGTGAAAAGGTATGTGAACATAAGTTGGCTATGAAAAAGTATTTACCTAAGCACTGCTTTTGAAAATAGTTGACTTTTTAATCTAAATAAGGTAAAAGATTAATGCATTTATTATTGATGAAATATTTGATTACAAACATAATTGGTTATGTGTAACTCAAAATGACTGTTTAACAGCACTCTGACAATGATTTATAAGATATCTGATAAAATTAGTGCCAAGTTTTCAAATTGTACACAGCAGTCTAAATTATTGGTAAAAGACTATTTAGAATGATTTTAATTTTTCTCCTGCTTTTACTGATAATTTTTCTATCAGCAAAAAAATAATAGAAGTATTTCCAAAGAAGTCCATAATGTACCTAGGTCCTGTATGTATTTATTTACTATTTTCAGAATTTATTCTAATTGGGAGCATTTAGTATTATTCTTTTTATTTCAAAAGAAAATCCATAGTATTAATTTATTGCCCTCATTCTTGAATGAAAGTATTATATAAAGTGACTTATATAACAAATGGTATTCTAATCTTTTTTTGAGAATGAGAATATTCTGCCTATTCAATATATATTCAAAATCTATATTCTGTTATATGTTTTTTTTTTAATAATTTGATTAAAGTGATCATAGATAAAAATACACACCAAGAATCTCAGAGTAAAATCAGGATAACTGAGTAAATAAAGATGAACAGATTAAAGGTTTAGTAATATACCTGAATGTAATTCCTGCAAGAAAAAGAACTGTTACAGAAATGCAGAGGAGCTCACAAGGGGGGGGGGGGCGCAGGGAGAAGGAGAAGGTTGGCGAAGAAGGAAGAGGGGGTCTTGCCGGCCTTTACGCAACCATTCCATGGTATGACTCCCCCACTCTCCCCAGAATGACCTGTGCTGAGAAGCGCTGGGCATTCAGATCAAAGCCATGCTCAGCCTCTGCACTCTTGCTAACTTGTCCTCAATTATAGATGGCCTTTAGGCAAAGAAGGAAAAAGAAATATTTCTTTACTAGTAAATGAAATAAAATTCATATTTTAAAGTTGCTGAGTACAACATGCACAACTGGACCCCAGACCATATTTTTTCTTGCCTTTTTCCAACTGCATTTCATCTACTTTCTGCATACAATTTGGGGAAAGAGTTTTGAATGATTATGTATACCTTTAAATAATATAATCAATACTCAATGATGCTTTAAAAATTCCATTTTAGTCTATGTACAAGATTCAAGCATGCATGAGAATAATTTATAAAACAGATTTTTTGCAAAAAATTACATCAATGTGAAGCCTTGATTTCTTCTAATGAAAATAATATCAAAAGGGTTGCTAATCATATTAAAATGTGAAATACTGTTATCTCTGCTTGAAAAAAATCTCTTAAACGATGTGTTTATCAAATATATGGGCGATACCTCACAATCAGGAAACTAGGATGTAATTTGAAAAAAAGAGAATTCTGCTAACAAGAATTTAAAAAATACATATCTGAAATGGACTTTGGTATTATTAAAATAACTTTTACTTTATGTAAAATTCTTATTTGTAACACAAATTTTTTGGTTAAATCCTTCTCTAAAATGCACATAAAAGGGACAAAACTATCATAGGAGAATAGTGATAGTGTTAAACCAACAAACAAAATCTAAAATATCAACACACTCCCCTATGTAGTATTTGTTTAATAAAATTCCCCTTATAATTAAGAATTTACTCTCAGAGACTGTAAATTATATGATGAAATTTTCTAGTCTGTGCTCAGATCATTGTTCGATTCTGTTAAGAGAATATTTTTTAAGGTTTTGTATCTTTAAAAAGAGCATTTATGTCTTCTTTGCCTTATACGAGTGAAGTAACACTTCAAAAGTTTTCACTGACTCCTTTTTTTCAAAGAAAAACATCTTTGTAATTATTTTTAAGTCCATTTTTTTATAACCCATTGTGTAAAATCTGATAAAAATAGGAAAAGCACATAGGAGAGTTAATCATCTATAATCTTAACAAACAGAGGCAGCTATTGGAAATATTACAGAATATTTTTTTCCAGTCATTTTTTTAAGATTTTACTTTTTATAAAAATCTATATGAAAAATTCTATATAATTTGGTATTCTTCACTTTTGTTCCAAGGTATGTTATTAGAATTTTCCCTCATCACTGAAAGTCTTTTGTAAATAAAATTGTAAATATTTATGACAGTCAATCCTATGAAAATGTTAGCTAAATTACTTTAAAGGAAACTTATTTGAACAATATTCTTTTGAATACGTTTGTGAAGATAATGACTCTACCCCTGTGTAGTTGTTTTCTCGGTTTTACTTTTATAGTTTAGAATTTTGTCCCTTACTTACAACAAAAGACAAAAATAAAAGCACTGAGTTATGGTGAAAATGTTTATCAGATAAGGAGTCCCGCTTTAACAACATGTCTTGGCGAAAAGCTTGCAAAGCGCTCCTCACTTGGGAGCACGTGGAAAGGACTGTAATAAGAACAGCCGAGATTTGCTGGAGCCAAATTGCACAGAATAAAGAATCTGCAGGTTTAAAACGGTAATGCTGTCATCTTACCTTCACTCAGAGCTAACCACAGACGCACAGTGTGACCGTTTGTAAACAGCACTTAAAAAGGACACATAGCTATGAATTCCATATCCGTTCCAGATCCCCTTGCTGTTTTGTATGCTGAGACGATATTTGTGTGTGTTGTGTATAGACATTCACCTTAAAACGTAGTGAGAATCAGTCCGAGGAATGACTAAATGAAATAATGAGAAAAAAGTGAGAGGAGATGTGTAAACAAGATGTCCAGGTACCCGTTTTAGAATACTTAAGAATGTTTCAGGTGACCAAAAGATCTCTTTTCCTTTCCCACTTTCTTCCTGTTCCCCCTAAGAAAGCAATGATCCATCTATATCAGTTGGGTTTTGGAGGTGTTTAGGAACATCTTGCTGAAAAACCATTAACATCCCCTATCTTCATTGGATAATATCTCTGAACCTCTGACATAAGGGCAAACATTTTTTTCTCCTCTTTCACTGACCATTCTAATTGACTGAGATGACCTGATGCTAGAATAACTAGAAATTAATGTAATGTTCAACTTCACAGTTTGGTTGAATTTTTTATTTAATTGAACAGTTATTTTGCTAATTGATCACCTTATTTAGTTTGTGGGATGTAGTGTGAGTGTGTGTGTGCGTGCGTGCGTGTGCGTGTGTGTGTGTGTGTGTGTGTGTGTGTGTCTGTGCTGAGAGAGGGAATGATGGGTCGGGAAGCTTCATGCCTAAGGAGAAATAGAAATGATCACAGATGCAGAAAGTATTTAAAATAATGCATGCAGCCATCTCTGAAGCCTTGATTAGAAGTGTCAAATGTTTCTTACATGTTTCAACTATAAAATGATCCTGACTCCATTACATTAGAAAGCCAAAATATATGGTATTCACATGTTAAAGATCTAAATGTGGTATTAATTGTGCTCTTTCTCATTGGAGTTTGTTTTCAAAGCAAGACACACAGGATCTATTTAGAAGTATGGTTTGATAAATCCATGCTTGCAGAGGGGAACAGGATTGATTTAAATGATTCTATAAAAATGAATGTGTCCTAAGATGTGCACTCAGTTGTTTTTCTGGTTTACTTTAGTATGAAAAGAAATAATGTAATCTCTTTTGTTAAGAAGATTATGTAATGTATTTATTAATTTATTTAAAATTAAGATACACTTGATATCATGTGCATTCCGGAATGCAAAGCAGAGAATTATGACCCAAAACACAAAGGAGGGATCTAAGCTTGAGTATCTGTTTTACTGCAATGCTCATTTTGTAAAGTAACAAAAATGTTCATTCTTCAGTTCATGAAAAAAGTAATCGTTTCCATTTTTTCCCGACAAAGATGTTCTCCCCTGTTTTCCTTGGGGGTGCAAAGGAAATTGTTCTTTCCCAATTTATTTTGTACCGGGAAGTTAAATATTTTTGTGTGGATAATTTAATTACCTTCTATACCTGATGGATTTAGAACATTTCAAGGAATGTTTCCATTTCCTCTTTCCCCATATCACACGTATGATATGCGATAGGAATCTTTGAAATGTTAGTTTTCACATGAGGCTAATTCCTCGAGAATATAATCTTTGTCTTTCTAAGGGAATGTACATATGAATTAAAAATTCATAGCTTAGTCTTAGTAAAATATATTCAATCGTTTTGAAACACTCATTAAATACCCTTTTTTGTTTCATTTAGTTGCTTTCTTCTGAGATGCGACAACTAATTCTCCTAGCAGATCTCATTCATGCCCCATATAATGGTTTCCTGATTTCAAGTACTAAAATTACATAAACATACAAGGTTCAAGTATAAAATAATGTGATCAATCTAACAAACCCAAACTTACATTTTCATTCAGAGGCATCACCTAAGAGCCACCACCACATTTGTGTGGCCATTCTTGTCTTTAAAGTTACCTTCTTGATGGACATCCTGTTTACAAATATGCAATGAGGTCAAATAATTGTGCACTGAGGGGATCCGAATATCATTCAGTGTCAGTACTTGTGAACAGATATGTGCTCTAGCTTGTTTTAGGTAAACAAGAGAAAGAAAGAAGAGAAGGACTTCAAGAGGCTGGGGGATATAATGTGACAAGTCTTCTTGTGTGATTTGTGAACATATTCAGAAGACAATTCAAAAAGATGAGTTTCAAAATAAGTTTTGAACAAAGATAGTATTGGTAAACTCTATGCCAAGATGGCTCATTTGAAGGACAATCTTCACTTGGATAGTGCATACTAATTTGCTACTTTTAAATATATATACTCATTACTTTATATTCATACACTCAATAACAATGGCTTTCAAGTCACTTATAACTTGAAAGAAAAAAAAACTCCAAGTACTGCAGTTAGAAACAGAGGACCAGAACATTCTGCAGCTTGGGGTCACAACCAGTTGTCTCTTTTCTCCCAGGTTTGCCATTTGTAAATAGGGAGTTTCTGCACTTGCTTCCATCTCACTGGGTTTTGCCAACAGGGTCCTTTATTTGACCACTTCTTCTAGTAGTCATACAACAAAGTCAGTCTTATACGTTGGCATCATGATCTTAGTCCCCCAAATGGCATTTTCCAGTTTGTAATAATCAATTTATGTATTAGACTTGGCTTTGAATAAATTCCCACTGTTTATCAAACCAAAACAATCCTCAGAGTGGAAAGGTTCTGAGTCTTTGATGGTAGTCTGTAGTTTGAAGAACATGTTACAAGTTGTGTAAATAATTCCAAAAAGTCCCTTATAGTAATATTTTGATCAATGCCCACTCATTGCTTAAAATGACTATTTGAAGGGACGAGCAGATGTGTCTGTGTGTCTAAAACATTTTCACAAAATTTTATTTTTGTATGTCTATTTATTGCACAATGTATAATTATGAAATTTTAGCTGTAGTGACTATAAGATACATGAATGCTTTCTCCTTATGAATAACCTCTTACTTAGTGGTTAATATAAACTCAGAATAAAAGCCAGATTAAAAGGTATAGTCAAACTAACTTTAATTGTAAAATAAAATCATTCTAAGATGTAATATTTTATTTACTCTCACTCCCCATTCCAGGAAAATGAGTGGTTAAATATCATTTGCTGTTTGGAGAAATTGTTATTTTTTACCCCAAAAGTTAGGAATATGCAACAACTAATATATTTCAGTGCACTGTAAGAGAGGAATAAGAAAAAAACTCAAACTTAGAAATATTAGATTTATCAATATGTAATTATGAACATTTTATCTACTGATTTACCTAAATTAAGTTAAATTTCCATGGATTATATAGGAAACTGTCTGGCCAGGGAGCCATCAAATCCATTAGTATATTCCCCAGGGCCCATTTCTTATATGTATGTTTGGGTATTTTGAAAGGTAAATATGTGAAACATTTTAATCCCTCTTTTTAATTCCTTAGTGCTTTGTTTTATTTAAATGGAGGAGTCCACACATTTAATTTGCAAATAACCTTTATAAATGTGCTGTGAAAATTCTTCATAATTTGTTAATATATCGTTTCATCCCCTATTATGGCTTAAAGGCCAACTTCAAGAACCACATCTATTATATTGGGCTCAAGAATTTTCTGAATGTTTCATGCAAAGCTTACCTCCCCTTTTACCCCCTTCAGATATCTTATACATTTCCTGTGACACCAACTATTATCAAGCAAAGTTATGAAAATATGATTGATTGATATCATCATATTGATAGGATATTTTCAGTGCAAGAAGGGATTTAACAATAATTTAATCTAATCCCATATTCTGTCTACGAGGAAACCGAGACCCAGAAGTAGAAGGCAACTTGCTCAAGGTCATTTAGTTTGTTGGTATCGGTGAAGTGTGAGGAATATTTCCAACCAGCATGTTTTATGCCGCATTATCTTACTTCATGGACGGTAGAAAGAAAATTATAATCTTTTTCTTCTGATCTCTTTGTATTTGGCTGATCCAATGATGTTTATTATCTGAAGAGATTTGGAACTCATTTAGGCGGTTTCTGTATTTCTGGTCATGCAAAGATACATTTTTGTCCTCAGGGGAATAAAAGAGAAGTCAAGGCTCTTCTTCATGAACATATCCCCCCGGGCAAGGGAAACAAAAGCAAAAATGAACAAATGGGACTATATCAAGTTGAAAAGCTTCTGTACAGCAAAGGACACCATTAGTAGAACAAAAAGACATCCTACAATATGGGAAAATATATTCATAAATGATGTATCTGATAAGGGGTTGACATCCAAAATATACAAAGAACTCACGCACCTTAACAAACAAAAAGCAAATAACCCAATTAAGAAATGGGCA